>NW_023590906.1:381828-549604 GCF_014843425.1 Jatropha curcas
TGGTTTGAGGATTAAGGACTAGTTTCGACATTTTCTAATTTTCCATTTGTGTCTGAGTCCTTTATGAAAGTTGTAGGTCTACTGTCTTGCGTTCCAACCCCTCTTGTGTCAATTTGGAGATAATAACTCAATTTATGGTTGAATACCTAAACTGACTTCTGTTATGTCGGGCACATGCATCACTGAATTGAGTCCCATTTTGACCCACTATAATGACAAGATGTTCGGGTTCTGACAGTCTTCATGAAATTTGTTTCCCTGTGTCTTGAGACTTCCTGGTTCTGGAGTGTCTTAATTTGAGTTTTTGGTTAAGTAGGAAGTTCAATAAAACATTGACTTAGTTCTGCTTGAATTCGGGGTTCTGGGACTGTTGGTCTGTGTTCTACGCTTCTGTTTTACCACCTTACCGCATTATCTGGGCTGTGTGGTCTTCTTCATAACATTTGTAGCATTTTATCTCAGCTTTCTAATGATCTAATGTCATTCCAATTTAGAGACTTTATTAACTTCAGGTTATGTCTTTAACAAACACAGCAAAGGTCAAGATATTTTACTGTGGAATTTCTAATGCTTGACTCATAGGTTCTATTTGGATAAGTATGTATGTCATGTTGTGATGAGGTTCTCTTGATGTATTTGTACTGTTTAGAGGATTGTTTGACAAAAATAAGATATAAGGTTTGAAACATGTTAATTGTGGATATGTTTAAATGTATATAAATGGGAAAATTGTTGGAACTTTTGGATAAAGTTTGGAATTAGTTTAGATAATGCAGTGATGAGGATAGAAATGGATACCTTGCGTGCATAAGGAGTTTATGTTAGTTTTGCTTGGCTTGAGAAGGGAAACTTCCTCCCTTGCGTTTTCATTAAGAGGGCCAAACCACTCTAGGTGGTAAGGCTTGCCTGAATTATTTTTTGTATAGATAAGTATGACATAAGTATGATATTTTGATAAAGAAGTTTCTTATGATGAAATTTCATATGATGTAAGAAAGTTTTAAAGAAAAGGATTGATGAGAAAAATTTTCCTATTTATATATATTTTGAATATTTCCCTTTGAAGAATGTGGAAAATTTTCCGCTTCAAGTTGTAAGTCGAGAAAGATTGAAATGATGCGGTATTAAAGTAATGAAGAGGTCTTTTTTATTAAGAATTATTGGCTTTGTGAAAGAATGATTTTGATTTGGCTCTTCACTTGCTATTGGTTGAAATGTGGTATGATGAGATTGATTTTGTGGGTGAAAGCGCTATGATCATTGCTAGGGTTATTTCAGCCCTGTATAAATTAGGCGGACACGCTTATTTGTGTGATGGGGGTGGTGGCTTCATAGGCCACGGATTGTGTGAGGGGGTGCGTTGCTTCATAGGCCACGGTTGGTCTTTCACTAGCACGATCAAATCTGCTTATGCTCATTCTGCTATTTAGTACGGCCTTAACTAAGACAGTTAACATATTTGTATATAATCGTCTTATTACTTTTTCAAAGTATTTGGAATTAAACGAATGAGTCAATTATTTTGTAAACCGTACTTTGGAAATTAATTTATTATGTTATCAAATGAATTTTCAAAGCATGATATTCGGTTACATTGGTTTTTACACATAAATAGAAAACATATATGTATTGGTATAATCAATGTGCAGTAATGAATTTATTGGTTAAAAGAATTAATTTTTGTTATTAATTAATAGGTTTATTTGATATTCTTTTGCTATAAATGTTACACTGTATGTGTGACGAATTTTAATGATTTTATTCATTGTTTTAAGTTAAGTTGTATCACAACTTAGTTAAGTATGTGATTAGTGAGCACCACTGTAGTTTTTATTACTCAGCGCGTGATGCGCGTTGATTTTTATCACGCGCAGGTTAAAAACTGTGGTTGCTGCTTGAAGACTAGAAGAGTAGCATCAGGGCAAAAGTGACTATTGTGGTAGTAATAGATTGAGATTTATGTAATTAAGAATTATGGCATGTATAAGTATTCTATTTTCAGGGTTGTATTATTTGAATTATAACTTAAGCATGTCATTAGCAATTATGTTGATGTATATATTCAGAGATCAGCATAAGATTCATTAAATGATTGAATATAAAATATTTCAAGAGAGTTGGTATGATTAGTTTATTAAGACTTGATATATATAATTGATGAATATTAGAAAGCAATGAGGATTTATTTAGTATGAAAAATATGACGTGTTGTTGTGTTATGATGATTATGTGGAGATGTTGGGAGTTTGGAGTTTATTGGAGTGTTTTGTATTCACATTTGTTTGGAAGCTCGTTTTTAAAAGGGAAATTCTGGACAGTATTTAGTGTAGGATTTTTCCCAATCTATTTAAAAAAAAAAAAAAAAAAAAAAAAGAGATGAAAACGAAATGAAATGATTATCTATAACAAAAAAAAAAATTACTCGCTCCACTTGTGAATACTCAATTACTTCTAATTCATAATCTTATTTACTGATTTGTATGTTAAGTTAAGATGGTGTCTTCGGCACCGAATGTGGCATCCGTCGTCGGGTCTCACGGGACTGGGCGGAGGGTGTTACATTTGGCCACTTAATTAAATTAATTTTAATTAATATTCCCCAAATGAGGAGCTTAATCTGGAATTTTCAAGCTGAAGCTAAGAAGCGGCCGTCATGAAGATGTCCTCTAAACGGGGAGGTTTCCTTCCGCACAGGTTCATAAGGTCTTAGGAATCTTGCTTTGCTAGAACCCTATTAAGTAAGTATGCAGCAGTCTTTAATGCAAGCATCCATAATGATAAAGAAACAAATATATTATTCGCATACTCCTAACCATTTCCATAAGTACCGATTGCCTACTTTCAGCTACACCATTCTGGTTAGGTGCAACGGCATTGTGTATTGTGCACAATGCCATGACTTTCAAGGACTTTGCAAATGGACCCTGGAACATTGTCATTTTTCATTAAATTTACCATTAATATTACCACCTCTTTCAGATTCTCACCACTTTAACTTTTCTATTTAACTGCCTCTCTATTTCATTAATGATATCTTAAGGTTCCACTGATTGAGACTTTCATGCAGCAAATTATTACATAACCGTACCGTGAGAAATCATCAATAAATGTAATAAATATTTTTCACCACCCAGAGGGACCATCAAAAGAACCACATATATCAGTTGTGGTATAACTTCAAGCAATTCACTGCTTCTTTGTGCCTTGAATTCTTTAATGTGTTGCTAGTTTGTTACCTTGTCAATTGAGGAGAAGATTTCACCTTTCACTACCTCAAATCCTTGTGACCTAACCTTTGATGCCACAAGAAAGCAAAACATTCATTATGTGCACTACGTTTATTACCTATATTGTGTTCAACATTAAATAGGGATTCAATAATTTCAGCATCAAGATTAAAACGATACAAGCCATCTATCAAAGTATGAGAACCATAATAGTACTTATGTTTGTATAACGAAAAAACACCATTAGAAATCTTAAAACTGAAACCAACATTATCCAACCTCCCAACAGAAACTAAATGTCTAGCACATTTAGGAACATAGAGACACTTTTCAAGATCCAGATAACAACCAGTGTCCAAGATCAATCTATAAGTCCCAATTCCTTCTATTCTTGCCTTCATTCTGTTTCCCATGTATAGGAACTTTTTAGTTTCATTTATGGTTGGATCGTAGGAATCCCTGTATAATTGAGATACATGAGTAGTTGCACCAGAATCTAAGCACCAGGTATTATTAGGCACTTCAATAAGATTTGATTCGAAACATACTGAAACATAAAGTATACCTTTCTTTTCAAACCAAATCTTCCTTTTAGGACAGTCCGTGACCATTCTTCCCACAGAAGTAGCACTTTAACTCCTTATGGATTTGGCTCTCATTAACCTTCATTGGGGCACTGTCCCTTTTCTTGCCTTTCTTCCCTGATTTGTGGTTGCTGCTACTAGCTCCATTATGAAATATGAGATTGATAGAGTGTTCCTTCAATTTCTTTAATCTCCCTTCCTCTTATATCAACATGGCTTTGATTTTCTAAATGTTCCATTTTTCCTTGAGGGTGTTGTAATTCACCTAGAACTGACCAAACTCAAGAGAAAGTGAGTTAATAATAAATTGAACTAAAAATGATTCACTCACATCCATTCCCATTGATTTCCTGCATGCCAGTCACATGATCAGGAATGGATTGTGAACTAATTCAACTCTTGGTCGTTAGCTCACTCATCAGGATCCTACGATGGATATCGGCTATGCTCCGATTGGGAGTATTCCTTAATTTTCAGCATGTACTCTCTGAGCATTGTGTTCCTGGGCATGCATTGATGGCTTAACATTTTCAGCCATTGTCATCCTCATTAAGTTCAAGCTTAGCCTGTTAGACCGCTCCCAAGCCTCATAACGGGACTTGTCGGCTTCAGTACTGGTCTCTGTAATGGTTGCTGGCTTTTCAGAGACTAATGCAAGATCCAAGTCTAGAACTTCTAACTGATAATGGATTTGTTCGGACCAATCAGCATAGTTCAATCCATTGAACTTAATCAACCCTGTGCCCATAGCAAACATCTTAAAAGAAGCTGTAACATTATATATATACTCATACGTTAATACTTTGAGTAAACATAAAATGGATTCAAACAAATAACAACCTTAATTATGCATCTAGATTCACCTTTGGGTAATATTTAACTTTAATCAATAATGACGCCAAGAAGAAAAATACTTTAACAGACCTTCATTGATATGGAGCAACTTGCGAACCTTTATGCAAGTCAGAGAGAAGCACACCCGTGCTTCACTACAGCATGCCCCGTGCTTCTCTCTGGAAGTCAGGGCACGCCCGTGCTTCTCTATAGCACGACTCGTGCTTTTCTCTGGAAGTCAAGGCACGCTCGTGCTACATTACAGCATGCCCCGTGCTTCTCTATGGAAGTCCATAGCACGCCCGTGCTCATTGCAGCACACTCGTGTTCCTTTCTGGAATCCAATTACGTTTTTTTTATTCCTTTCTGCTATTCAATAATGCTCCATACAATATGCATGTTATCTTTGGACATACATTCATATTAATTAGTACAATAATAAGTCTCTTTAATGCCATTGATTATAATTAATGGTCTACCTTTGGGTAACCTAACAAGTTATAATCATTATAATCAATGATCTCAATTGTTCAATTTAACTTTCATGTCATTTAACGGCATCACACAAACATGAACAATTGAAAACTGCATAATCAATGTCTAAATTAATCCAAATAAGGCCACTTTGGTAACTAACAAGTTTTTCATTCATTAAACATTGATTTCTGCAAAACTTTTATGAGATTGAATTTAAGATCTCAAAACTTTAACGACATAACACAATAAGATATCATAACCTTTCTTTATAAATAACAACAAAATAATTTATAAGGCATAAAGAAAACAAACAGTTTTCAATTTCTATAATTTTGGCTTCGTTTATACCAAATTAATCAACTTTACAATATGAAATTAATTTTCATTAATTAAGCCAAACAAAACAATCTAGAACAGGTACAGGCTCTGATACCACATGTTTAAAAATAACTTAAAATAGCTTTAGAAACTTATAGTTCATAGAATTTGTTCATAAGAATACAACAATAAGCGGAAGCGTACTTTGATCCCATTAACAGCAGGAAATATGTTATGGATTACCTCGTTGCGGCAATTCGATTCTCACCGTAACAGCAGATCTATGGTTTTTCACTCTGCCTTTTGTCCGTAAGTGCTCTCTTAAGGTCAGAGGAATAATCAACAGCACGAGAGTTTTCTTTTCAACCGGTCCTCAAACAAAGCATCATCGTATTGGTTGAGATTAAGCCGTCACAACTTCTCTATATATGCTGTGATTTTCTTTAATCTTTTATAAGCAAGAAGGTAAAACCCCTAACGGGTCCTATCCATAAAGCCCAAGACCTATCCATTAAGCCCAATGACCATCATCTTGGGCCACCTTAATTAGAACCAGCCCTTTAATCACATGGGCCACATATAGATTATTAAATAATCTAACAAAAATTACAAAATTAACCATCAATTATCTCTAATTCTAGGTTTTTTTCTTCTATATCATTACCAAAACTATTTACTTACTTGAGTTTCCTTAAAATCTTGCTTTTGACACTTCTTCTCCCTTCTATAAAAGCTATCATCTATGTCGCAGCGAATTGTTGACTTATTTACAATAAAAGATAGAAATTTAACATATAAACAAAATTAAATTTAAAATTAAATTTAACATATAAACAAAATAAAATTTAAAATTTTTTCAAATTATCTTTTTTTAATGATAATCATAAAAAATTATACATATTCCAAAATAAAGTCTAGATTCATTGTTTGTTAGAACAATTTATTGACACTTTAACCAATTTCATTTTTTTGTTATTCTAGTTTTACTCTTTTGTGCCAAAATTACAAAATTAACTATTAATTATCTCTGCTTCTAGGTTTTTCTTATCTATTGTTATCAAAATTATTTGCCGACTTGAATCTCCATAAAATTTTATTCTGGACAATTTTTCTCTCTTCTAAAACAGCTCTCATCTTTGTAACAGCAAATAGTTGATTTATATATAATAAAAAATTTAAAATTTAACATATAAAACGGAATAATATTTAAAATTTCTAAAACTATTTTTTTTCTAATAATAGTCATAAAAAGATATATAATATTATTTAAAATAATATTATATAAATTTATAAAATAAACAAGAAAAATATAATAGAAAACCGCAATGAAGTGCGGGTATATTAGCTTGTTTTACGATTAAAATTAATCATAAGTTTCAATATTTCTTCAGTTTTATAAGTGGAAACTTTTAATATATTCAATTAATTTTCATTATTGCTAACAAATAAAAGAGAACAAGTTTTTTGAAGACTATTTTTACCTAAGGAAATATTTTTTGAGAAAATATTTTTATTAACATAAAAGTTTTATGGTGTAACTATATACTGTTTAAAATAATTTTAATAGAAGACAAAATTACTGTTACAATAGTAACAAAAATTATTGAAAAATATATATCATAGAGCCAGCTTAGTTGGTGATGGTTACTATTTTATCCCTATGTTTTGACATAATAATTATTTTATCCTTAACATTTAATTCCATCTATTTTTTTATTTTTTCCGTTAAATCCTTAAGAATAATTACTATTTTGTTCTTATATTTTATTAAAATTAACTAATTTATCATTCTGATTTAGAAAAATGAGTATTTTATCCATGAAAATACAAGAAAATAATAATTAATTTTGGCCAAATACAAAAATAAAGTAGTAATTATCTAAGTCCATGTTTACTAGACTAAATAGAAAATTGCTACTCCCTATTCCTTTGTTCATTATCTAGTTATGCTATAGAATAAAACATGTAATATCCCGTCCTTACTCCCCCATTGAATTCCATGTTCAAGGCTTAGTTTTATTGTAAAATCCAATTTTTGTTCTTATCTTTTATATATTCCTTCTCTCTTTACAAAGTCACGATGTTAGGAGCATAAAAAATTTTTGAGTGGTTCGTTAATTTCCGAAAACGCTATTTCATTATTTTTTAAACAGGTGAATTTATATAGTGTATATTTTTTATAAATAAATAGTGTAGATTTTTAAAAAAATATCGATGATGGTCTTGATTTTTTGAAACAAATGAATAAATATTTTTTAGAATATCAATTTTTTTTAATAAATATATTTTTTAAAAAATTCAACTACTATAAAGAATAAGTTTTCTTTAATAAAATAATTAACTCAATAAACTTATGTATAGTAAATTTTTGGATAAGGACATTTTGATCTTTTTACCAATTTCTTATTTTATTCCTTCATTATTCGAATAATGAATGTAATTTGAATTCAAATTTCACATTGCAAGCTAAACATTACAATAGGAATTATATTCTTTATTCCATTCCATTCCCTATTCTTTTTTTTTTTTTTTGGAGGGAAATCTATGCATTAAATACATGTTCTCACAATTAATGACTTTACTTCATTTTATCACATAATTAATTATATATATTGTTGAAAATGATGATAATCATTAATTTTTAACTTAAAAAAATTTATTTTTGGCATTATCATGTTTATTGGTCATGGTTAATTTGATTCAAGCTAATCAAAATAATTTATATACTTAATAAAAATTTTAAGCCTAAAATAAATTCTATAAGGATTGAAAAATTCTCAAGTAATTATAAACTGGACTAACAACTAAATTGGTATCATGACCAGATTAAGATTGGATCGGGTTGGACTGGTTCAACCGAATTTTTAATTTTTGAATTTTTAATATTTTTACATAAGTCTGTGTACATATATTGCAACAAAATGATTTTCAATCCGGTTTTCTCAAAAAAAAAATCCATTTTTTTTCCAAAAATAATCGGTTTTTATTAAGAAAATCTTATTTTTTCTAGTTTTATAAGAAAACCTGGTTTATATCACATGTTCAACCTGATTTTCTCAAAAAATTCAATTTTTTTTTCAAAAATCTGTCCAACTTGATAATCGAACCGAATAACCAATTGGTTTTTATTTAACTGGTTCGACCGGTTAGTCCGATCCAATTTCAACAAACTGTATATGAACATCATTTTAATTTATTTGAGAGGATACAAAATCCTAGCTTATGAATCATTTTAATAAATTTTTAAGTCTAAAATCTATATAAAAATTTTAACCAAAGTATGGACTTATGAATCATTTTAATAAATTTTTAAGTCTAAAATCTATATAAAAATTTTAACCAAAGTATGGATCCTACAATTGTTCATGCCTAATCAAAAAATTTTTATATTTAAATAAAAATTTTAAGTCTGACATCAATATTACCATGCTGAAAATCAATAAGAAAAGGCCTTTTACGGTTAATTTAAGCAAAAAAAAATCCAAATGATTAATGACCATTAATTAAGCAATTAATTTAATCAATGGCTTCAATAATATAATAATACAAAGCTGTTAATTTGAAGTGTGACTTAAATTATTATATATAATTATTTAATAATAACTAATAATATATCTAAAAGCATCTATAACATGAATATTATCCTCATTAAGGTATCTTAATTTTGAATCATTCTCAGTGTGGCTAAATGTGATTTGGTTGAATATAAATTAATTTAACTCAAATTAAATTATCTGAATTTAATTTGATTCCAAGTGTCTCTTAATTAAAGGTGACTTAATTTATTTCAATTTGAATTAACTAAATTTAATTTGGTTAAAGTGTAATTTAATCAATTGTCACTTAATTTAATCTCAAATGTGATCAAATGAAACTTAATCAATGGTTACTTAATTTAGTTCAAATTAGAGTGTCTTAATTTAATTTAATTTTTAAGTATAAATAAGCATGAATTAATAAAATGTAACTTAATTTAATTCAACTTAGCTTGCCTAAATTTAATTTGATTCCAAATGTGGCCAATTGTGTGACCAAGTGCAACTTTAACTAATTGTTACTTAATCTCATTCTAATTTGGTTGTCTTAATTTAATTTAGTTCTAAAAATAACTTAATCAATCACTACTTAATTTAATTTCAATTAGGATATGTTACTTTAATTTAATTTTAGGTGTGACTTATTTTAATTCAAATTAGGTTGTCTAATTAATTTGATTCAAGTGTGACCAAGTGTGATTTATTTAATTGTTACTTCATTTAATTTCGATTGGAATGTCTTAATTTAACTTAATTTTTAAATGTGACTTAATAAAGTATACGTTAACTACTTAGATAAAATTAATTTGTCCAATCCATTTGCTCATTCTTTTACTACTTATTCATCATTTTGCCACTACGCCTACAAATATAATTCTTATTTTCGTGTTTGGTAATTAAATTTTCAATACATGTTTAACATACACTTCCTAAATTTTTAATTCATCTAATTTAACAATCTTTATACACACAAATGTAACCAAGTGTAGGTTAAAAAAAAAAGATCAAGTTAAAAGGAAAATTAAATGGTATATGGTTATTTGTGTCTCATAAATCACTAAGACACTTGGACGAATATGATTTGTTAATTGATAAGGTAAAACCAAAATAAATTATCTGCATGTGCATTGATAATCTCATCCATTTAATGCTTTGTCTAGAGTTATTAAATGATGAGAAAAAAATATTTGAAATTTAAATTTTAAATCTCTCCCGCCATGTCAAACCTACAAATTTTAAGTGAGGATGAAATTGACATTTAACATACTAAAGCTGAATAAAAGTGTCATTTTAAGTGCCATGATCCGGGATCACCATGAGCCAAAATCCTTTTGCATATTTTATAATGTTGCAACTTCCTTCTCAACACAAATTACAAACTACTTCTTCTGTTCCATTTTGTTTGCATGGTTTGACAAAACACGCATGTTAAGAATTTAGTCAAGCAAAAGTTAGTTTGCCATTTTTACCCTTCGCTCATTAAGATATTAATAAAAGTCCTTTATTTAATGAACAATCATAAAGATTATCATGTGAAAAATAATTGTTTACATATACTCCCTGTCCCATTTTGTTCAGATGGTTTGACAAAACACGCAATCAAGAATTTAGTCAACAAAATTACTTTTTCATTTTTTACCCTCAACTCATTAAGATGTTAATAAAAATCATTCATTTAATGAATAATTATAAAAGTTATTATGAAAAAAATAATTGTTTACATATCTAAATTTAGAAATCTTACAAACATTTTGAATCATTCATTTAATGAATAATTATAAAAGTTATTATGAAAAAAATAATTGTTTACATATCTAAATTTAGAAATCTTACAAACATTTTGGGATATCTAAAAAACAAATAACAAGCAAACAAAATGAGAAGGAGAGAGTGCAAACTTACAAAACTCATTTGAATTGCTCGTAAAAGATACAAGTATTTATGGCCTAATACATTAATTCACCCTCTAGCTTTGTGATTTTAACACATCCTCAACTTTATGGATGATCTATTAAGCACCTGAACTTTCAAATCCTAGTAACATTGTGCACTTTTCTACTCTAATAATAATATAGCTTTTGAAGAGTTTTAATTTTTATATAAAGAATATTGGTTTGATGTAGAGTTAGCTAATATACTTTTTGGAAAAATAATTTTTATATTATTTAATTATTTGATAAGTGTTTAATTGATATAAATTTTGTAAGTTGAAGTGTTTAATACGTGAAATTTTGTAAGTTGAAGTATTTAATGAGATATAGTAAAGTTGAGAATGTTATAAAATTAAAATATAAAAATTCAAGATGAATTTGAGACCTATTAAATTCAGGATATGACTCTTATAGCCATTAAGGATGATTTGTAATGATAGGTATTTTACTATAGAAGAATTCAAGAGTTAAAATGTATCAATTTTAACTCTTAAATGCCACCTTTATCCTCACCGAATTTTGACAAACATCATCCTAAGTTCCTAACATGTTCTCCAATTAAAAAAAAAAAAAAAATCAAACCCTCAAAAGCTACACCTAACCACCAATTGTAAAAAACACATATTTTGAACTCTATCATAAGGGTTAAGAAATTAATAGCTATTAGCATTAAAATGCTAAGCAATGTTAACAATATTAAGGATTTTGTAAAGTGTTAAACTCTCACAAAATGGGGATTGAGTGAATCGTGAATTGTCCCTTTTTTGGTGGAAATTTGGAGTATATATATTGGAGTAAAAGATAAATTGTGTTTGGATAAGGATTAAAAATCTAATATTATCTATAAGTTAGAGTTTATTTAGGAGTCTAATATCTTTTTATATTATTTTTTAATATATTTCATTATTGTATATTAACAGTAGTCTCCCCATTAATTATTTGGTCATTTTATGTCCAAATGCAGTGTTTATTATTATTTTAATTTATTATACTTTTTCTGCAAGTTTATTATTGTGTTGTTTTGTGAAGATCACCAGTAAAAAACAGCTTCGTTTTGGGGAGAATGAAGTGTTGGTTCGCCAATCGAGGGGTACTTTAAGGGTCGTTTCATTAAATGGGGTGACTCTTCAGTACCTCGCTTGCCTATATAAGGCATTTTCCCTATCTTATTTGTTTTACTCCTCATTTCCTAACCATCAGAGCATCTCCCTTTAGAATTCTCTCGCTCTAACTTATCAAAGTAAGTTTTTATATTTCTGCATTTGTCTCTTTCTTCTTTTCATTGGCTAGGATTGTTCTTTTGATGAAGAGGATGTTCAAGAATCCCTTGATCAGTCCGGTGATGAAAATACTGAAGAGGTAGACTCGGGGGTGGTCGAAGCCAAAGGTAGGAAGGAGAATGTTAAGATTGCTGATGTACCATTCGATATTGACGAAGGCGAGCTATTGGATATATGTTTCATGTATTAACTTTCGCCAGAATACAAACTAATTAGACCTTTGGAGATTATGAGAGTGATTGAGTTGTTGGATGAGGATTCTATCATGATGTATGAGGAAAGTTTTCGATTTGGGGTTCGGCTTCCTTTGTCAAAACCTCTAAAATCATTTTTCAATTATTACAACATCACCATCAGCCAGTTACACCCTAATGATTTGAGGCTCTTGTGTGGCATGGCAGCGTTGGCTCACCAAGATGGACATAATTTGACAACTCGGGTAGTTGAGGAGCTTTAGCACTTCTCTATTCGCCCTAATGAGGATTATTGCTTTCTTCAGGCGAAGAAAAACTGTAATGTCTTTTCTAAGAAATTTAAGATTTCCTCTTTGAAGAATTAGAAATCTAAATATTTTATTGTTGAACGATCAGGAGGGTTCAGAGTGCCGAACCGATGGTCTGGAGGTCCACTTTACCATCTTCCTACCTCGCCCACCCCCTATGTTAAAATATTTGTGGAGTTAATAAAATCTAGGGGACTAAGATCTGTTAACCTGAGGTAGGTGATAGCCGAGGGTTATCCGATCCACTACAAAAAAAATGCCATTTTGCGACCGACAAATCGGTCGCAAAATGGCAAAAATCGGTCGCTATTTATACTTTGCGACCGACAAAAAAAAAAATCGGTCGCTATTTATACTTTGCGGACCGATTTGCGACCGACAAACGTCCGGTCGGCAAAATCAACTGGTCGCAAATGTCCAATTGCCTACCGATTGAGAAAATCGGTCCGCAAATTAGAGGACCGATAATTCGGTTTCGCAAAAAATTGAAAAAGCGTTCGCAATTTGGGGGGATCGTGTTTAATTGGAAATTCGAGTCGCAACTTTTGGTCGCAGAATATCGGTCGCAATTTTTTTAAATCGTTCGCAAATCGGTCTCAATTTTATAAATTTCAAAAATTTTTTTTTTTTGGGTATCAAATCGGTCGCAAATCGTCGCAAAAAATTGAAAAGGGAATAAAAAAATTAAATATTTATTTGGAAACCAAAATTTTTCTACACTGTGAAAGTTGACATAAAAATGCATTATATACACACACGAATTCAAGAACAGTATAAAAATGTAATTTTTATTGTTCTGAACAAATTTAAAAAATGAAAATACAAATGAAAAAAAATAAAAAGTCGGAAATCAAATCTATATATTCTGCTTGGCTCATCTGCAGGATCCGATGTCGGACCGCCGGGAGGAGTACCTGCTGGATGTGATGTAGCGCCAGGAGGGCTAGACCAAGGTATCGTCTGCAGCATCGGGATCAGGAGCCGATAGTGGCTGCTGCTGAGACGTCGAAACATGTCGGTCTGTAGCAGGCGTAGGATCAGAGGGAGAAGTACCAGCACGGTGCTCACCGGACAGCCGTATCACATGCGCTCTAAGCTCTGCAATCTGTCTCTGCTGATCAGCAAGCTGAGCCCGTATATCATCATCACAGTACGAGTCACTGTGCTCCGGCTGTAGAAGCGTGAGCTGCTGAGCCAATGTAAAACTGTGATGCCTGAGACCCGATGCCGTATACCTTCCTCTTCTTCTCTCCCCCTACAGCCTCGAGATAAAGCGCTACCCTCGCCCCCTACAGCCTCGAGATAAAGCGCTACCCTTTGTAATTCTTGACTCGCTTCGGATTTCATCCGGTCTGAGAAGTAACATACGCTCCCCTGAGCTGTAGTATAGTTCTCCTGAAAAATAAAAAATTAATTAATCATGCAATTGCAAGCTTTATTTATATTGAACTTTGTAATCTTCGCCAATGCATTAGAGGGTAAATGTAAATATTATTCATTGTTACTTACATTGACGCTTCAGCGCACGTCTGTCCGACAAAGGTATTACGATCGTCGGGTCCTTCGTGTGGTGTATGTTAAACACCTCCATCGGCTGTGGGCTCGACCCTTTATTCTTTAGCCTGTAATAAAATTTTTATTCCATGATATATTAATATATATAATGTACTTTCATTAAACATCAGGTATTGTAAATGGATAGGTCACTTACTAATAATCGAGCTGTCTCTATAGCAGATATAGATCCGCCTGTGTGTCGCGTAAGGTCCTGCTCCATTTCACCGCCAGTCTCACTGCACCTGTTTTGTGCCAATAAATATCTCCCCGCTTTCTCTTGAATGCAGGATGATCCTCCCAAGCCTTTTGCCAGCTCTCCCATATCTCCTGAGACACGCACTGCTGCTTATTACCGCTTCTTCTCATCCTATAGGTGAAGTCAGCGTATTGATCGGTGCATATCTTCTCCCAGGCTACTTTCAGCATAGCCGTAATGGCCTCGTCCCATATGAAATGTTTCTGCTAAAAAATGAAATATAGCGTTTAAATACTAAGGATGTATCTTGAATTGTAAACATTGAATGATGATATAACTTAAACCAAAGAGTACCTGGAATTCCTCCCAATAAAAGTCTCTCACCTCTTGCGGTACGGCATCCCATGTGCATCCTTCTTTATGCAGCTGTAGCTTGATTATCTTCAAAATTTGCCTCGCTGCTCAAGAAGGTGGATATATGCTGAAAAAAAAACAGAAGTGAAATATAATTACACGAAAGCATCACAGTTACGAATAAGTACAAAATATAATTACAAAATATGCCTGCAGATGCCTACAGAAAATCTGAATAAAGTACTTACTGTCCCGGCTACCAAATGAGGGTGAATACGTGGATCTGATGAAGCTGCAAAATAAAAATGACAATATGTTATACATATCTAGATAATTTAATATATAATTAAAAAATGAAACAGTTATGACATTTATGATTACCTTGCACAGTGGGGTGATGTTGTTGGCAGCTGCTGAGTCTGGTTAATGGTCCCAGAAATGGGGTGGGTAGAAGAGGAAGGAGCAGAAGGCTGTGATGGCGCGGGCAGTTACGGGACCTGAGGCAGAGGATGAAAGCTCCCAGACGTACCTGAAGAAGGATGTGATGGCGGCAGTACCGGTCGCTTGAGCAGATGATGAAGCCCCAGACGTACCTGCACGGAGGACGAACGGGATCGACCCTATCTCGTCCACGGGGCACTGCGTCCAGGTACCACGACCTTCCACGCGAAACCACTGTCGGACGCTTCAGAATCAAACGCTCTGCCTCTAGCCCACTTCTGTTACTGCAAGATATCAAGAAACCTAGATAAAATGAATTTATACATTATATAATGAGAACATGTGCGTATAAAAAACGAGTAAACAAAGTGTAATACCATTTGAAATTCTTCATTATAATATTAATTGCATATACCATTTAATCAAATTTCTAACAGTAAAATTTGCTCATTTTAAGTGTCTTTCAATATCATCTGCTTTCCCTCCTCCTCTTCATCAGGCTTCCTCTTCTTCATATTCGTTCTTCTGAGGTTACCCATTGATGATTTGATCTTCTTCCTCTTCATCATCTGATGCTCCTATTTTTTCAACATAAGATCGGCTTTCATTCATCCCAACCTATCTGTTAAATCTTCAACACTTGCATCGGTTGCGTTTTCAAACCTAACTTCTTTGAAAATGCTCGATTACTTGCGAGTGAAGAAGACTGTTTCGTTTTTCAAGTGCATGAACCAACTGATCTAGTTGATTTTACCACACTGATCCAATCGCATCTATCTCGTTAAACGATGGATATTTGGGACCATAGTACACTTGTGCAGCTTGGCATTGTCAAAACAAAACGGTCATACTTTGTATTATCTTCTCTTTAATTAATATCAACCAGATTTATACTTAGGATGAAACCCTTCGTTTGCCAATTGTTTTGGCTACCTTAGGATCAAACCATTACATTTGAATAAGATTGTGCACTTCATTGTAAGGGCCTTGGAATTCTAAACTCCAAAACCTCAACCAATTTCCCATTAAAAATCGTTTGACCGTCACTTGTAGTTTTTGATCCCTTTATTTGCACACACCGCTTGTTCATTGTCTTTCTGCTTCTCCCATAATAACCCTCATGTGAACTTGTAACCGTTTACAAAGTGCCAGATAGTAAGGCATTTAGACCAACCGGTAATGGCCCCTTTGCCAGATCCGTAATAAATCTTGTTTACGGAAATATCGCTTCCCGAGCTCGAGCCTATGGGAAATAGTAATGACATTGAAGTCAAATTTAATAAATGTTACATTCCGTGTGTTGTACATTTGAAAAGTACTTACCATAATATCTTGAACCCATTTGCAATTCCGTGTTCCAGCTTGCATTTTCAACTGCTAGTATCAGTCAAATTGAGATTTTGAAGCCGCAGAAGATTGATATATTCCCTTATTTTATGAACGAACCATATTAGCATAAGTATTACTTTCAACAACGGCCAACATCAAGTCTTAGAATGTTTACATTATTTTATAACTTACTGTACTATGGGTGGATTCTCTTTCGCAATTTTTAATAAAAATATAGGTTTTTGAGCCGCTTGGTATCTTCTTGCATCAGTCAATCGTCTTTTTTTTGATTTAACAATCGTATGCCCAGGGTTAGGTGAAAATTTAGATTCCTTCAAACTCAGATTGAACGCGATTCTTCCTCCGTCATCGTTTACGTGGCACTCTTCGATGCTTTGGTTGAAAAACATGTTGGTCAAAGTAGTGTGAACAGAATGTGGAAGCTTCTTCCACCAAATATGCATTGCAAATGGATCCCTCGACCTTTGCCTTATTGCGCACATTTTTTTAAATTTTTTGCAGGTGTCTGTCATTGTACAATGCCAATATGTAAGTATAAGTTCAAATAAATGATGTAATCATTAGAATGAGATGTTATTGAGTCACCTCTTAAATGGATACATCCATCGATATTGTACCTGTCCTGCTAAATGACATTCATAGGGCAAATGAATCGGCAGATGTTCCATAGAATCAAAGAAGCCGGGTGGAAAAATTCGCTCCAACTTGCACATCTCCAACTTGCACATCACCAATTGGCGATTTTCTCGCGCTAATTGAAAGCCTTCTCCCTTTGTTACTCTACCAGGTTTTGTACTCTACCAGTCCCTTGACCCCGCCGTTTATCTTGGAAGATTACAAAACTTGCATTCTCTGAATTCCGAGTCAACACCCCAGAATATCATACAATTATTACGACAGTAATCAATCTTTTCTACTGGTAGTCCCAATCCCCGAACTAATTTTTTTGTTCGATAAAAATTATCAACCATTGAATGGCCTTTAGGCAACATTTCCTTTGCTAACTGCACAAAATCATCGTAACACCTTTCTGAGAAATGGTGCTCCGCTTTCATGTGTAGTAATCGTGCAACAACAGACAGAACTGAATGATTCTTGCATCCAGGCCACAGTTCACTGTTATAGCTGCACTTAACATGTCAAACAATTGTTGTGCTGCTACATTTGGCGATTCCTCAATATCATCCCAATGACATTCTACTCTACTCGCATCGATTACCAATACTCTAAAGAGAAGCCCGCATAAGTAATGAGAGGAAGCAGATAATTTTTTTTTCTTTTCCAAATAATATTTTTTGTTTGTTGATTGAGTTGTTTAAATACAGGGCAAAGAATCCTATTCCAACCGAAAAACCAGATGCTTAATAACAATCAGCCAACGTTAGTGAAAGGATAAGTTGAGAGAATTAGATGAGACGAAAGTTCAAAACGGGCTCGATTTCGACACTTCTTGTGATTACATGGACACCTCAACTTATTACCATCCATAAAACTGGGATTACCAACTGCAAACTGTATAAACGCCTCCCATCCTTGCAGGAACTCGTCTTAATATCCCATTGACCTCGAACTTCAAGTACATCCAATCTCGATTATTTTGCATTTTTTTTACCTAATTAACAATGTGTTTATAAAGGTTCGTGTCATGTAATTGCATTAGTCTAAACCATCCTTAAAACATGCACCTAATGTAATGTTCAATTTACAACACTTATAAGTAACTAAGGTTATTTCTATAAAATTATATATAAATGTAAAATCACTAAGTTCATTTATTCAATACAAAGGTTATATAATAATATATAAACCTACTTATATAAAGGTAAGTGTACTATTCCACATATTGAATTTTTTGGAAAAGAATTCGGCAGCATTTCGGCACAACACAATCAAATCTCAAATACAAAGACACTTCAATAAACACCTATAACATATCAACATTCTCCAAAGGCAAAATGGCCACTACTAGGCCTCCAATCCCTCATCATTCATTTAATAAAAACATATTTAAGAATAATAACGCACAAACAAAGTTTGACGTTAGGATAAAAAACTGCCAGCCACTCATTACAATTATCACAAAAAACCCTGATTCAAATTCAATTTCAATTAACCTAAAACGCAAAATTTCCAATTTTAGTGAGGGTTTCTTTTAATTTTAACTTAGGCAAGTAGTGGAGCAAGACATTGTTGATATTACTATAACTAAACAACGCGTATTTATAAAGGCCCATAATTCGTATTTATAAAAGCCCATAATTCTTTGGGCCCTTTAAACCATCGCCTTATTAAATTGGGCCCCAATGAGCCCACCTCTATCTTTTCTTGTTAACTAGCTGTTTAACTTTTTCTTTTTTTATTTAACTTATAATGTTAAAATTATTTTATAAAATATTTTAATTGAAATATATTGAAAGCATTTTCAAACAAGTTGTCGTTATCCATTAGAAACGGTGAAAATTATTAAAAAATAAATTAACAAAACACCACTTTTGTCAATGCAACTGTAACAACAATGACAAGTAAGTTTATTATTGAGAATGACAAATAAATTTTTGTTGTGTTCAACGTATTTTTATCTTATTATTTGACTGTAAGAGATGGTTTAGGACTTAGCGAAATATCTGAAAGTGACATTAATATTAAATAAGAGTTGGTTGCCACATTATTTTCATAATTTAACAATTATTAAAATTAATAATAAAAAAATATTTATCATATGATGTTTAAAATATGCTAATAGAACCCCCAAAATCAATTACTTCCTTCATTCCAGGGTAAACCAATTACGATTGGGGATCTTTTGTTGTTTGTTTATTTACTATAATTTTATATTTCTTAATTAATTAATTTTATTTAAATTATTTTTAAAGGAATTCTTTTTTTAAATGTTATTTTGGAATCTTTTGTACGTATGATTTTTTACCAACTCCATCCCTCTATTATTATATGGTTTATTTCTAATTTCATAGAATTAAAATTATTCATGTATAATTATTGATATAATTATATATATTATTTTTAATAAATTTAAATGAATGCCGATTTAAATTTGTATTTTTAATTTAAATAATTACTTATATGTTCATTAAGTAACAAAAAGATGATATAATATGATCATTATTAAATATGATCATTTTCTTTTGCCAAAATAAATTGAAATATTTCATTATTGTTAAATAAATTATTTTAAATTCAACTGACATAATTATTTAATTTTTTTCATTTTTGAAATTTCTCATATATTTCAATTCAAATCCTTATTAATTTTTTTCTATAATTACAGGACATATATTAAAGATTTAATATATGCCAATTAATCTTAAATGAATGAAATTATATTTTTTTTATTGTTAATCTTATTATTAATAAATCCATTATTTGATTAATGTTTATTTAATTATAATTAAACAGTTCCACAGTACAATAAATAATAAATCGAAAAATATATTAACAATAAAAAAAATTGAAAAATAATAACAGTAACAAATTAACAATTTATTAACCAATATTAATATATTAACAATAATAACAGTAAACAATAATAAATAAATGAAAAAAACACAAAATCGCAAAAAAAAAAATTTTCGAAAAATAATAACAGTAACAACATTAACAATATTAACAATATTAATAATATTACAGTAAAACAGTAACTAATAATAATAAATTGAAAAAACACAAAATCGCAAAAAAAAAAAAAAAATGTGGAAAAAAATAAATGGTCACCGGCTTTTACCTTCAAATGCTGTCAAACGGTGGCGGACGCCGTAGAGGAGTGACTGGGCGCATCCCATGGTGGCGGCGGTTCACAGTGGCTGAGGTCTCAGGAGGGCTGGAGGCCGCGCTGCGGACGGAGGAGAAAGAGAGGAGAGGAGAAGGAGAAGAGAGGAAAGAAGAAAAAAAAGAAAAGAAAAGGAAAAGAAGAGGGCGCGTTTAAAGCCCTAATATTTGCGACCGACTCATCGGTCGCAAATGTCATTTAAATCGGTCGCAAATTTTAATTGTCCGACATCGTTTTAATATGCGCCAAAATTGCGACCGATCTGCGACTGAAATATGCGGTCGCAAAAAATCAGTCGCAATTTTATCTCATTTCGGTCTCAGATTGTGTCCCTTTTTTTTACGCGCCCATTTTTGCGACAGAAACAAAGTTGGTCGCAAAGCGGTCGCAAAATCGGTCGCAAATCCGCAGTAATTCAGTCGCAAACTGAAAGGCAAGGGCCAATCCCGCGCGAGTTTTCCGCGCGCGAGTTTTCCGCGCTAAAATCTGCGACTGTTTACCAATCAGTCGCAAATTGGTATCCAAAAGTCGGTCGCAAAAATCGGTCGCAATTTGAAGTTTTTTTTGTAGTGATCTATTCTCCTAGTGGACCTATGAGACCTAAGCCCTCTCTTACTGGTAAAGTTTATCCTTAGTCGCTTTACATATTGGTTCCTTACATTGACATTTTTTAAGTTTTCCTTATTGCTTTTGTGCAGGAATGACTCTTAGGAAAGCAAAGAGTTCCAAGATGCCCAAAGTGGCTGAAGCGATGAAGAGGAAAGTTGCGGTCAAGAGTTCGTAAAAGGAAGTACCTTTGGTGATGCGAGATTGTTAACCGACTGATGCTGAAGCTATTTAGGGGGTTTCCCATTCTAAGCCTACCCCCTCAAGTCCTACAACCGTGCCCCGTCGAAAGAGGCAGAGGTGAGGACGTGCGGTTTTTCCCAAAAGATGGGATTTGAAAAGAACCAAATCGAACGGGCTTGATTGATTTTATTTTTTCAAAATGGTTTTTTTTTATTAAACCCGTTTAATCCTCGAAAAAAGGTTCTCTTACTTTGATAAGAGTTTTATTTTGGAGTAACCGTCTTTATTAGAGAAAAATTCTCGAATTAGTCGATTCTCTGAATCAACTAATCCGATTTTAGACTAGAGACGAGTTCGGGAGTTAGGTATGAAATGGGAAGGCATTAGGCACTTATTTCACTTGGTTAAGTTGGACTCCTCGTTGTCCACAGATTCATAATGATTAATAATGAGATTAACTTTTAATTGAGACGTAAAACGATTTTAATGCGATTTTTGGAAAACATGTCATTCAAGCAAATCATTACAATAATAAACACGAAACATAAAGCATCCTCAAAGAAGGGAGGGAGGAGAAAAGAGTTCCAAAACACCCTAGTTATTACAATCTACCCTTGCCCCTCCAAATTTCCCAAATCCAATTTAATATTACAAACAAGCAATAATATGAATCCTTATGGACCCTTTACATTTTGCAATAATACAATACTAAAGCATATTAAAAATAAAACATCCATAATCAACACAAACACAAAATGAACATTATTCTTAGAATTATAGAATCATACAACCCAACCAACAATCAATCATTCATTCAACATAATGAAAATATGATGCATGTTCACAATACAAGAATAAAAAATAAAGGAGTTAGCACAATAATGAACAATAGGCGTTGAATTTAAAGGCATAAAATTAAAGGGCAAAATAATAAAGTGCTTGTAAATTAAAGAACAATAATTAAAGTGCAAGAATTTAAATGGTTATATGAAACAATAATTAAAGTGCAAGAATTTAAATGGTTATATGAGATTTAAACTCATGATCTTGATGTTCATATTTGAAAGATGGGCAAATACATCAATCATTATTCTCAATCATTTTTTTTTGTTTATTTGATCCATATATGACCTAATACGCATCACGAACCATTTAAGGTTGAGGCTTGGTCACTAGATTTCCAAATTGTGACGTTTATTGGGTTTTTTGTACATTTAAAGCCTCTAAATTAAAAGGCCTTGTGCCACAGGGGACTATGGCGCACGCCTAATGCATGCGGCGATCAGAAGGCTTTTGGAATTTTAAAGGGTAAAAATAGGAGATCTGGGCACTAGTGGCGTGAGGCACTGAAAAGTGGCGCACGCCACCACTAATGGCCACACACCATAACTAAGGCCTCTGTTTGGCTGATCCTAGGTTTCCCTCACAACCAGACCCAGAAGAAGTGTTTTAAACACCGAAAAAAAAGAAAAAGATGAGGAAAGAGATTAAAGGTTCTTAGAAACTACCTTTGATAGTTTTACTTGAAGATTTAATGAAAAATGGATGAAGAAATCCAACTACTTGGTTCTCAATCCAATAGTCCGAGTTTCAAGATTAAAATGTGTTTTTAGGATTTTAGATTGATCCCAGGGTATTTTTTTTTATTGATTAAAAAAAAATCTCAACTTGGATCAAAGGTTAACACTAATTGCCTTTGAATTTTAAGGTTGAGTTTTAAAAATGCAAGAGTCTCCCCTTAGTTTCTCTAAAATCCTCCCTAAAACTCACCCCTAATGCCTATTTATAGACATTTGAGAGTGGGTTGAGAGTGGGGTCGCCCCATTTTAGGGTTGAACATTGGAAAAAAAAATGCCACGTATCAGGTTGAGTTTTAAAAATGCAAGAGTCTCCCCTTAGTTTCTCTAAAATCCTCCCTAAAACTCACCCCTAATGCCTATTTATAGACATTTGAGAGTGGGGTCGCCCCATTTAGGGCTGACATGGAAAAAAATGCCACTATCGGGCCTCGCCACATGACTGAGCCCACCTTTACAAAATCGGACCGGGTGGCACGTGAAATGAGACAGTGTACTAAGAAATATACTGGGGAGGCCCGACTCATTTTTCAGACCTGGTTTCATCGCGAAACGCCCGGTGACGAAAAAATAAAAATGGTTAAACACATAGATAATTTCAGCCGCGGACCATTGGTCCGAGAACCGGGGCGATCAGGAATCTCAGTCCAATTTTATGCGACAAATAATGTATCATCACTGAACCTTTAAGGGGCAAAATTTAAGCTTCTACAATTTGCTCCCACTTTAATAATTTTTTGCTTTTCAAGCAAAATGTCACCGAAGTGTAAAGTAGACGCATAAGTAAGAAAATACTTACCTGATTTACGTGGCATACATGGCTTAGGTGGATGAAGTGCACCATCTTGGCGGCTTTGTTGGTGTGGGTTACCATTATGGCATTTGGTAGGCGGTTGGATTGCACCATGGTGATTATCGACGACTTCTACGGCTGATTAGCTAGTTGGCGGCTTTGATTTGAGAATGATCTACTTCAGGAGGTTGTCCTTTGGATGGTGAGAAATGAACTAAGATGTGCCACACGGGACGGCTTCAGGGGTGCACCACTAGGACGACTTCAACGGATGAATGATTGTGACACTTCGGCCGACCCAATTTTTGAAATGCTCCACTTCGGCAGGTTGTCCTTCGGACGATGAGAAGCGAAATGAGATGCGCCATATGAGACGGCTTCAGGGGTGTGTCACTAAGACGACTTCAATGGATGAATGAGTGTGACACTTCGACCGACCCAATTTTTAAAATGCCTACTTCGAGAGGTTATCCTTCGGACGGTGAGAAGCGGAATGAGATGCGCCACATGGAACGGCTTCAGGGGTCCGCCACTAGGACGACTTCAATGGATGAATGAGTGTGATAGTTCGGCCGACCCGGTTTCTGAAATATCTCCACTTCAGAAGGTTGTCCTTCGGACGGTGCCCAGAAGGACTTTTATGACCTGCCTCGGGGGGCTTATGGCAAGCCACACAGGACGGCTTAGGTGTGCAACTCGGGATAGCTTCAGGGGTGCGTCACTCGGGACGCCTTAGGTGTACCACTTGGGATGACTTAATTTTGAAATGCTCTGCTCAAGGAGGCTCCTGGAAAACAATTCTTGCAACATATAGGAAAAGGGGCTCTCCGACCAATTATGGTTAGAAATTTCCATGATTAAGCTTGGAAAAGTGTGCGCGTGTGACATGTGATTCTACATAAAAATGCGTGAATTTATGTAAGTTCATGTGTATTTGTGTGAATTTGTGTATTTGTGAATCTGTGCGCGTTCGTGTGAGTGTTATTGAAAATTGTGCCACGGCACACAAAATGAGACAACTTACCTGTGTCTAGCTGTGTGTGTTGCCCTTACTTAGGCGACTAGCTGTTGATGGGTTACCGGCTAAGTAAGAGAGTTGGATGTAGCAGGTGGGCCTTCAGGCCAAACTGGGCCCGAAGGCTTAAGTCGAGCCCCATAGGCTCCTTATTCCTTATAAAAGGTGAAAGTGACATTTATTTGTCACTTTCAACCTAACTTTGAAACTGCTTTTCTCTCAAACTCTCTCTTTGCTTCTTCTTGTGATTGAAACTCATGACTACTGAGAATGTCGTAGACATGCTTCCAACCAACGTGGTGCTCGACCCCGTGACCCGACCCGTGAGCCACGGAATGGAGCTTCACAAATTTATTCCAGACGAGGGGACTTCAATTAGCCTGCTGTATGATTTATCATCCCACGTCTGTTGGGGATTGACCCAGGTATTCTGGAACCTTTCTTTTTATTTTTCCTACATTATTAGAACTAGAAACATGTAAACATCAGGTTAGAATCAAAAAATTGAGTTATAATTTACCTTTTTGGGCAATTTTAGGGCATTTTAGGGCTGTAGCGTAATGTTGTGGCGTGCACCACTTCTTTTCAGGTCAGAAATTTGCTACTGCTTTATGGCATGCTCCGCATGACTAGTGGCGCACGGCATTAGAGTAGTGGCCTAGTGTACTTGCATTAAAAAATAAAAAATGTTTGCCTTTGCACCTTATTAGCATACTTACAGTGGCTTATTATTGCAGAAGAGCGCGAAACGCGGGAAGTCGAGCAGTAACACCTACGCGTCTGGCTAGTAGTTTGATCGGCTACCTCCTCGTGTTTAGGATTGAGTCCAGGAGCCAGGATTCAGTTGCTTTGTCGACACACTTCCTCGGACGCAGGGGCGGATAGTCCTGGCGAGCATCGTGGCACTTATGGAGTGATGGATGGATACCACCCACACTTTCCATCTGCCCTTCGGTGAGATGACGATCACGCCGATGGATTTTGCTACCATTACCGTACTACCTTTCGAAGGGTGGTCCGTTGTGTGCGATGATCAGTTAAGGACTTTGGATCGATGGGGTTTGTGAGAGAGTCTTTGAGCTGCAATGGGCATGGAGCCTACCATCTCCGACAAGAGGGTACGGTATGAGAGCATCATCTCTCATTATGAGGTCATCCCTTAGGATCGTGTAGTTGAGATGGATGTGGATGTGGTAGCCTGAGCATTATTGTTTTACCTACTATCGACTACCTTATTCACCAATCATGGTAATAATGTGGATTTGACGCTTCTAGCACCGCTATAGGATTTAGATATGACTAGGCAGTTTAACTGGGGTGCTGTTGCCTTGTCATATCTGTATTATAGCATGAATCTATACGTCCGTGGAGCGCATTTGAAGGTTGATTATCGGCGAGCCATTGAGGTATTCTTCTTGACTATTCTCTTTCTTCCATGCTTTTATTCTTTGTGCCTTATTTACTTCTGCTTTATTTGCGGTACAGATATGGGCTTGTGAGCACCGTGTTCTCCTTATGCTGACGTTACATGGTTTCGATGCTGAAACTAGCATAATGACCCTTCCTCAAGGCTGGGCATGGAAGTTTGGCCAAAATTATGCATACACCACACCGAAGATCTCAGTGTTTCGGCACCTTCTGAATGACCTGTCTTGGGATCGCGTAAGTTTGCAACTTTAGGTTATTTCTGATTGATTTTTTTTCTTTTCTCTTTTTTTTCCTCTCTCTTTTTTTTCCTCATTATTGTTGTTTTTTTTTTATTTATTTTTGCAGATAGTGAAGTACCCATGGGGTGATGTGGCTGACTACCCCAATTTCATTCAGGCTGCCATCGTGTACCAGCAGAAGCGATTTCTCCTTTCGGGTTTATTTTACGACACGTACTTCCTCAGTGAGAGGGTGTATGAATTGGTGCTAGTCCCAGACCAAAGAAGAGTGCCTCATGACATATCGTATTATATGCTTTCCACTAGATCTATCCAGCTGGAGTAGGATATTGCAGCTACTTAGAGGGGGTCAGTTGCCACAGACCACTTAGCTGCTTTGGTGCCGGGTGCTTATGCCATCCTTGTACGGACTCAGCTCTTGATCCATCTTCCTCCTCCCGCCGAGCTTGATCCATTTATAGAGGCAGAGGAGTTAGACAGGGGACAGGACAATGCCCCAGTATAGGTGAACTTCATCCACTCTTGTCATTTTGTTCACAACTTTCCACCAGTGTTTGTTTCTCTTTTATTCATTGATTGTGTTTTATCCTTGCAGTAGCAACAGCGCGGAAAGCCGGATACAGCTATCATTGTCGGCAAGCCAAAGCATAAACCAGGTGCCTCCTTCTCTTTCATCTTGGACCGCATAAGTCAAACTACTCAGGGCATGCTGGAGACACATTTGGTGAGTCCGTACCGGATGTCTCCACTTAGCTGCACCCATGTGAGTAACTTCTGCTCTTTTATTCTAATTATTGCTCTTGATTATTCCGCTTTCTTATTGTCTACCTATGCTTCATCTTGTAGGTATCTATTGCCGATTACAATGAGGTAAGCTAGCTGTGGCGAGGCTCTTCAATGAGCTGTTGACCATGATTTCAGCATTGGGGCATGGGAACAGGCCTAATTCTGGGATCCAAGGCATGACAGGCTAGATTTAAGGCACAATGGGCCCACCCATGGTACCGAGACATAGGAAATTCTGCCACGATTCTAACACATCAAGAATGAGCTCAATCAAACATCATTTTTGGACCTTGAACCAACTCCTAGAAGTGGAAGGTTCACAAATCAAATACAGCTTCACCTTAAGTTTCAAGGCATAACAGGCCTAATCCAAGGCATCATGGTCCCCACCTATGGTACTGAGACATAGGAAATTTCGTCATAGTTCCAACGTATCAAAAATCAGCTCAATCGGATATCGTTTAGGCCTCGAACCGATATCTAAAAGCGAAACAATGCAAAAAATCAGACCAGATGGCATAGGTACCAAGGACCCCCAGATTGGTACCAGCGACCCCTAAAAAGGTACCGAACATGGATGCCAGAGGAAGACAAGCCGATACTGATTTTAAGGTGGTAGGTATCGAATTTGAGGTTGTCGGTATCAATTTTGACGCGCGAGGCAGCCCCTTTTGCCTATAAAAAGGCACTTCTCCCCCTCATTTTCTCACCTCTTATGGCTTGATTGAATGCTTCTCAAGCCTGAATGACTCTCTCTCTCTCCCTCAAGTGCAATTCTAAGTCCATAAAGTTCAATTTTTGCTCTTCTTCCTTAGTTGAGCAAAAACCCGACTTGGTTCTCAAACGCTGATCCTTTCGATGTTCAATTACACTTTGGTCTTCCTTAGACCAAAGCTACTAGTTAATGATGTTCAAGTTACACTTTGGTCTTCCTTAAGACCAAAGCTTACTAGTAATTAATTTATTATTAATTAATTTTAAAAATTGAGCAAAAACCCGACTTGGTTCTCAAACGCTGATCCTTTCGATGTTCAATTACACTTTGGTCTTCCTTAGACCAAAGCTACTAGTTAATTAATTTATTATTAATTAATTTAAAAATTAATTAATAATATGGTAATTAACAATATTATAAAGACTATATTAGGGTCCTCGTGCCCATCCTTTGCTTTATTAGAGAAAGACTTGACATCTTTGGTTGTTTACAACTGTTGAACTTCGAAGCTGCACGCACGCACAAACCAGCCTCTCGACCCTGACCAGATGTAGGGTATAATCATTAAACTCAGACTTTGTCAATTAAAGCCCGATCCGTTTGGCACTCAATATCTGTCAAGCCCAATCCATCCGACACCTGCACCTAATATCTGTTAAGCCTAGTCCGTCCAGCACCCAGTGCATGTAAGCCCGGTCCGTCCGACACCCTTTAAGCCCATTCTAAGAATGGCAAAACCCTACCATCCTGATCAATGGTACAACTTCATGTGCCCTTATCCTCATACAAACGAGGTATGAAGGCATATGATATGGATCCGCCACCACTCATCAATGAAAGCATGGAGAACAACATAGGAGATCCGTTGGTGCTTTCTAGTGGGCCAATTACACGGAGTCGTGCCAAGAGATATGGGGCATCCATGTCCTTATACGTTCAAGAACAAGTTACACAAAAGCTCTATAACCTTGCTTTCAACAAGTGTTGTGTGGAACTTGAAGGCACTCCTAAGCTTCTTACATTGCTTGAAGCGAATGTGGGACTATTTAAAACAAGTTGCGAGGAGTGGTGCATTTGCAGCATGTAGCACGCCCGCGCTGGGTAGCACGCCCGCGCTGGGTAGCACGCCTTGGTTGTGCTAGGGTCTGACCTTGGCGTAATAAGTTACTCCATTTGTATTAGTTTTGAGTTGTAATGTTTTTAATGGGTTAGGCCACCAATAATTCAACCACCTTTTTTTTTTTTTTATCCTTAGTTTATTTGGATTAGTTATTCCTTATTCTTAGTTGGTTTAGATTAATTATTCCTTATCATTAGTTTGTTTGGATTAATTATTCATTATACTTAGTTTGTTTGGATTAGTTATTCCTTAGCAAGAATTCTAATAATAAATGTTGAGTGAGAATCTTGTGCATTAATTATATGATTAAATGACTATTAATAACTCTTTGACCAAGTGTTACCTCTATTTGAGCTGGTTTGAGTAACGCTATGTCCATTTTATTAATTTCTCGATCCATTATATTGCTTGCTCGAACCATTCTATTTCTCATCCATTCTATCGATTCCTCATACCAATCTATTGTTCATTTCATTCTATCGATTGCTTATACTAATCTATTGCTCATCTCAATCTGTTGCTCATCCCATTCTATTGATTGCTCAGCCTATTTTATCAATTGCTCCTAACAATATGATTGATTACCTTTGTGAAGGATGGAGCAATTATATTGCTTGCCCCCTAAATCAGGAGGAAAATTGCTTATTATAAGTAAAAATGAATATTTACAATGTGAAAGTTGTAACATTTCCAAAATTTGGCCTAATGATACTGTTTATCCTAAATTTTTGCATAAATTATATTAATTCTATCGCATTCAGGAATTCACTTCAATTCTATAAACAGTTGAAAACCTGCCAAGAGCTCCTCCATCGGCTTCAAAGTAACTACCAAAATCAAGAGAGTTTTCTGCAACGAAGGGTTCTTATCGAGCAAATTCAGGAGTTGTTGAAAAGGGAGGAGCTTATGTGGATCCAATGATCTCGGATTCAATGGTTGAAGGAAGGGGATTAGAATACCAATTTTTTTAGTCAAAAGCAAATCAGCAGCATAAACATAATACTATTTACAAAATTAAAGATGATGCAGGATGTGTTTTTGAGGAAGAAAAAGAGATCGATCAAGTCATGACAAATTATTATAGGAGTTTATTCTTCTTACTCAACTGGATTTGATCAAGTTCTGGATACCGTAGAGCCTAAAGTCACTGCGGAAATGAACCTGGAACTCTCCAAACCGTTCTCTCTACCAAAATCTCCACTATGCCCCCTTTTTTCTTTCAAAAATTTTGGCATTTAATTGGCACTGATGTAGAGAATAAGATCCTAAATATTTTAAATAGTGGAGATTTCCCAGCATCTTTGAACCATACCTTCATAACTCTCATCCCTAAGATAAAAGACCCAGAAAACACCAGTGATTTTAGATCAATTAGCTTATATAACGTAATTTTTAAATTAATTACTAAAATAATAGCTAATAGGCTTAAATCTGTCCTTCCTCTTATTATCCACCCATCACAATCTGTTTTTGTTCCAGGTCATCTTATAATTGATAATGCATTGATAGCTTTTGAGATTTTGCATTTTATGAAAAATAAAACTACAAGGAAAAAAGGACATTTTGTGTTAAAATTAGACATGAGTAAAGCTTATGATCGAGTGGGATGAAATTTTCTTGAGAGAACAATGATGTAGTTGGGTTTCAATAGTCATTGGGTGGAGCTAATTATGAGATGTATTACTTCGGTGTTTTATTCTTTATTACTTAATGGAGAACCCCAAAAAGTCTTCTTTTCCCAGATAGGGCTTTGACAGGGTGATCCATTATCTCCTTACCTTTTTCTCATATGTGCAGAGGTGTTTTCAGGCTAGCTTCGTAGAGGAAAAAGGAACCACCAGATACGTGGCATTTCCATTTGTAGGAGAGCTCCTCCTATTTCTCACCTTTTCGTTGTAGATGACAGCATCATTTTTGGTCGGGCGTCCAATACGAAGATAAATATGCTTCTTTTTGGTCGGGTCAACAAATTAACCTTATTAAATCGGAGGTTTCTTTTAGCCGAAATGTGCAACTAAATTTGCAAGAAGCTTTAAGGTTGAAGTTGGGGGTGAAGGGTGTACAAAATCATAACAATTATCTGGGTTTGCCTGCTATTGTAGGTCGAAAGAAAAGCAGACGTTTAGCAACTTAATTGACAGAGTTGCAAAAAAACTGAAGAGCTGGAAGGAGAAAACTCTCTCACGTGCAGGCAAAGAGATTTTGCTCAAAACTGTTATCCAAGCTATCCCAACTTATACGATGAGTTGCTTTGCATTACCGATGGATATTTGTTCTCAAATTGAAGCCCTCATGGCTAGATTCTGATGGGGTCAAAATGTGTAGGCAAAAAAGATTCACTGGACAAAGTGGAGTAGTTTGTGCAAGTCTAAACAGGCGGGGAGACTTGGCTTTCGGGATATCCAAAGCTTCAATATTGCTATGCTGTCAAAGCAATGTTGGCGTTTGTGTCAAGATGAAAATTCTATTCTCTATAGTTTCTTGAAAGCTAAGTATGTTCCCAATTGTTCTTTTATGGAAGCTACATTAGGCCATCAGCCCAGTTTTACGTGGAGAAGCATCATACAAGCTCGATGGGTAATTGAGAAGGGTTCTAGATGGTTGATTGGCAATGGTAACAAAGCGAAGATATGGAAGGATAAATGGTTACCCAACCCTCAAGAACCCAGAATTTTATCCCTTCCAACTCGGTTCCATGAACATGCATTGGTTCACGAACTAATTGATCATGTTAATTGATGTTGGGACTTAGATATTGTCCGCTCTCTGTTTACTCCAATTGAGGTCGATTTGATTTGCTCTATTCCACTCTCAAGCGTAAGGACAATGAACAGGCTGACTTGGATGTTAAATAGGAATGGTGTTTTTTCAGTGAAAACAGCTTAGCAGTTAGCACTTAGCCTAAGTTGGAAGGAAATGAAGCGGGTCCGTCGCACTCTCCAGAAAAGATTTTCTAGAAGAAGACTTGGTAACAGCATGTTCCGCCAAAAGTTAAGAACTTTATTAACAGAGCTTTTAATGGTTATCTTCCAACTAATGTGAATTTGAGAAGACGAGGGGTGGAGGTTGATTTAATTTGCAGGAGTTGTGGTGAGGCAATGGAGACTAATATGCATGTTTTTCTTAAATGCTCTTTTACTAAGCTAGTTTGGCGTTTGTGCCCATTACGGTTGATGTTCACTGACCCTCTTGTTTCTTTTAGCTGTTGGTTGGAATATCATGTGCTCAATATGGAAGATGAGCAAGTCTCAATGCTTTTTATGGTGTTATGGGCGCTGTGGAGGACAAGGAATGTATTGGTCTTTCAAAATCAAAGGTCTTCTATTTTGCAGGTCTCCCAGCTGGCTGTCTCGCTCCTCAACGAATACCAGCATTGCAGGTCAGAGGAAGATGCTGCTTCATGCCCTAGACTAGTTGTAAATCTCCTACCTGTCACTCCTATACAGAGGTGGACTGCTTCCAGTACCGATATTATTAAAATAAATACAGACGCGACGGTGCTGATGGGTCTGAGATGTGGTTACAGTTTCGTGGCTCGTAATTGTAACAGTGAAGTGATGGCGGCTGGAGCTCGATGAATACTCTTGGATTTATCTCCGGAAAATGCTAAACCAGAAGCCATGTTGTTTGTTATTCGACGAGCTGTGGAGCAGGGTTTCTTGAAAATTATCATTGAATCGGATCGTCAGGTGCTTGTGAATCATGTCTGTGCCCAGGAGGTTCCAGTAACGGAGTATGGCACAATAGTTCTCCAAATACTCACTTTGATCCCAGTTTTTGTTTCTTTTTAGTGCCTATTTGTTATTAGGACCTGTAATAAACGAGCAGCTAGCTCAGTATGCTCTCTTTCTTTTGTTAGTGAGGAGCAAATTTGGGTTGAGGATATTCCTTATCAATTTACTTCTATTATTTTGGCTGAGATAGCCTATTTTATTCCTTAATGAAATTTCCACTTTTCAATCTTGAAAAAAAAAAAAAAGGAATTCTCTCAATTCTGCTCAAAAAAAAAAAAAAAAAAAAAAAAAAAATTTTATCTCCGGAAAAAAATGCTAAACCAAGAAAGCCATGTCTGTTTTGGTTATTCGACGAGCTGATTGGAGCAGGGTTTCTTGAAAATTATCATTGAATCGGATCGTCAGGGTGCTTTGTGAAATCATGTCTGTGCCCAGGAGTTCCAGTAACGGGAGTATGGCGCACAATAGTTCTCCAATTACTCACTTTTGCATCCCAGTTTTTTGTTTCTTTTTAGTTGGCCTATTTGTTAATTAGGGACCTCTTGTAAATAAGCTACGAGCAGGCTATCTCAGTATGCTCTCTTTTTCTTCTTGTTAGTGAGGAGCAAATTTTGGGTTGAGGATTATTCCTTATTTCAATTTACTTTCTATTTTATTTTGGCTGAGATTAAGCCTATTTTATTCCTTAATGTACGATTATCCACTTTATCAAATCTTGGAAAAAAAAAAAAAAGGAATTCTCTCAATTCTTGCATCAAAAAAAAAAAAAAAAAAAAAAAAAAAAAAACTTCAATTAAAAAAAAAAAAAAAAAAAAAAAAAAAAACTTCAATTTTGAACCTAATATTGTGACTTTAGTTTTAAATTTTATCCCAATCAGTACATATATACTAGTTGTTGCACGGATAATAATATAAAATTTCATTGAATTATTAAATATTTCATTATTAATCACTTATAATAAAATTATATACTACTAAAAGACATAATTTAATAGTTAAAATTATAAAATTTTTAAATTTGAAATTTAAGTATGGATAACACTATTTTTTTACTTTGGATCAGTATAATATAATTGTGAAAGATGTATTGTTATTATTGCTGTTAAAATTTATATTTATGATGTGAAATTAAACAAACTTGTAGAATTTTAGATAATTTATAAATAATAAATAATTGAAAAAATATCAAAATTCAACTTGAACTAACTTGTATACAAAAATACATTTTATATACCCAAAATGCTTCTTGCATGCTTACTACAATTTAAAAAAAATTCTCTTTTGTATAACTTGACATGTTATCTAAAAATCTATTAATCTCTACCCTTAAGGCAAAGAATACACAATACTGCAATAGTTTTTATCGATATAATAATTAAATATATGAGAATTTTATAACTGTTTAATATTGAAAAATAAAAACTATAGGAATTTCTTAAGTGGTATAATATTTGGTGTTTAATAACGCAAAAGGTAAATAATTTAAGAAATTTCTCAACTCAAAGTGCATTGAAAATACATTAAAAAAATAAAATACTTGTAGTAAATCTTAAATGAAAAAAATAAAATAAAATAAAATGCATAAAGTTATCTAATATACATTTAATAATGCAAAAAGCAAATAAACTTTAGAAATTTATTTGCTCAAATTGCATTTAAAATGCAACAAAAATTAAATAAGATGTAGCCAAAAAATATAAATTAAAAAGCAAAAATCTAATACTAATATACGTTTGTTAATGCAAAAGGCAAATAGCATTCGAATTTTCTCACTCAAATAACTTTTAATATGCAGTAGAAAGTAAATAATTTATGACGAAATTTTAAATGTAAAAAAAAATTAATTAAAATATAAAAATAGAAATAATGTCGATTCAACATTAATAATACTTTAATGTTATGCAAAGTTAGCTTCTGTGGTTCAGAAATTATATACTTATATTAAAAGAAAAATATATACAAATTTTATAAGAGTAAAAACAATAAAGAGAATGAATATTTATTTATATTTATAGCGAACAATTTAAAGTAAATACCTCCACTTATGCTAAAAGATATAAGTTCTTCATTTGTGGCTTCAGCTACAATTATTGATCCTTATATCTTATATTATTAAAAAGAAAAATCTATTTATACAAACTAATCGTTATTCAGGAGTAGAGAAACAATCAAGAGTGAATGAAATGATTTATTTATTATTTATAAGATATTAATTAATTATATTGTTAATTATTAAAAAAAGATAGTGAAAGGTTTTCAAAATTTTAATAATATTTTTAATTTTATTATTTATCTAAGAAATGAAAATATCAATTTACACAAATTCTATAAGAGTAAAAAAATGGAGAAATATTAATGATATATTTATATGGACATAAATATTAATGAAAAACAGTAAATTATTAAAAAAAAAAAAAAGAAGGTAAAGGTTTTCAAAAATTTGAATGATATTAATTTAAGTTCTCTATAAATTATGTTAAAAAATAATTCTTTTAAAATAAAAAAAAATGAATTTCAACTTAACAATTATTTTAGTATTGATTTTAGTATTGTGCCACGACAACACCCTAATATCCTAAAACTATGGCACATAAGCTTTAAAATAAAAGAAAAAATCAATTTCAACTTAACAATTATTTTAGTATTGTGCCACGTCAACACCCTAGTATCCTACAACTGTGGCACATAAGCTTTAAAGGTTGAGCTTTTATATATATATATATATATAGCAAACATATTTTCCTTAAAAAGTGTCAAGTAGAATTGCTAAAATTCGACAGTGCCTTGTAGAATTAGAAAAGTTAAATTATGGCACATGTGATTCCAAAATGCTTTAAAAATTTATCATCATGGTACATTAATTATTTTGTTTTAATTTCCTATTGATAGCAAACATATTTTCCTTAAAAAGTGTCAAGTAGAATTGCTAAAATTCGACAGTGCCTTGTAGAATTAGAAAAGTTAAATTATGGCACATGTGATTCCAAAATGCTTTAAAAATTTATCATCATGGTACATTAATTATTTTGTTTTAATTTCCTATTGATTGAAATTAATTTGTGAATAAATGCAAAAACATAAATGTCAAGTCGTAACAATCAATAATATAGTAAAAAATAATAATCATTTTACTAAATAAATGATTAAATAAATATTAACACTATACAATTTTCTCCACTAAATGAAATAGTCATTTCAAAATTATAAATTTTTATTTCACTATATAAATAAATAAAATTAATAGAATATTTTTTTAACATTATTATCATATATATTTTTTTAGAAATGGTTCAATATCATAACTACAATTTACAAAATTTTTAACTATATTTGTTTGGAGATTACAAATTTCAAAATTATTTATCTATAATATCAATTATATAAACTTTTAGAAAAATATTTTAACAAAAAGCGAGATAAATCCGATCAAGTTAAATATTAAAATATCTTAATATTTTAATATTTAAATATTAAAAACTAAGATTTATTATAAAAAAACACAATCTTAATTTGAAATATCTGATCAAGTTAACAGAGAATAATATTTGTATCACAAGTAATTGTTTGCTCCACTTGGTGGTTTTTCATGGCACTGTTCGACTTTATAGTCTTTATATAAATCCGATTTAATCACCTTCAAATTTCTTCCTTCCATTAAAAAGGAGATCTGCATTTCTTTCTGCATAACTATAAAAATAATAAAAGATTCTTGACAAAATCACCATAATGGTAACAACAATAACTCAGAATTAGATTTGAGAACAAAATCTCAAGATATAGGCAACAATAAATCTCAATATTTGGGCGACAATAACTCACGTCTGTATATAAATCTGAGGATTATTTACAAAAAATAAAAAACAAAAAAAGAGAAAGAGGTGACCATCAGTAAGAGCTCATCGGTGTCCACCCGTAAAAGATGAAAAGACAACTTTTAAGATTTTAGGTTTTAAGTCTTAAGAAAAAGATAATAAAAAGATTTAAAATATACACTAATTAGGAAAATATTGCTGGAACAATGTATAGGTGAAAGAAAACCATTGTAGATTAATTAGATGTTATATGTTTTATGAGTTTTTCGGTGAAAACACGTTGAAATCGTCATCTATACCAAATAATTTTATTGGATTGACTTGATGCAATAATGGAGGGAGGGGTCTAAGGTGGGTCCGCTTCTCTAATTTAAAGATTTTTTCCTAATTATTATAATTAGACTTGTTTAAACTCAGTGTAGAGCTTTATTAATGGATCAAATTAATAAAAATATTAAGTTTTTTAAATTGTTTCTGACTTTATACTTTTTTTGCCTAGTGTGCACTCGTTTCAAAAAAAAAAAGAGATCATTTTTCATTGGCTTAATTCATAAATAGACCAATAGATTGGGTCTAGACAAATCAATTTCAATTTATTGAAGAAATTGGTGGAATTTTCCTTTTTTTTTTTTTTTTGTGACTTTGTCGTGAAAATTTTTTTTCAGCCCCAAATAATGAATCCTAACTTATACAAATGATGTAAGTAATGTTTATGTTTCCCTTAAATCATATCGTTTTGTATAATTTAAAATTACCCAATATTTCTCTTAAAAAACTATATCATTTTTCATAATTTAACATTACTAGACCATAATTTAATTTTAAAATAATAAAATAAGGGATAATTAAGTCGGACATATAGGTCACAGTGTGGATAATAAATTTTGTTTAAAGAAGACCTAATGACAAAACAAAAAAAGCCTGAACCTTAATCTTTTTATTAATTCTAGCCAATTATTTAATTTTATCAATTAATACTGTGTACTTAGTTTTCTTTTAATTAATTAGTATATTTAAAAATAACATTTTTAAAAGTATTTTCAGGTAAAATTGAATTCTAATTTATTAATCCCATTATTAACTTTTTTAATTGAATGAATATTAATATAACAAAATCATTTGATAGAGATTAGTTATTACGCGTTATTGATTGATAAAATTAAAAAAACTAGTCAGATTTGATAAAAATATTAAAGTTCATGTTTTTTTTAGTATATGTGGATATATAACTTGGCATTGACATTGGATGTTGTAGGACGCACTCGTGAAAGATAACTGCCACATTAGCATGAAATTGACGGAAGACAAATAGAGGCTAGAATTGATAAAAAAAACTAAGTACATGATATTAATTGACAAAATTCAAAAAACTGGTTAGAATTGATAAATATGTCAAATTTCAGACTGTTTTTTTTGTCATTAGGTGTTTAACGAATATAATTGATTTATAATAATATCGAGTATTGCAAACACTCAATTAATTGATGTTAGTAAATTCTAAATAAAGAATAGAAAGGAATGAAAAGTTAGGATCGAGATACAATGATCGAAAATAGGAGAAAGTGATGCGGAGCAACTAGCACTTAAATATATGGAAGACTTGGATAGCTACAAGCCCAAGAAGCAGGGGCACGGCCGTGCCACTTCCACCCAAGAAGCAGGGGCACAACCGTACCATTTCCAGCAAGCCCGTGCCAGCCTTTGGAAATCTAGGACGTGCGACACGCCCAAGCCTGAGAAGCATAAGCACGCCCGTGTCACAGTCAGCTTGCCCATGCTAGCCTCTGGAAGTCCAAGCACGACCGTGCCATGTCAAGCACGACCGTGCCAATGAGTCCAGTAATGATTCGAGTGTCGGCATGCCCGTGTCATGCCAAGCACACCCGTGCTAGCCTCTGATCTGAAAGTCCAAGCATGCCCGTGTCATGCAAAGCATACCCGTGCCGCCAACCTAGCTAGGGTTTTGTCTAGTTATGACTTTTGTGTTATTTTTTAGGGTTTTATGTTTTAGCCTAAACCTATAAATAGGTTATTTTGTTATTGTGGACGGACATTATTGTTTGATCATTATTCATATTCAATAAACTTCTGTCTAGTATGACCTGTGGTTATTTTAGGTTTATGTTTTAGCTATAAATAGGTTATTTTGTTATTGTGGACGGACATTATTGTTTGATCATTATTCATATTCAATAAACTTCCTTGAGAGCTTAGTTCTCTAATTCTTTTCGTCAGATCAAACGTCATTGATCAAACTCCTGACAGAGTATAATCATTATTCCCATTCACGTAACCATTCTGCGTCAGTTGGTATCAGAGTCGAAAGGTGAAGTATCTCCATGGCCGACAATTATGAGACTCGACTCACAGCCATCAAGGCAAGGTTCGAAGAGTTAGCCGAACAGATTAGGCAGTTGACGCTCGCAATCTAACAAGGCAACCAACAACGTGCAGCTGCGACAGCAGCTTCGAATCCACATCAACCAGATTATGCAAGACGCCAAAATCATTATGATGGATGCCGAGATTACAGAGGGAATGGTGACAATTTTCAAGACAGATACAAGATAAAGGTAGATCTTCAACCTTTCTCAGGATCGTTAGATATAGAAAGCACTCTTGACTGGCTAGCGGAGGTTGAACGAGTCTTTGAGATACTTGGATCGCTGCAAACCCAAGAAGCAAGGGCACGGTCGTGCCATTTCCAGCACGCCCGTGCCAGCCTCTAGACGTCCAGGATGCGAGACACGCCTAAGCCTGAGAAGCACAAGCAAGCCCGTGTCACAGTCAGCCTACCCGTGCTAGCCTCTAGAAGTCCAAGCATGCCCGTGCCATGTCAAGTATGCCCGTACCGATGAGTCCAGTTACTATTCAAGTGCCGGCACGCCTGTGTCATGCCAAGCATGCCCATGCCACCAACCTGGCTAGGGTTTTGTCTAGTTACAACTTTTGTGTTATTTTTTAGGGTTTTATGTTTTAGCCTAAACCTATAAATGGTTATTTTGTTATTATGCACAGACATTATTGTTTGATCATTATTCATATTCTAGTTCTCTAATTCTTTCTCAAAAATACTCATGATCAAGATCATTATTCATATTCAATAAACTTCCTTAAGAGCTTAGTTCTCTAATTCTTTTCGTCAGATCAAACGTCATTGATCAAAACTCCTGACGGAGTATAATCATTATTCCCATTCACGTAACCGTTCTGCGTCAGTTGGTATCAAAGCGGAAAGGCGAAGTATCTCCATGGCCGACAATCATGAGACACGACTCACAGCCATCGAGGCAAGGTTCGAAGAGTTAGCCGAACAGATTAGACAGTTGACGCTTGCAATCCAACAAGGCAACCCACAACCTGCAACTACAATAGCAGCTCCAAATCCACATCAACCAGATTATGCAAGATGCCAAAATCGTTATGATGGAGGTCGAGATTACAGAGGGAATGGTGACAATTTTCAAGACGAATACAAGATAAAGGTAGATCTTCAACCTTTCTCAGGATCATTAGATATAGAAAGCACTCTTGACTGTCTAGCGGAGGTTGATCGATTCTTTGAGATACTTGGATCACTGTAAACCCAAGAAGTAGGGGCACGGCCGTGCCATTTCCAGCACGCCCATGCCAGCCATTGGAAGTCCAGGACACGAGACACGCTTAAGCATGAGAAGCACAAGCACGCCAGTGTCATAGTCAGCCTGCCTATGCTAGCCTTTGTAAGTCCAAGCACGCCCGTGCCATGTCAAGCACGCCTGTGCCGATGAGTCTAATTACGATTCGAGTGCTGGGACGCCCGTGTCATGCCAAGCATTCCCGTGTTAGCCTCTGGAAGTCCAAGCACGCTCATGCCATGCCAAGCACGCCCATGCCGCCAACTTGGCTAGGGTTTTGTCTACTTGCGACTTTTGTGTTATTTTTTAGGGTTTTATGTTTTAGCCTAAACCTATAAATAGGTTATTTTGTTATTATGGACGGACATTATTCTTTGATCATTATTTATATTTAATAAACTTCCTTGAGAGCTTAGTTCTCTAATTCTTTTCGTCAGATCAAACGTCATTGATCAAAACTCTTGATGGAGTATAATCATTATTCCCATTCACATAACCATTCTACGTTAGTTGGTATCAAAGCCGAAAGGCAAAGTATCTCCATGACCGACAATCATGAGACACGACTCACAGCCATCGAGGCAAGGTTCGAAGAGTTAGCTGAACAGATTAGGCAATTGACGCTTGCAATCCAACAAGGCAACCCACAACCTGCAACTGCAATAGCAAATCCGAATCCACATCAACTAGATTATGCAAGACGCCAAAATCGTTATGATGGAGGCCGAGATTACAAAGGGCATGGTGACAATTTTCAAGACGGATACGAGATAAAGGTAGAGCTTCAACCTTTCTAAGGATCGTTAGATATAGAAAGCACTCTTGACTAGCTAGCGGAGGTTGATCGATTCTTTAATATACTTGGATCGCTGCAAACCCAAGAAGTAGGGGCACGGCTATGCCATTTCCAGCACACTCGTGCTAGCCTCTAGAAGTCCAGGATGCAAGACACGCCTAAGCCTGAGAAGCACAAGCACGCCAGTGTCACAGTCAGCCTGCCCGTGCTAGCCTCTGGAAGTCCAAGCATGCCTGTGCCTGTCAAGCACGTCCGTGCCGATGAGCCCAGTTACGATTTGAGTGCCGGCACGCCTGTGTCATGCCAAGCACACCCGTGTTAGCCTCTAGAAGTCTAAGCATGCCCGTGTCATGCCAAGCACGCCCGTGCCGCCAACCTTGTTAGGGTTTTGTCTTGTTACGACTTTTGTGTTATTTTTTATGGTTTTATGTTTTAGCCTAAACCTATAAATAGGTTATTTTGTTATTATGGACGGACAGTATTCTTTTATCATTATTCATATTTAATAAACTTCCTTGAGAGCTTAGTCCTATAAATAGGTTATTTTGTTATTATGGACGGACAGTATTCTTTTATCATTATTCATATTTAATAAACTTCCTTGAGAGCTTAGTTCTTTAATTCTTTTTGTTAGATCAAACGTCATTGATCAAAACTCCTGATGGAGTATAATCATTATTTCCATTCACGTAATCGTTCTGCATTAGTTGGTATCAAAGCCGAAAGGCAAAGTATCTCCATGGCCAATAATCATGAGACACGACTCACAGCCATCGAGGTAAGGTTCAAAGAGTTAGCCGTACAGATTAGGCAGTTGACGCTTGTAATCTAATAAGGCAACCCATAACATGTAGCTACAACAGCAGATCTGAATCCACATCAACCAGATTATGCAAGACGCCAAAATCGTTATGTGGAGGCCGAGATTAGAGAGGGAATGGTGACAATTTTCAAGATGGATATCAGATAAAGGTAGATGTTCAACCTTTCTCAGGATCGTTAGATATAAAAAGCACTCTTCACTGGCTAGCGGAGGTTGAACGATTCTTTGAGATCATGGATGTTGAGGATGAACGTAAAGTTTTCATTATGGCCTGTAAACTTAAAGGCGGTGCAACAGCGTTGTGGCATTCCATTCAAAATGAACGCCATTGTCGAAGGATTGAATCTGTGCGAGACTGGGTTTTAATGAAATAGTTGATTGAGAGACATTTTCTCCCTAGTGATCACTCTCAAATACTGTACAACAAGTACCATGACTGTTTCCAAGGAAACCGAAAGGTTGATGAGTACAAGGAAGAGTTGTTGAGATTGCAGGCATGATGTGACAATTGTGAAACTGAATCCCAGCAAGTGGCTCATTATGAGAGGGGATTGAATCATGATATAATGTGTATGATGGGTGTAACTGCATTTTTCACTTTGGCAGATGCAATTGAGATGGCCAAACATGCAAAAGATAGAATTAATTGGCAGCCTCAACAACCACCTAATCGTAACTAGAATTTCAGGCAATCCTATTCATCCAGAAATCAACAGTTCAGTCGAAATTTCGGTGGACAAAATTCCAGGGCAGCAACTCCTGCCACCAACTAGAACTTGCCACAGATTCCAAGAGAAGAAAATAAAGACTCTCGAGGAAAGGCTCCCATAACAGATAGAAACAGCAAACCGAATCCGTATCAGAAGCTAACCGGAGACTACTATTACAAATGCAGAAAATAGGGACATACATCTAATATATGTCCAGAACGTAGGGGGCTAATGATGGGCGTCGATAGGTGAATGTAGTTGATGAGGTGACTGAGATTGAAGAGGTAGAAGATGAAGAGATGGATCCATGGCTGGTTCTGAAGATAAAGAAGTTACATAGGTTGTTCAAAAAATTTTGCATTCTCCAAAACAGGAAAGTGACACTTAACGAATAAAAATTTTTCAAGCTAAATTTCGGGTTGGTGAAGCGGTGTGCCGACTTATTATCGACAGTTGCAGTTGTGTAAATTTAATAGCCAAGCAGCTAGTTGGAAAGCTAAATTTACCCATAGAAGCACATCCTTCGCTGTTCAAGGTAGGGTGGATTAAAGAGGGTCCAATGATTGAAGTAAACCGGATTTGCAAGGTTCCTATATCGATGGGAAAATCATACTCAGACTCCGTTAGTTGTGATGTTATGGATATGGATACTTATGGAGTACTGTTAGGACGTCCATGGCAATTTGATGTAGATGCATTGCACAAGGAAAGAGAGAATTCATGTAACATCCCCGTATACTCAATGTCCTTTCACTTTAAATTAGCATAGGACTTCTGTCGATCACTTGCTTCTTTCAGCCGTTTTCTGATGATTTCCACTTTCACTTCTGTTTCTCTAACCAATTCTGGACCCAAAATCTTCTTCTCACAATCCCCGTTTATTAACTCAATGTCCTTTTCACTTTTAACAATTAGCATAGGACCTTCGTGTGTTCGATCACTTGCTTCTTTCAGCCGTTTTTCCTTGATGAATTTTCCCACTTTTCACGTTTCTGTTTCTGCTAATTCCATCATTCTAGACCCAAAAACTCTTCTTCTCAGTGTGTCTGTCGCAACAACACCACAGGTGTCCTCCAATGTGGCTGCCACTACAACGCTTGTCATACATTGCAGCGTGTTGCCATCTTTAATCTACGATTGATAGCTGTTGCATATACATTCCACATGGATATTTACATACGTCACTGTACCCAGTGGTTACCTTTACGATTGCGTTATTAACCACATGTCGTCATTCATGTCTTTCCAAGATTTTGAAATTACTCTTTCTGACTGGCCATCTGTCTGAGGATGAAATGCAGCTGCTGAAATGTCAGTTTTGTTCCTAATGCTTCCTTGCAGTTATACCCCCAGGAACTTCGATGACGATAAATATGGATCGCAGATTAGTTTACCCCAGAACTTCGATGTAAACCTTGGATCGCGATCAGATATAATGGATGATGGAATTCCATGTAGTCGAACTATTTCTCTAACATAAATTTGTGCTAACTTATCCAGAGAATAGTCCATCCTGACTGGTAGAAAGTGCGCGGACTTGGTTAATCTGTCTACAATTACCCATATTGCATCATGCTTCCGCTGCGTCTGAGGTAATCCGGTAACAAATCCATCGTGATCTGATCCCATTTCCACGTTGAAACTGTTATTGGATGAAGCAACCCAGCTGGCAATTGATGTTCTGCTTTTACTTGTTGACATGTCAGATATCTTATTACAAAATTTCCAATGTCTTTCTTCATGCCCGGCCACCAATAACCTTTCTTCAAATCCTGATACATCTTAGTACTGCCTGGATACATTGTATATGGACTGTTGGGAGCTTCATGCAAAATCTTCTGTCTGATCTCCCCTGTTTGTGGTACAACAACTCTGTCTTCATGAAACAATACTCCACTGCTATCCAATCTGAATTTCTCACCATGGTCTTCCTGTACTTGTTTAACCCATAATGCTATTTGCTTATCTTTCTTCTGTGCTTCTGCAAATTCCTAAACCCAAGATGGTTGTACTTGCATCTGTGCTAGAATAGTTCCCTGCTGTTGCAACTTCATGCTGATTCTCATTTATCTCAAAGCATACAATGATTTCCGGCTAAGGGCATCAGCTCTAAGGGGCATTCAGCTACACAATTTAGCTTTGCCTGGATGCGTAAATTAATGACATAATCATAATTAGCCAAAATCTGCATCCACTTCCGTTGTCTTTGGAATTCAAGGTCTTTCTGTGTCGGATTAATATTTTTAAAACTCTGATGATCTGTGTAAAATGTAACCACTTTTTCACCGTACAGATAATGCCGCCCATACTTTGAATTGCTAAGAATAATGGCTGCCAAGTTCTAAATCATGGGTTGGATAATTCATTCATGTGGCGTCAACTATCTGGATACATTAGGCCACCACTTTTCCTGTCTTGCATGAGTACACATTCCATAACCCAGGTATGGAGAGCATCACCTGTAAATCTCCAAATTCTTTAACCTGACACTGCGCTGTGTTTCAACACTGGTGCTTCAGTCAACTTTTTTCTTCAAAGTGTCAAAACTCTGCTGACCACCTATCAATCCATTTGAAATTACAACCTCTTTCTTCAACGTCTTGTTTAATGGTTGATACAATGATGGAGGAATCCCTTTAACAAAACCTTCTGTAAAGCGACTAAACCCAGGAAACTTCAGCTTCTGTGACATTCTGCTTGGAAAACCCTCCCCTGAAGGCAAAAATTATGCTAGACGAGGGCATGCTCACATGTGTGTTTATGAGTCGCCACCTAGTTTATTTTTATAAGGGAAAACTAAGAAAGAACCCTAAAATACTCCAATTGTAATTAACCTAGTCTAGATTAATTATCCAAAGTTTAAGGGCACAATCTACGAACCCGGGTGGATCCGAGACCATGTTCATGCTGCTTAACTAAACCTAGTGTAAATTGCTTGCAAGATTTAATTTGATGCAATTGGACCAATAAAGTGTTTTTTTCATGATTTCGACTTGCCGTCGGGGTTAAATCCTGAACGGTGCCTACGTCTCTCATTTGAATGAGGAGATCAACCGACGTAGTTCGATAAAGTCCTATTCAAAGCATTTTTGAAGGGGATATGCTTCATGCATGAGTCTACAACTGTGTGTATGCTTCGTGCCAATTTTTTTAAGCATTTTGCAAAGATTGATTATTTTTTTAGGCATTTGTTTGCCAAGCATTTGATTGGGGCAATTTGTTGCCAAGATTTGTTAGGTGATTTTTGTCGCCAAAAATGATTTAGGGCATTTTGTGACAAAGGGCTTTTGTTGGCGTTGTCGCCAAAATTTGATTAAGGCATTTCGTGCAAAAGATGATATGTTAATTTTAGGCAAATTTTTAAGGCATTTGTGCCAAAAGTTGGGCAATTTGTTGCCAAAAATTGGTTAGGCGATTTGTCGCCAAAATGATTAAGGCATTTGTGCCAAAAGGGGTTTGTTGGGCGATTTGTCGCCCAAAAAATGGTTATTGGAATTATAGGCAATTTGTTGCCAAAAGCGTGATTGATTGAGCTGTAAGCAATTTGTTGCCAAAAACGTGATTGATTGAGACTTTTAGCCACAATTATTGATTAATTGGACTTTTAGCCGAACTGTTCGAAATAAAGGCAATTACACCGTAGTTATTAATTAACTAGGCACTCCAGCCAACCAGCATTTTAAGGCCTAACTTATTTACTTAGCACGTTAGTAGCCAAATGACGGTGGGGTGTGAATGCAGTTTTGAATTTAGACAGTAGAGAGAATATTGCGCCAAAATGATGAAATTTAAATGGGCAGAGTTTCGTTATTACCTGAGTGATCGACAGCGCTTCTTAAGCTTCAGTTTGAAAATTCCAGATTAAGCTCCTCATTTGGGGAATATTAAATTAAATGAATTCAATTTATTAAGTGACCAATATCACAAACAGCAGAGTAAAAAAGGCCTACACTAAAATGCAGGAAAAGCAGTAAAAGAAACTGCAAGGAGCGTAGGAAGAAGGAGAGCGTCCGTCAACAACAGACTGAGTGAAAGAATGGTAAAAATGGTCGATTCGGGCTTGTTATTTATAGGAAAAAACTCAAGCTGCAGAGCGGCGGCTTGCCGCCGCTTGTTGGACGACGGCTTGCTGTCACTCGCTAGTTTTTTATGTTTCCAAAGCTTTTTTCGGAGAATTCCGATACCTCAAAAATATTCTGGGACCAGTTCTGCATCCTCGTAACTTTTTCGGACATTTCAAGTACGATATTGCATACTTTTTCGGCTGAACTTTCAATAGCCTCCGGTGTCCGGCCGGAACTGGTTTGCAATCTGGAAACAGCTTTTTTGAGCCTCAAAATTTGAGTAATTACACATTTTGGTGCGTCTCCACATCAACAATAGCTTCAATTTTCTTAGGATCCACTTGATAACCCTCCGATGATACCCAACATGTCTAAAAAAGAAACTTCTTCCAACCAAAAACTCACCATTTACTGAGTTTAGCATACAACTGTTTAATCCCTCAGTGTTTTGAAGTACAATCCGTAAAATGTTTTTATCATTGTTCAACCCCTGTCTCTGGAGTAGAACCAAAATGTCGTCTATAAAACACCATCACGAAACTGATCCAAAATAGGGGATGAAACACGCGGTTCATGAGATCTGAAAACCGCCGATGCAATTTGTCGAACCGAATGGCATTACTAAAAAATCATAGTGACCATATCGGGTTCTGAGGCAGTCTTGGGCGATATCTTCTTCCTTTATCCGCAGCTGGATGGTATCCTGACCTGAGCATCGATCTTAGGAAACACGTCTGCACCTTTTAGCTATCAACAAAATCGTCGTAATTTCGAGGGCAATGGATACTTATTCTGATTGTCAAACTTGTTCAGCTATCTGTATCATGCACAGTCTTGAGTGATCCATCTTTCTTCTTTACCAAAACATGTTCCCCCCAAGGTGATACACTGGGGTCTGAATGAAGCCTTTGTCATAATTCTTTGCAACTTGAATCTTCAACTCTTTTAGCTCTGCTTTGTGCCATTCTGTAAGGTGCATTGATTACTTGGTTGCTACTCTAGGAGAAAACATCTATGGTTAAACTTCACTTCTCCCTCCTTGGTGGTAACCCTGGTAACCTCTTCTGGAAAACGGCTGGGATAATCACACACTGTTGGTATGTCTTGCACTTTTGACTTTTCGTTCTTGCTGCAAATGCACCTACCAAGTAGCTTCCACAAACCCTTCATGCATTAATCTCTTTGCTGCCATGGCTTTGATATCACGCAATTACCAGAAAATCTCGCCGCTTCCCGACTTACTGTAAATCTCTTCCCCTGCGGGCTGTATATAATGTCACCCTTTTGTTTGCACAATTCAAAAATCAACTATAGCCTGATGTCTGGATAGCCAATCCATACCCAGAATAACATCAAATTCTCTGAATGGCAATTCCATAAGGTCTCCTGGAAACTCCCTCCCATGAATAACAACTGGACATCCTTTGACCACTGTATGGGTTTTTACTGTATCTCCTAATGGATTAGTAACCAAAATACCCTGATTCACATGCTCAACTGCTAACCCTTTAACCCATTGTTTAGGTACGCTAATGTATGAATGTGATGATCCAGGATCAATTAAAGCATAAACTGTATGATTAAATAAAGAAAATGCACCAACTATGACATTTGGAGCTTCCTCATCCTCCTTGGCTCGCATAGCATAGACCCTGGCTGGAACTCTAATATCGGGTCTGTCCACAGTCTCTGACTGCTGTCTTTGCCCTCCGGAGCTCTCACCTCTGCCCTCCGGAGCTCTCACCTCTACTCCGACCTCTACCTCTGCCTGCTATGAACTGTGTAGGAACTTCTGCCCTCTTAGGACAATCCTTCTTCTGATGATCTGATGCTCCGCAAATCATGCATCTACCAGTCACCATCCAACAATCTCCACCATGCCATCTGCCATAATGCTCACAAGGTGAAAAAGTATAACCATCTGACCCTGCACCTACCAGTTCCTCTGCCTGAACCCTGACCACCACTGGCAGAACTAACCACCACTGATACTGCTGGTGCGTTAGCACCCGTAGCTGTGCCTTGGTTAAAGGGACGCCTAGGACCAGCTGAAGTACTAGCACCTTGAATCTCTTGCTCTCCGACTGATATATATACTGGGTGCACTCTGAGTCTGATCTCTCTTCTGCTGAGATCGCTGGCGTCTGGTACGCTGACTGGCCTGAATTCGCTCTATCTCCTGAGCTGCCTCTGCCTCTACCAAAGCCTTAAAAAACTCTCTGAATCTGCGAAAAGCTACCACTCCATTCTAAATCTTCATCGTTCAGGCCTTCCTGGAACTTTTTACCCTCTCTGCCTCTTGTACCACTATTCGGTCACCATAACCTTGCTGAGTTCTGGGTGAATTTCTCTTTCATGTGGTGAATTCTCTTTCATATTCTGCAACTGACATTCTATTCTGCCTAAGGTATAAGAATTCCTTCCTTCTAGCGTCAAGGTAAGCCTCTGTGATGAACTTTTTCTTGAATTCATCCAAAAAGAATTGTCAAGTACGTTGCTCTACTGGTACTCTCTGCTGAATAGTATCCCACCATGTGTATGCCTCATCTATCAACAATGACGTAGCACAAATCAAACGGTCCTCTGGTGTGCACTGTAACTGCTCCAAGACTCTCACAGTCCCATCTAACCAATACTCAGCTGTTTCTGGACTGTCATTCTTGCTAGCTCTGAATTCTTTCGCACCATATTTTCTAAGCTTCTCTGGTGGGGGCTTTCTTTCTCTGTCTACTACTACTAGTGCCTGAGGTATCACCCCTGCAATCTGTCTAAACGTATCTGCAAGTTGTTTTAATAGTACCTCCTGACCTGGTGTTACTGGAGCCTCACCCTCCACTGCTCTGGAGGCGTGTGACTCGCTCTCACCTTCCTGTGACATCCTCCTATAAGAATAACAACTGCTTAGTTCATCAAGGTAAGGTAGTCATGGCATGTACAGTATAATAAAATATGCATTCAAGCCCGAGGAACTAAACTAGTGCTCTAATACCAAAATTTGTAACATCCCTTCCCAGTCCATCTGTTAACTCGAATGAACCGAGCTGAGACGCTACAATCTGGTTGAACCTATATCCTTTCAGACTGATATCCTTATGTATGCTGAATAATATATCATGCTATTGCTTTTTACATTAGTAAAATAGAGATATGTACTTAATATTTACAAGACATTATACTAGTTTCCAAAATGAAATGGGCCCAACTATGTGCCCTGTACATGCCATGATAAGAATAGACAGAGACACAGAACCAAAATATCAAAATGAATAGCTACCCTGAAGACTGGGTCTTCCAAAGATGAACTGCAGCAGTTGTACGATGACTCTCTACAGTCCAGACCTAAAACTTGTGAGTTAAAACAAGCAACTCGCTGAGCAAATAAAGCTCAGTGGATATCTCAACTTAAGAAGAAAGAAAGAAATAAATAAACATGTAATCACACATATCAGTATACTTTCATGATCTTACCTGCTGTTCATTATGCTGTATGAATTATGCACATTTTATAAATTATACATAATACAATCTCATAACTGTATGGCTCCATAAGCATAAGGTTACAGTGAAACCTAAGTGATAAGAAGAACTATATGAATACTTTATGAAACTGGATGAATACTGCATGGCTGGGCTGCTATGGCCCATATATACTCATATCCACTCAACGGCCTGTAGCCGGAGTACCAAACTGTACGGGGCGCAGATCTGCTATCATATGTCGCGACATAGTCTTATCTACGTGGTTTCTACCTAACCTCAATGGAGCATATTATCGGTATTTCAATAATACAAAAAAAATGATTTGGGAGAGTCCTACAGAAAAACTGCAAGACTTTCTCTTAAAAGTCGCCAAACATATGAATACAAAGCACTCCCAAATTCAAACTCCAAACCCCATCAAACTCCAATAACAACATAATAGCACTTCCATAATTTTATAACTACAGAATTCCTCAATAACATCATCACTTAAATACATTCATGTAAACATATCAACTTCTAATGTTCTTGTAACGCCTTGTTTTTCCTGTGTTTCAATAGTAGTTTACCAGTCTTTAAATAGTACCACCGGTCCGGAAGTTAGTATTATTTTTTGTCCGGAAAAATTACTACTTATGTTTTATATTTTATTTAACATTTTTGAGCATATATCATAGGTTCTTTATGGGTTAGAAAAGTAAGTAAGAATATTTTTGGGAATTTAGAGAATTGTTGAATAGTGAATTATGGTGTTATATTAAGTAAGAAATTGACAATTTTTTTTTTGGAGGAAATTTTGAGAATTATTTTGAGAAATAAATTAGAGAGTGTTTGTAAGATAAATATATTGTGAAGATTTAATTGGAGAATATTAAGAAAAGACCAAAAACACCCTCCAATTTGGAGAAAAAGACCAAAATACCCCTAGTGTGCTTTATTAAAGGCAACCATCAATTATTGTTTTTCCTTTCTTCTTCTTTTCCTACACGCCTTTCTTTCTTCTTCTGTCTTCTTCCTTCCCAACCCATTTCTCTTGCTGTCCAATTGGAAGATATATAAACTCAACTTATGGCTGAACACCAAAACTGACTTCTGTTTGTGTCGGGGCCACATGCATCACTGAAATTGAGTGCCCATTTTGACCCATTATAATGACAAATTAGGTTCTGAGTTCTTCACAAAAGTTGTTTCCCTGGTCTTGAGACTTCTCTCGTTCTGATTGTTTATTGAGTGTTTGGTTAAATAGGAATTCAATAAACATTGGACTTGGTTCTTACTGAATCAGGTCTGATCTGTTGGTCTGTGTTTGAGGCTTTTGTTGCTATCTTATCGATGGATCTGGGCTGTGGCTATCCATCATAACATTTATAGAATTTTGTCTTAGGCTTTCTAATGAATTCTGATTTCACGTTCAATTTGGAGGACCATAACTCAATTATGTTTTAAAACCTAAGCAAAGGTCAAAGTTATGAAAATGCTGAAAAATTTCTTTGATAGATGTACTTTTATACTATATTAAGTATATATATTCTTATTTGAAGTATTTCTTGAAGAATGTTGTAATTTTGTAAGTTATTTAAGTGAGATTTTTGAAATGATGGGTATTCAGTAATGAAGTGTTTGCATTAAGAATTTTGAATTAAGTATAAAGTCCTTTGTGAAGGAATGATTTTGATGGCTCTTACTATGCATGTTGAATGTGGTTTGATGAGATTGATTGGTTATACAAAGCTATGATCATATGCTAGGGTTATCAGCCCTTATAAATTAGCGGACGCGCTTATTGTGTGATGGGGGTGCCTTTCATAGGTCCACGATTGTTGTGAGGGGGTGGCGCTAACATAGGCCACGATCAAAATCTGCTTATATTTCATTCTGTATTAGTACGAGCCTTAACTAAAAAAGTGAAAGGTTTATTTTTGCTATAAAGAATGACGAATATTATTATTTTAATCTTCTTATTGCTTTCACAGTGTTTTCACTACATTATGCAATTTTCGGTATTTATTAATTAAAGCACTGCGAGTTTGCCTTTGGCTATTTCTTGTTTATTTTATTGTTGGTTATTTAGCACCCACTGAGTTCATCCCACTCAGCGCCGTTGATTTTATCACGCGCAGGTTGGAGATTGTGCTTGGCTGTCTTAAATAAAGACCTGAAGAGTAGCATCAGAGCTAAAGAGATATTTTGGTAGTTGATTAGTATTTTATGTAACTAAGAATTATGGCATGTATAAATAGTATATTTTTTGGAGATTATATTATTTAATTTATGACTTAAGCATCTTATTGTAAATTCTGTTGGTATATATATATTGGAAGATAAATAGAAGTTAATATGTTTACATGAATGTATTGAATTGATGAATATTAAAATGTTATTGCGGACTTATGTAGTTATGAAATTATAGAAGTACTATTGTGTTATTATTGGAGTTTGATGGGGTTTGGAGATTGAATTTGGGAGTGCTTTGTATTCATATGTTTGGCAACTTCTATTTTTAGGGGAAACTTTTGCAGTTTTTTTGTAGGACTGGACTCTCCCAAAGCATTTTCAAAAAAAAATATATTATTACTTGCTAAACTTGTGAAGACTAAGTCACTTCCAATTCATAATATGATTGTATGATTTCTATGTAATTTAGGACGGTGCCTCCGGCACCGAATGTGGTATCCACTGTCAGGTCTTTCGGGATCGGGCGGCGGGTGTTACACAACTTGTACCACTCATATTAGATAACTTAATTTCTACCGGTCAGATTAAGGAAATTATTGCTGTTAATTTAACTCAATTCAAAAAATTAAAATTCAGTAATAATCTTAGGTTGCATGAAGCTACATATGCATCCCAACAGCATTTCTCATGTAGCCTTGAAATCTGACAGGGCAGCCTGTACATGTTTCACAATTTCTAGCATAACTCTGTATTAATACGTCCAATTGCAGTAATTCTACATTCTATGGTTAGCTAACACCATTAGGGTACAAAATTTTCTTCTACCACCATCTCTTTAATTACGTTGCGTAAGGTAGTTCAATATGGAGCCCAAGTAGCCACTGCCAGTCTGACCCAGCTGTTGGGTTGCCAGCCTGCACAGTTTGTACTATTTTGGTCATAGCTCTCCAATTTTATAACTTCCCAATTTAGGTATTCTAGCATTCTCTGTTAGCTAACACATTAGGGTACAAAATTTTTTATTTACCACATCTCTTAACTTAATTACGTTGGTAAGGTAGTCAAATATTTACCTAAAGTAGCAACTTCCAGTCCGCCCAGACTGTTGGTTTCTAGCCTGCACAGTCTATACTATTTTGGACATATCTCTCAATTTATAACTCTTATTTAGGTTATTCAAAAACCCATGGAAATCTAACACATAGAGGAACAAATAACACTTCTAGACCACCTCATAATTCCATCGTTAAATAGGGTCAAAATCAAGGGGAAGTTACTGGTAAAATTTCTAGCAAAACTTGTTTCAGCATAAACTCAATATCTACTTCATTTATTCATTTCATCCCATGCTTTCTCACCATCATGGCTTTCTCACCATTTTCCAGTCCTCTCACTAAACAATTAAGCAACATATTTTCTCATTATCAACACACCACACAGTTTTCATGCAGGAAAGTGATAAATTAAAAGAGATTATCAAAACCTTCACTCCAAAAAAGGCTTGAGCTCTCTTTTTAGCTTCCTTTCTACTACCTTTGAACTCCTTCACCTATAAATAAGAAATTCTCCTATACATAATAACATCTTATTAATCATCCAAAATCTCACTAAATTATGAAATTCAAGAAATTCAATTTACTTGGATAGAGTTAGAGGTTGAAATTAATGCTTTGAAAGGTTGAATATTAAGGTAGAAAATGGAGAAGGTAAAGTGAAAGAAGAAGACAAAGGAGAAGATAGAGAAGGTAAAGCGAATGGAATTTTCGGGTAGCCTCCAAAAATATCTTCTAGTATGTTAAAAAATTACCAAATAGTACCTAAATTTTCAATATTTTACCATTTAATACCTAAACTTTATACTTTATTTCAATTAGGTCCGAATCTTCAGGTGCAAGTAAATCCTAACCCTTAACTTTTGATCTTTTTGCTTCTTATACTTTGATCTTTTTGTTTTATTCAAATAAGTCCACTTCTTTTACTTATTTAAGTTACATCCCATTCTACCCCACTCTGGATTTAAATGGCTTGAACCGAGTTTTAGTTCGGCCCTACTCGACTCGACTCTATACAACGATTCGATTCAATAGGATGTCACAATTCATACTTGTTCACTTGGAAAAATAAGAAAATCATTGTCTTACCTTCTGGATCTTCTGCCAAAGCGTCTAAAATGGAGGGGAAATCCATAGTAGTTGTTTCTTCCAACGTGCAAGAATTATCTGGTGCGATTGAGAAGTCTGGAGGCGCATTGGCATTGCTGATCAAACCAGAGATAGGCTCGAATGAAGGGGCACTAGTCCCCCCACCAGTCAAGGAGTTGCTAGATGAGTTTCACGTCATAGTTGAAGAACTATCTACACTTCCACCTTTGAAGGATATTTAACATCAGATTGATTTTATCCTTGGATCGAAGATACCAAACCAACCCCATTATAAGATGAATCCAAAGGAGAGCCAGATCCTTCAAGAATAGGTAGAAGAATTATTGAAGAAGGGACATATCCGGGAGAGCATTAGTAGAGCATTAGACCTTGTGGAGTTCATGCCTTATTGGTACCAAAGAAGGATGGGACTTAGAGGATGTGTGTGGATAGTCGAGTAGTCAATAAGATCACAATGCAGTATCGATTTCCTATTCCTCGTCCGGAGGACATGTTGAACCAATTGTCAATTTCTATAGTATTCTCCAAAATAGATCTTCGCAGCGAGTATCATCAAATCCGTATCAAAAAGGGAGATGAATGGAAGACTGCATTTAAGACTAAGGAGGGATTATACGAGTGGTTAGTTATCCCATTTGGGTTGACTAATGCAACGAGCACGTTCATGCGACTTATGACTCAGGTTTTGTGTCCTTTCTTGCAAAAATTTATGGTTGTTTGCTTTGATGACATCTTAATTTTCAGTCGCAGCGAGGAAGAACACCTTCAGCACCTTCGACAAATGTTGGACTTTTATAGAAAAATGAGTTGTACATCAATCTCAAGAGGTGCAGTTTTATGACAGGGCAGATTCTGTTTCTTGGCTATATTGTTAGATTCTGTTTCTTGGCTATATTGTTAGCTCGGTAGGAATTCATGTTGGTGACAGAAAAATTGAGGCCATCAGAAATTGGCCCACCCCTAAGAGTATCATTGAAGTTCGCAGTTTTCATGGACTTGCTACGCTCTATAGGTAGTTCATCAAAAATTTTAGTAGCATCGTCACTCTCATCACAGATTGCTTGAAGAAGGAGAGAGTTCGACAATTTATATAGACTGAATCTGCAAATAAGAGCTTTGAAGAAATCAAAGATAAGCTTACTTCCGCCTCTATTCTTGCTTTACTTGATTTTGATAAATTATTTGAGGTTGATTGCGATGCTTATAGGATTGGAATTGGTGTTGTGCTAACACAATTCAGAAAGCCTATAGCATCACAATTCAGAAAGCCTATAGCATTCTTTAGTGAAAAATTGAATGAAACTAGGCAGAAATGGTCTACTCATGAGCAAGAATTGTATGCAGTTTTCTGAGCCATCAAAACTTGGGAACATTATTTGTTGGGGTGTGAGTTCATTATTTACACTGATCATCAAGTTTTAACTCATTTTCAAACTCAAAAGAAAGTTAGGAAGATGCATGCACGTTGGGAAACTTATTTTGGTGCTTTTCATTATGTCATTAAGCACAAATCGGGTACTTGTAACACGATTGCGAATGCTTTGAGTAGGAGAGCAGCTTTGTTGATTACAATTAAGCAAGAGATTGTGGCTTTTGTTTGATTACAATGAGCAGCTTTGTTGATTACAATTAAGCAAGAGATTGTGGAGTTTGAATTTCTTAAAGATCTCTATGCTTCAGATGAAGACTTTGCTGACATATGGGCTAAGATTGAAGCAAAATAGCCTACCGATGGTTTCTTGGTTCATAACGGGTATCTATTCCAAGGCAACAGGCTATGCATTCATCGGTCTTCTCTCTGAGAAAAGTTAATTTGAGAAATCGATGGTGGAGGATTGAGTGGACATTTGGGACGAGATAAAACAATTGCGGGGTTGGAGGCTCATTTTTATTAGCCATAATTAAAAAAGGAAGCAGAGAAGCTAGTCTAGAAATACTCAATTTGCCAGACACAAAAGGGCCATTCTCAAAACACTGGTCTTTACACTCCGTTGACTGTACCGGACCAACAATTGGAGGATTTATCTATGAATTTTGTGTTGGGTTTACCTCAAACTCAACTTGGGGCTGATTCTATTTTTGTTGTCGTCGACATATTCCCCAAGATGGCACACTTTATTCCTTGCAGGTAAACTAATGATGCCTCATACATAGCAAAGTTATTATTCTAGGAGATTGTTCAGTTGCATGGCATTCCCAAAACCATCACATCTGACCGAGACACAAAGTTTTTAGCTCACTTTTGGACAACTTTGTGGAAAAGATTCAACACTCAACTTCACTACAGTAGTACCGCTCACCCCCAAACTGATGGACAAACCGAAGTGGTGAATCGGACTCTTAGTAATCTCCTTAGGTGCATTTGCAATGAGAAGAAGAGGATGTGGGATCTTGCTCTTGCCCAAGTAGACGCTCACCCCCAAACTGATGGACAAACCGAAGTGGTGAATCGGACTCTTAGTAATCTCCTTAGGTGCATTTGCAATGAGAAGAAGAGGATGTGGGATCTTGCTCTTGCCCAAGTAGAATTTGCCTAAAACAGTGCTGTCCATAGCTCTACCAAGATGTCACCTTTTACAATTGTCTACCGGAAGGTACCGGCCCATACTCTTGATTTCTTTCCCTTCCAGCAGGTGTAGAGAAGAGTATTGTAGCTAAAAACTTAGCTACCTGTTTTCGCACCGCCCCCGAGCGATCCGAAAAACGTTTACTTTTGTGTTTTTGGTTTGGAAAAGATGATCTTTGAATAAGTGGTAACAAAACCTTTTATTGGACACGATGCCGATAAATCGGTCTTATAAAACATTTTGAGTCGCCACCCATTTTTTCGGCAATGGGACCGTTTCCAATTTACCGTTTTCCCCAAATTTTTATTTTAATAAAAAGTGACTCCATTTTAAAACCCACTTTATTCAAAGCCAAATTATTTAGAAAACTGTCAGGCGCACCAATGGCGATTCTGGGTAAGGGAATTGGGTTACGCCGGCCTGTTGGAAGCGCGACGCCAGGGAAAAACCGGCCTCTTTTAACGCTAACGATTCTAATTTATTTAGTTAGAAAAGGCAAATTTTTTATTTACTTAAAAACCCGACCCGAATGAATCGAAACCGAGTTCTTATGTGGAAAAATTATTAATCGTCCCATTCAATTTCATCAAAATTCAATCATTGCATCCATAATCATCTAAATCAATCCACACAAAAGCCATCAAAACAAAGTAAATTATAAAGACCGCTCTTGCCTTAGATGGTTAAAGGCGGCCACAAACGCCAAACCTAAAAAATACATTCTAAAACCCCGATTAAAATTTTAACGCTTGAAATGCCAACAAACCCAAAATCATGCATAATTAACATTTTTAATATTCTAAACTTAATAACATCGCAATCTGCCCCAATGGTTGTCTTCGATTTATTAAAAGAATTAAATTTTATTTTTTTGTACAAAAATTATTATTATTTTTTAAAAAGGATAAAAACTGTTTATGGACCCTAGAACAGTCGAGTCACGCAGCTGTCTTTAGAAGAATACAGGTTGCATGACGGATCTAATAGTCAAGTGACCTAACTGTCTTAACTCCAGATCCGTCAAACCCGTATAATTTTAGATCCATAATTAAAAATATAATATTAAAAAAAAATAAAAAATGAAATCGTGAATATGAACAGGTTCCGTCAGCGCAATCTTCCTCCAGATTCCGTTATGGATCTAATGCTGTGTGACGCAACTAATCTGGGTAAAGAAACGATAATTTTGGACATGAACAGTTCCGTCACGCCAAACTTGCCCAGGTCCGTTACGGATCTACTGCTGCGTGACGCAACTGCTTTTGGTCCGTGCTTTTACTTTTCAAACAACTTATTTAAACGTTTTTTCTTTTTTATTTAAACATCTCTAAATGAAGAATCTAAAAATAAGATCTAAAAACAACCAAGAGTGGATAGAATACCGTTTAACTAAGATTAAACTACTAAAGCAATAATAAAATAAATAACAATGAATAAATAACTAAAAATACAAAGAAGGGTTTAAGGGAATTACCTAACCCTCAGACTGAGGATTGTAAATAGCTTGAACACCTTAAAGAATGAAGGTTAAGGGGTTCCAGAAGCTTTGTCCACAAGGATTTATCGCTCACTCTTTTCTCTCTTACTTTTTCTTCTTTTTATGATTTTTGTTTTAACCTAATTGATGTCTAATGGCAATTCTACTTTAAACGAACTCAAAAAAGCTTTTGGAGGAGAATGTGGCCGCAAAATATGTTTTTTAGGGTTTTAAAACGCTTACCAAAGTTGTCAAAAGTTCTCTCCAATGTGAATTAAAAAGATCTATTTATATAAGTAAGTCACAAAGCACAACTGCGTGACGCAGCTTACTTGCTGTACCAGAGCTACATGTCGTTTAATACAAAAACGGCATGTAGTCTAACATAGCTGCGTGACGCATCTATAGCTGCGTATAGCTGGCGTGACGCAGCTTATGACGCGTCAGACACTTAAAATCAATTTAATTTAAATCCTTGAATAATTTAAATCCTTGGATTAAAAGACTTCTAGATGGCATTAACCTTTCATTCCACATCCTCATATCATCATTGGATCAGGCAGGGGCATAAAAACACACGTCAACACTACCGAGCACGTGGAGGTATTCAAGCAAGTGCAGCAATTCATCGCTGCTGCAAATGAAAAATATAAAGATGCAGCTGACAAACACCGGCGTTATAAATTTTTTACTGTGGGTGATTGGGTTATTGTTTATCTTCGCAAGGAGCGTGGAGGAGTACAAAAGAAGCTTGACTCCAAAAAGATTGGCCATTTCAGGTACTTAAGAAGATTACTGATAATGCTTATGTGCTTGACCTGCCCGAAGACATGAAGATTTCCAAGACTTTCAATATTGCTGATTTATTCCATTTCTATCCCGATGATGATCACTCGAGGTCGAGTTCTTTTGAAGTGGAGGGGATTGATGCGGAGCAACTAGCACTTAAATATATGGAAGACTTGGATAACTAGCACTTAAATATATGGAAGACTTGGATCGCTGCAAACCCAAGAAGCAGGTGCACGACCATGCCATTTCCAGCACGCCCGTGCCAGCCTCTGGAAATCCAGGACACGAGACACGCCCAAGCCTAAGAATCACGCCCATGTCGACGAGTCCAGTTACGATTTGAGTGCCAGCACGCCCTTGTCATGCCAAACACGCTCGTGTTAGCCTTTGGAAGTCCAAGCACACCCATGTCATGCCAAGCACGCTTATGTCGCCAACCTGGCTAGAGTTTTGTCCAGTTACGACCATTTTTATTTTTTAGGGTTTTATGTTTTAGCCTAAACCTATAAATAGGTTATTTTGTTATTGTGGACGAACATTATTGTTTGATCATTATTCATATTCAATTCATATTCCAATAAACTTTCTATAAATAGGTTATTTTGTTATTGTGGACGAACATTATTGTTTGATCATTATTCATATTCAATAAACTTCCTTGAGAGCTTAGTTCTTTAATTCTTTTCGTCAGATCAAACATCATTGATCAAAACTCATGACGAAGTATAATCATTATTCTCTTTCATGTAACCGTTCTGCGTCAGAAAGTCCGTCGTTTTCATCGAGAGAGCTGAGGTAGGATAATAGAGCATTTTTAGGGTGCAATTGAATGCATCTATCACTATGATAACTTTAAAAAGCCATGTCAAGCAGTAGTTAGGTGGAGATGGTGGCGATTGTTTATAACTTGGAATAAAATTAGGGTTTATTTCTTCTTCTTCATTTAGTTCATTTATTTCATCTTTTATTTCATCATCTGGTTCTTCCGAAGAGGAACTAGATATTAATTGATTTTCTAAATGTTTTATTTTTGTTGCATTTAATTGTGCCTGATGTTTTAATTCTTTTACTTCATGTTTTAAAATCCTAATTTCTTTATACAAGTCATCAAGTGACATATTTGTTTCTACCTTTTTATTTCTATTTAATATAGTTGTTAAATCATAAGTATTAGTTTGAATTTTAGATGTTATAATTTTTACTGCTTTATCTTCTTCAAAGCTTTTAATTAGTTTTTTAAGAAGTTGACTCTTAATATCATTATCTGTTAGACTATTTACTACTTCTAGAAGTGTACTTTGATCTTTTGTTAGCATATTTATTGATTTATCTGAAGAACTGGTTGTTGAACCAAATTCATCAATTTGATGATCACTCTCTTGTATCTCAGAATCTGATGTATCAGAAGTAAGATACAATTCATGAATTTTATTTATTACTTCATCTTCTAAATGTAATTCATGTAATTTTTTATTGAATTTACAAAAAATATCAATCTCTCTCTCTCTCTCTCTCTCTCTCTCTCTCTCTCTCTGCATTTTTGCTTGCTCTATCAATCTATCTCTCTAACTCTCTCATTCTTTGTAGATTCATCTCTAGTCTCCCTGGCTTCCTCAACTTTCCCCCAACCAAACATTTCAAAGAAAAAAATTTCCACAAAATTTAAAAATAGAATAATTTTTGAAGTAAAGATCCTCTCATTCTATACAAATATTTTAAATTGTAAGATTATATTTTCCTCTTTCTCACTTTCATCACCATTTTCATCACCGTCATCAATGTCAGCAATATGTTATATAAAAATCTTACATGAAACAAAAATTAAAATAAAATAAAATACATTTGCTCAAGATAAAGGATTTGCAAAACAAGCATCTAGGAGACGTGATAGAAAAGAGCAGCAACAACTCTGACTCCGGTTCTCTTCATGTAGTTGCCGGTCATGGATGCAAGAAAAAGCCTTTATCTTTGATTGCATTCTCTCTATATTTGCACTACTATCTAATAGTTACCATTTGCACTTTTATTCTTGTGAATATGTTGGAATTACTCAAGGGAGAAGTCAAATGTGGATTGGGAATTGAGAGGCAGCGGCAAAAAGGAAAAGAAAAAAAGAAAAAGAGAAGTAAGGAAGCTTAGGGTTTTATAATTCAAAGAAAAATCAAAAGAACAGCAAGACATGGAATAGAAAATGGGAGGCAAACAAATGGCTCTCGTCCCTGCTGATGATGTTCTTTCCCTCGTCAATGCCACCGTCGTAGCATTTTGTTTGTGTCTTTCTTGATTTTCAGCAGCGTCTGCAATCGAAGGCATGCAATTTGTTTTCTGATTTTTTGCCTTCTTTTAAGTTTATAGCCTCTTCGAACACAGCAATGTCGTCGAGTTCCTGTAGTTTTAGAGAGATGGGTTGAAGAAGAGCCATTCCATTCTTCGTTTATAACCATCTCCTTTTTTGCTTCGCCTGTTTCTCGCTCCATAACTGACAAGCTCTGCTCAAATTGAAGTCTTCAACGGTTGAACTAGCGCTGGTTGTGATGGGTCACTCTCGCTAGAAGGTGGTGAGAGAAGTGCAAAAGGTTGAACTAGCGCTAGGTTGTTGTGGGTCACTGCCTCGCTAGAAGGTGTGAGAGAAGTGCAAAAGAACCTAGGGGAACCTAGGTTTAAGAGGGTTTGAAGTGTTACAAAACAACAACCTGCATCTTGATCTTGCAACCTATCTCTTGTTATGTTCCAAGCTCCCTGTTGGCAGTCCACATTCAAGCAAGACCACATCATCTTCCGGCAGATCCAGCTAACGCCGGATAGAGCTCCGCTGCAACGACTCGTCTTCATGGTGGGCCCATATTGAGACTTTCCTTTCTTTTTTGTGTCGGTCAATCATTAAAAAAAAAAGAGAAAAAGGAAATAAGGAATGATGGAGAGCATCAACGCTTGACCTCGACATTGTGTCCTCTGTCTCGATTACACAATTGCAATGACTAGCCTTCCTTGTGGGCCCATTTTTGAGAATCCTTTCTTCTTTTGTGTCGGTCAATTAAAAATAAAAAGAAATACTGAATGATGGAGAGCATCTGGAGAGCATCAAAGCGTGACCTCGTCCCTATGCCCAGGCTCCAGCTGTCTCGAACACTGTACTTGTCCTTTGACTCAATTCAAATAAATATAGCCCTCTAAAACACTTTTGCGCTATGCATGTTATTCAAATAAATATACCCCTCTAAAATACTCTTGCGCTATGCATGTTGAACTTCTTGCAATTGCATGACCGCAATTATGTCACTCAGCACTTTCTCTTCGACCAACAACTCAAACCCAAAATGGTATTGATTCCTTGCCACCTTCTGCTTCAGCCATGCAAATTAATACAAACGTATGCAGTAGTGATGGAGCATTTTTACTTAGCACCTCAGTTAAAGTGGCGAGCCCTAGTATTCAAGGCCGCAAAGAGCCATGACATTCCTATGTTGAGGGATGGGCAACCCTCGAGCAGTGAGTGCTCTAAAGGATCTTGTTCGTGCCAATAAGCTCATGTTCTGCTTTCTTATGGAGACAAACGTAGCTTCCTCTTATGTTAAAAACTTAAGTCTGCAGTGTGGTTTCTCCTCTTCTTTTTCAGTTGATTGTCTTGGTCGAAGTGGTGGTTTAGCTGTTTTCTGGAATAATAATTTGAATGTTGATTTTTATTCCTACTCCCCAAATCAATAGTTGATATGCAAAAACTCTATGGACCGCCAGTACTTGGCGAGATGACGTGTGATAATATGGGTTTCCCTGAACATCAGTAGGAAGCCAGACACTGACTCTCCGTAAAAGCTCTAGCTAGTCAGCACAACCTTCCTTGGCTTCTAAATGGGCGACTTTAATAATCTACTTTGCAGATGACGAGAAGATAGGGCATGCCTTATAGCTACGTGATCTTGAGGATTTTTGAGACAGCGCTGGAGGTGTGGTCGGCGTCTCCGATTTCTTGTTGGTAGGGTATCCGTTCACATGGTGATCTGGTAGGAGGACGTAAACAAATTGCAGGAAAGATTGGACCGGAAGTGCTTCAGATACATGTCTTTGCTTGTTTTCCCAAATGCTTCGGTTCACAGATTGAATTAGTGCACATCGGACCATTCTCCATTTTTGCTTTTATTGGGCACTGACCTAAGGATAAAAAGACAACGTTAGCTTCAGGTTTGAAAATGGATGGATTGGGGGAGCCTAACCTTGATGAGACTTTACTCATAATTTGGAGGAGCCCACGGTGATGTGATGGGTAAACTACAAGCATGCAGAGCTGGGTTGCGATTTTGGGGACGTGACTTACGTAGCAAGTTCCTTAAAGAAATTAAATTGCTTAAAACTCGACTTAATGGCTTTCGAGTCCACCAGAGCAGTGACAGTTCAGAGGAGTACTTTTTAATACAAAAGCAGCTTGGTGATTTGCTTCTTAAAGAAGAGCAGTACTGGAAACAACGATCAAAAATATTCTGGCTTGCTCATGGGGACAAAAATACTAGGTACTTTCACTCCTCAGCTTCCTTACGTAAAAAATTAAATTATCTTCCAGGTATCCGGGACTCGAGAGGTGACTGGAAGGAAGAACCGAGGGATATGCATGCTGTGTTTCTAGAATACTTCACTACACTATTTACGGCCACACCTGTCCAGTCTAGTCCTGCTCTTGAGCATGTTAATTCTCGGGTCACTGAATCTGATAATGATAGTCTTATAGCCCCTTTTCTTGATGAGGAGTTTCGATCGGCGGTATTTCAAATGCACCCGGACAAGAGTCCTGGCCCTGATGGGTTCAATCCATGTTTCTTTCAAAAATTTTGGTCAGTTGTGGGATCAGATGTTACTACTTGCTGTAAACGGTGGATTGCACATGACTCTTTTCCTAATCTGGTGAATGAGACCAACATTGTATTAATTCCAAAAATTGATAAACCTAAATTTGTGAAAGATCTGCGGCCAATTTCCCTATGTAATGTCTTATATAAGATTGTGGCAAAGGTCTTAGCTAATCGGATGAAGCATGTCCTCTGAGGAAAATGAGGAAAATTGTCTCCCCATCTCAGTCCGCTTTTGTACCTGGGAGGCTAATTACGGACAATGTAATTCTTGCCTTTGAAACAATACATTCTATGAAAAACTGTGGGAGGAGTCAAGAACAAACAGCGACTCTGAAGATTGATATTAGTAAGGCATATGATCGAGTTGACTGGTCCTATTTAGAAGCTATAATGACAAGACTTGGGTTCTGTTCCGAGTTCATTCGGCTGATTATGATGTGTGTTACATCGGTCAGGTATCATGTACTTGTTAATGGTGAAAGGGTTGGTCCTATTACTCCATCTCGTGGGTTGGGGTGCCCTCTATCTCGTGGGTTGAGACAAGGGTGCCCTCTATCTCTGTACTTGTTTCTGCTATGTTCTGAGGGGCTTTCGACTTTATTTATGCATGCAGAGGCAGTAGGGTCAATCCATGGGGGTCGTATTTGTCGAGCTGCTCCGAGTTTGTCTCATCTTTTATTTACTGACGATAGTCTGCTTTTCTTTAAAGCTAAAGCAGAAGAAGCTACAGTGGTTGCACATATCTTAAAACAGTACGAAGCAGCATCAGGACAGGGTGTGAATTTGCAAAAATCGGGGGTTTTTTTCAGCTCTAATGTGGACGTCTCGATTAAAGAGTAGATCATCAACATTTTGCAAGTCTCTCGACCCTTAAACCATGGCAGATACCTAGGACTTCCTTCCCTAGTTGGACGAAACAAGAAGGCAGTCTTCTCCTTTCTTCGAGATAGATTGAGAAAGACCATTTCTCGATGGAGCCATAGACTCCTTTCTAAGGTAAGGCGAGAAAGGAAGTAATGATTAAAACTGTAGCTCAGGCGATTCCATCCTACTGCATGAGTACTTTCCTTCTCCCTGTGACGAACTGCAAAGAATTATGAATTCTTTTTGGTGGGGTACACAACGTCCGAGCAGTAAAGGAATTCATTGGCTCTGTTGGGACCGAATGTGCATGGGAAAGACTATGGGCGGCCTTGGCTTCCGACATCTCTACTCCTTTAACATTGCCGTAGTTGGTAAACAGATTTGGCGACTTGTCACTGAGTCGAATACTCTTCTATGTTCTGTTCTCAGAGCAAAATATTTTCCGGGGGGGAATGTTTTGGATGCGCCCTTAGGGCATAATCCCAGCCTTATATGGAGGAGCATGGTCTCGACTAAGTCACTTCTCAAAAGAGGGTATAGACGGAGAATTGGCAACGGTTCAAGTGTTAACATTAGGCGCGACCCGTGGTTACCAAATGATAATGATTTCTACCCACATAGCCCTGTTGTCCCTAGTTCTGAGAACATGTCAGTTGGAAATCTAAGGATGTTTAATGGTTGGAACGTGGATTTAATTGCCAGATTGTTCCTTCCAGAGGAGATGTCACAGGTTCTATCCATCTCGTTTACTCGGGCTACCCATGCAGATACACTTATATGGAACTTCTCTACTTCAGGGGAATATCTTGTTAAATCAGGCTACAAACTTGTCCTGCCTAATTTCGTGGAACCTAAAGCAACTGTAACTTCGCCAATTTGGGCTAAATTATGGCAATTAGATTCCCCACCGAAGGTTAAGCACTGGCTGTGGCGAGCGTGTCGTAATATTCTACCAACGAAATCTATACTACTTGGCAAGCGGATTACAAAGGATGACCATTGCCCTTTTTGCAGCAAAATCGAGACAATAATGCACATGCTATTCCTTTGTGAGAAAGCTCGACTGTGTTGGACAATAACAGGGATTCCGTTGGATAGATCAGCCACTAGTTTTAGTGATACTCTATTGGGGTTTATTGATCGGCACAGTGATGATCACTGCTTGTTATTCGGTGTGTTGTGCTACTTTATCTGGTTTGACAGAAACCGACGAGTTTGGCAACAAACTAATATTCCTCTGTACAACATTGTCATGGTAGCTACCAGCTTTCTTAGAGAATGGAAGAACGCGCAGATTGATCGAAGCAATTCCTCTGTATCGTCGGCTTCAGTTCCGACATGGGCTCCTCCTCCGACTGGGGTTGTTGCGGTTGTAAAGTGTAACGTTGATGACAGCTGTTCCATATGACTGCAGGGTCGTTCAATCGTATGCTGGCCTGTCCAAAATGAATAGCAGACAGTTCTTGGTAGCTTGCATGGGTCATTTTGCGGGGTGCTAAAACCTCACATCGGCAGAGGCCATCGGCCTAGGGAGGTTTTTATCTTGGGTTGCTTCACGAGATCTATTGGTGTAGGGATTCTAGTTGAAACAGATTGCTACGACTGTTTCAAGCTTGTAACTACTAGTTGGATTCTTATTTCGATTGGCACCAGTGCTAGAAGAGATTTAAACAACTAACTTTCTCAAAATACCATCTAGGAATTGGTTTGGGGTTAGGAGCAAGGTAACAGTCTGCACATCTCTTGCTCGTATGACATTTACATCCTTGTTTCCGTCTATGGGACTCGGACTCTTGCTAGAAGAGATTAAACAACTACTTTCTCAAATACCATCTAGTGAATTGGTTTGGGTTAGGAGGCAAGGTAACAAGTCTGCACATGCTCTTGCTCGTATGACATGTTTACATCCTTGTTTCCGTCTATGGGACTCGACTCTCCAATGTATTGCAGATCTTATTTCTCATGATTTATTATAAATATATGATCTTATTTACTTTCAAAAAAAATATATAGTTCAATTAAATGAGGTTAAGATGGTCATTTTAAGATATTTACCACATTGGCATTATGACGTGGATTAATTGTTGTCCAAATAAGCTTTCAGTTAAGTAAAAGTGGGTCTAAACTCAGTCCTATTGTATTTTCCAATTGTCTATTTCATTAGGAGACACCAAAATAAAAAGAATTAAAAATTTAGACAATCAATTAATAATATTTTCCGTTTAAATACCAAAATAGAAAAATATCACAAGTTCATATACCAAAAATATAATTAAATTCGCCTGTATTTATTATTCTCTTAAAAGTAATGCGTTTATTAGTTTTTGTTTTCCTCCAAATTACACAGTGGCCTAGAAAGCAGAAACGAGCATCCATGGCAGGCCCAAACAGCTATAGGTCTTAGGCTATTTTTTAGTATTCTTCAACAACGACCTCAATAAAAGCTGCTCCAACTGCTACGGAGCTGTGTCTGGTTAATATGAAAGTGAGAAAGAGCTAACAGATTTTAAAAAGTCCGCATAATAACAAACCCTGTACTTGAAGCTCCACCATTATCAAATCTCTTCCTTAACTAATTTTCCCTTTTGACCATTTTTCGCTTTTATTGTTCGTATTCTATACATCTCCATTAATTTCCCACCAAATCCTCTCTCTCTTCCTCTCAAAGCTTACAAAAGAAAGAGTAAAAAATAATTAATTAAAAAAGAAAAAGAAAGAGTCAGCAAATTAATGATTCTCACGTCCCACGAACAAAAATCCATTTCTTGAATCCAACTCTATCTTTTCAATTCTTTATTTCTCTCTCAAAGCTTCTTTCAACAACAGCAACAGCAAAAGCAACAGCAAATCTCTTTTTTCTCTTTTTCTTGTTTTCTTGACCCATTCAAGAAAAATAACAATTTTTTTTTTTTGTTTATTGTCTTTGTTTTTTATAATATTTCAAGAAACGCCCTTTTCATTGCCAGCCATGACTGAGGTGCTCCATTCTCCTTCCCATTTCCCTTCATCGCCAAGCACTAGTCTTGCTTCTAATTCATCTTCTTGTGCACTCAATCCTTCTTCTTCTTCCTTATCTTGCGTACCCACAAGGCAAATATCTTCGATACAAGGTAATGGTGGTGGTTGTGGCCGTGGCCAGGAGGCGGAGGAGGGTTCTTCGTTGACTGTGTGTGACCAAGATGAGGACTTTGTGAAAGAAAGTGCGAAGAAACATACAGAACAGCTTTCTTTGTTGGCTTTGGTTGTGACTATATTTAGGAAATCTTTGGTGGCTTGTAAAAGTGACAGAAGGGAGCTTTGTGCTATGGAGATCGGTTGGCCAACCAATGTGCGTCATGTGGCCCATGTCACCTTTGATAGGTTCAATGGGTTTCTTGGCTTGCCTGTGGAGTTCGAGCCGGAAGTTCCCAGGAGGGCCCCCAGTGCTAGGTACATTATGCTACATTGTGTTTTTCTTATTAGTACTCGTTCAAATGTGAATTTGGTGGTTCCTTCAATTATTATTGGATTTTCAATTGGCTTATACAAATGGAATTTTTAGCTTATGCAACTAGATTCTTGGAATTGTGAATTTTCTCTCTTTCCCTTCACTTTCCTAGGTATGCAATGTTGGATTGCCTGTTGTGGTTCTTCCTCTTCTTTGCATGATTCATTTTGATGTCCAGTTTTCAGTACTTGTATAGATGGTGCACATAATTCGTGGATTCATTTTTCTTAGGTTCTATTGGCAAATTATTTGCAATTAATTGTTGGTTCCATGCAATTTTCCCCATTTTGTGGTGTTAATGTTCTTATGAAGCTCTAGTTTAGGGGAAAAATATTTTAGGGTAAATATTTGCAACTGATACATGGGAAGGTTAAGGATCTTTAGGTGCTATTATCTCATCTTAGATGCTCGTTTGTCATTTATTATAGTGAAGCTAAACACATATCAGAATTGAATACCGACCAATATTTGGAGGACACTAGAACCCTTTGCTGGGAGTCGAGAAGATTTGAAAGATATTGGTGTTTCTTATAAATGTTTGTTGATGTTATTTCTCTGGTTTCTCTGTTCTTTCCAATTTGAGAAGATGTCATAGATCTTAAAAAAAACAACCACACAGTTTGCTTATAATGTTACAGATGGCAACGGTAAGTGGTCATAATATTTAACCATTTCATTAGCCACATTCTAAACCACCAAGCCTCCCACCCCACTATCGCCCCAAACTGGGCAATGTTGTCCCCAGTTAGCGTATTGCCATCTATTACTGTAACAAAATGAGAAGCAAGTATGTCAATTTGTTGAAGTTCTTGTTGCAAATCCAGTAATCCAGGTGTTTTTATTCTATTTTTTCACCTTTAAAATTTTTGTGGGGCCTTCCTTTTTTGTTTTGTTGATGAATCATAATCTTTGGATTGTAGTGTATTGCTGTCTCAGTAGATTTGTGAACTTGAATTTGACTGTCTTTAATCCTCTATTTTCCAATTTAATTAGATATTTGAACTTGAACCTTACTGTGTTTAATCCTCTACTTTTTCAATTTAATTATGCATATTGATCCTTAAGAATGGCTTTAAGAACCATTTCATAAATGCAAAAAAACTTAATTCTTAGAGCTGTGAGTTTTAGTGTGGTTGAGGAGTAAGTGACCTTTATAGATTGTCAAAAGACTTGCTGAGGTGCAATTTCTGACATCATATACGTTATTATTTAAATGGTTGTCATTGCGGGAATGCATGTTGTTGGGTTTAAGCCTCTTGACTGCTTTAAAACACAGGTATATATACTTATTGGATTTGTCCATTGCTTAATTCTTTTAGGATCTTCAACAAATGTTACATGTTTTCGGTTGTGTGGAGACATGTCATCTGCCAAGATAAAAGCATCTAGAAATTCTAGGTCTCGTTAATCCAATGTAGAAAAGTAATAGTAACAATAGTATGGCATTGTTGAATGAATAATTGATTTCATATTTTTCTTGGTTCCACTATAGTCAAAACTTGTGATCGTTTCTATTTAAAATGAACGTTCAACAATATAGGGGTGAAACAATTTATGAGGAAAAAAACCTTGTAAGAAAGTTCATGGGTGTGTTTGATGCAGTCTGTAATGGGTTTTAGAACCTGTTCTACACATATTGTTTTGAAATTGAGACTTGGGTGTTTGATGAGATTGTGGAAGTGGTTTCTGTGTTTTAATGTCAATGACTCAGTGATTCATAGTCCATTAGATGAACAGATGCCATTCCAACTCCAATGGACACACAATTTTAACAAAATTTGATTTCATTCAAACACAACTGAATTTTATATACTATTGGATAGACGCATCTCAAAGACAAAATGATACAGCAATATTGATAAACCACAAAACCACCAGATTATAGAATTTCATGTGTAAAATTTATGTTTCTGAACCTTCAATTTGAATTTCTTTAATATGCCAAGAATCAGTCTTCTTTGGAACTTGGAAGATATTTGTTTGACTTACCCTCACTTTCTTTCTTTATTTTTTTTTCCATTTTACAAAATATTGATTTCTTTTTAATATTTAACCCATTGAACTCCATCACAAATGAGAATATGGGATCCTTTGTAAGACCACAAATGCTACAACTAGGCATCATCTGATAATAGTTTGGTTAAGTTGCAAGTTGCAAGAAATACCCCTGGCACTTGCAATTGCAAATTTCTTCTTACAAAATATAAGTTGCCTAATATAAACCCTATGAAAAATCCAAGTATTGGTACTTATTTGTTTCTGTTTATGGCATCTTAAATTGTAACAACCATAACTCTTTCACAATTACTCAACTGTTCAAGTATTTTCCCTCATTCCACTTAACAGAAACCTTCTCGTTATGTAGCGCAACTGTCTTCGGAGTTTCAACAGAATCCATGCAGTTGTCATACGACTCTAGAGGGAATAGTGTACCAACAATACTGTTGCTAATGCAAAGACACTTATATGCACAGGGAGGCTTGCAGGTACACCATCATCCTGTTATTTTCTCCATTAGCATCTAGAGGTTTGCACCAAAGAATACGTAATTGTGAAAAAGAGAAGAAAAAACTTTTAAAAGTTGTTTATGATTCATGAGCATTCACTTGTTTAATTTATAGTTAGATGAATTAGAGTTTATATTGGTTCGGTTGGTCATAATTAAATGGTTATTTACTGCATTTAGGCTGAAGGAATTTTCAGAATTAATGCTGAAAATAGTCAGGAGGAATATGTGAGGGATCAGTTGAATAGAGGAGTGGTACCAGAGGGCATTGACGTACACTGTTTGGCAGGACTTATCAAGGTATAGCAACAAATTTAATACAAGCTCATTACCCTATTAAATGCATTCTACTTCAGAATTTTGATAAATTTAGCAAGACAGTATAGTTAAGGATTCATCCAACATGAGTTGAAATGACTGCAGATGGCTTTTTTCCTATTTTTCTAGTTTTTAATAGGTTTGATATGTGTTAGTAGCAATCAAAATTATGTCAAGCCAAGGAATAAAAGATATTATCCAAATGGTTAATAAATCAGGGGAGTTGTTCTTTTTGGTCTTGGGGGAGTGCTGATTACTGGAAGAAATTCTGCCATATTGATCACCCCTTAAAAGCAACTGCCAGTCCTCACCACTATCCTTAGCGGCAAAGCCTACCACTGTCCTTTTTCCGAATTGATGCTATGGCACCAGTACCATGTATTAATGGCATTGCCATATACTGACTGCATGGATGATACTTAAAAGTCTCAAACAGAATGTTTATTTAGTTTGTATTTAAGGGACCGTAAGCAGCTCTGAATTTTTGGCCTGTTCTTACTTTTGCACATTTGGACTTCCAGTTTTACTTCCTGAATAAATGGAAATATTACTCTTCTATGCTTTGATGTTATGGGTAATGTTGTTTGTTATGAAATTGAATCAAACCGTTATCTTGAATAAAACAATTGCAGATAAATCCCAAAATTTCTATTTTGATAGTATTTTTTTTTTTCTTTTCAAATTCAAAATTTCTATTTTGGTAGTTTTTTTTTTTTTTTCTTTTCAAATTAAATTTTATCTTACGCATCCTGATGTTATATAATCACGTTTGCATACAGTGGCTGCTTCTTTTAACACAATTTTTACATAGCTTTGCAACTACTTCATTTATTGACCTGGAGTATGATTTTTCTGTAGGCTTGGTTTAGAGAGCTGCCAACTGGGGTTCTGGATCCTTTATCACCTGAGCAAGTAATGCAATGCCAAACAGAAGATGATTGTGCCGAGCTTGCAAGGCATCTACCTCCTACTGAAGCTGCTCTTCTGGATTGGGCCATCAACTTGATGGTTGATGTTGTCCAGCAAGAACATGTAAACAAGATGAATGCACGTAACATAGCCATGGTTTTTGCACCCAACATGACTCAGGTTAGTCTCCATGTTACTTAAGATTCCACAGACATGGCATACCCTCCAGTAATAGAATCTAGACCTTCCTAAGCTGTAATAATTTCTTCTAGTTATGTAGTATATGTTTTATAGACGTTTTGTTTGCATTCAAATGTGTCCACCCCATCCTTTTTCTTAAGATCATGGCTTATGTATGCTTTTGGACTCTGCTAAAATGCCATATAAAATCAGAAGAAACTATATGGATCTACCAAGAATATACTGGGAAATATATGTTAGTCTCTGTCAAAACTAAGCCACTAAAAATTTTTAATGGTTATGGAAGTTATGGATCTGGGTAGTTGTTGGTATGCTGATGTAAAAAGTCTTGATCTCATTGCAGATGGCAGATCCTTTGACTGCACTAATGTATGCGGTTCAAGTGATGAACTTTCTTAAGACACTGATCTTAAGGACTCTGCGAGTGAGGGAAGATTCCTTGGGGGAGCTAACTCCTGCTTCACATTTTGAGCCGTTTGATGAGAACGGTCATGAGAGTCCTTCACAATCCTGTGCTGAAGCTACTAAAGAAAATGAAAAGACAGAGCAAACCTTCATTGCTCAAGAACCTGCTGTTGAAAGTTCCTCCAACTCTAGTCAAAAAAATGTTATAAATGGAGGAGACTGCAACTCTACAATCTCTGCTGAGAAGTCAATGGCCAAATACAAGGCTACTGTTCAGGCTGATAAATTTATGGAAGAAACTGATGCTGGTGGTCAAGCAAGTCCTGGGAAAAGCATGGTTGGTCAATCAAGTAATTCAAATGACCGAAAGAGTCCTGGTAAGATAAATAGGAAGAAATCTGGTCTTCGTGTAATATCGCCTGTTGAAAAGACTCGGGGACTTAGCAACTTGAGCCGTATAGATTCAAGGGCAGAACTTATTGAAGCTTGGCGATGAAGGACATGTTGGACACCAGTGGTTCTATGAAAAACTGTCTGAATTTGGAAGTTGATGTTTGTGAATTATTAATGTATGTTGTCCTCTGTTTTGTTGGCTGGTTTCTAATTTCCTTGATGATTCCATAGTTTGAAACTGACCTCTCACTAGAGTGTTACAGCTGCTTTTTTTAACGTTCTTCAAAAAATGTAATTTCATATTTTTTTTCTAACCCATCAACACATATTAGTTCATTTATAATTCATTTGTAGCTTTAGCATTATATATATTATGGAACGAAAGGAAAATATAAAATATAACAAAAATAAATAGGAAAGAAAGTTGAGAGGGAGAACTGAGAGAGTTTCCTTTATTACATCTTAACAAAATTCTTCTATTTTCCTTTTTTTAGGAATTTTTTATATTTTATTTATTTTTTTACAATTTGATTGGATGTTAGAACATATTTTCAAAGTTTTAAGATAATTATATTTAGATAATTACAACTTTAAAATCTTTTTAATTCTTTGTTATTATCTACACATTTGTTTTATCTCTTTAAAACTCGCAATGGCTGTCTCCGTCTCTCTTACTCTCCATTACTCTCTAATGGAAAAAGCTCAAAAGTTTATATCTTTATTTATATGCATTAGAGAACATTTTCATGTATAAGCATTTGCACGTATCATTGCTTCAACAATGTACTTTTGTATTCATTTATTTTTATTTATTCTTTGATTTCTTCTGTGTCTCACTGGGGGAGTTACTTATCAAAATTGAGTTAAAGTTTCAATTTTAGTTTAGTTGTATTTAGTGCAGATAAATTTTAACTTTTTAACCATATGGTTTTAATCATTTTACTTGATTTATTTAATTAAATAGTTTAACACAAATTAATGTTTAAATAAGAGAACTAATTTTTAATTAAATTAGCTAAATGTTAAAAGTTGTTCTTGAAAATCCTATAATTTATAGAGTTATAAATTAATAAAAAATAATGAAAATCCTATAATTTAGAGTTATAAATTAATGAAAAATAATGACTAGAATTTGATAAGTTCAAGAAGGAGCTGGTCTTTTTATACAGAGAAAGTCAAAATTTCTCTAGAAGTAAGGAGGTGGTCTTTTTATAGATTTTTTCCTAATTCACCTTTGAAAAGACAATTAAATGGTTCATAAATTTCAAAAAAAAAAAAAAAAACGATTGATGAAAGAGAACGATGACGTTACTTAAATGAAAGTTTTATTTGCTTAGATTTTCTCCCAACAAAACAAAAACGTAGACTCAAATATTCAATATATTCACTGATTTTTAATATGTTGCACACGTTTTAATATATGTGCAACTGTCAAGTAAATAGTCCATATTTTTCATAAGTTTGGACTAACTAGTTTCATGTTATTTGCAATACTTTAAGTTGTCAAAAGTAAAAGTTGTTCACGAGAACCAAATTGATAAGTGTACACAGCCATAAGTAAATAATAAATGAGAGCACAGAAATTTTGGATTTAAGCACTATCATTTTGGAGAAAAATTTCCTTTCATTCTTGATATTAGAGTTGTGCGTAAAATCTCACTGTACGTAAACACTTTAATTATTAACAGCAATAACAAAAATTGTTATATATAATTCGGACTACTATTGCAACTCCAAAAATTTAATCTATGTGCATAAATTGAAGTTTCCATTTCTTAATGGCACGTTCAATCAGTTTTGGAACATTAATTGCGCAACTACTGGTAATGTCTGGCACTTTCTTAAAATTCTCTCAAAATCAATATTAAACTAATCAAACGGAATGTTATATAACCTTTTACTTTTCGCTAGTTCCCAAAGTATATTTGTTTAAGCAATTTTTCTTTATATAAATAAAACACAATCTAGAAAATTTTCTTTTATAAATAAACGTGAGGCAGTATTAACTTTGTACTCTATATACAACAAAAAATTTTAAATACCAACATATTAAGTTTCTAAATTTATTTAATACTAATTCACAAATTTTTTTTTTTACTTCCCATTAATTGTTAAGCCTCTATCCTTTTACAATGATCCACAGTAAACTTTTTTGCAATTCTAAATTTATATCGCTCGTCCTTCACGAGGGCAAAGGGTACTGAGTCACGAAGAAGTTTGCAATGCGGAGGATGTTAAAAACCTAAATTAAAAGCAAATACAATCTTGAAAAGAATTAATTAGGTAAGAAAAGTTATTCATTTAGGAGTATGTCAAAAAAAAAAAAAAAAAACGATGGTAAATGATGAAAGAGACGATGAGTTACTTAAATGAAGAGTTTTATTTGCTTAGATTTCTAACAAAACAAAAACGTAGACTCAACTATTCAATATATTCACTGATTTTTAATTTATGTTGCACACGTTTTTAATATATGTGCACTGTCAAGTAAATATGTCCATATTTTTGCTATAAGTGTGGACTAACTAGTTTATGTATTTGCAATACTTTAAGTTGTCAAAAGGTAAAGTTGTTCACGAGAACCAAATTATAAGTGTACACAGCCATAAGTAAATATAAATGAGCACAGAAATTTTGATTTAAGCACTATCATTTGGAGAAAAATTTCCTTTCATTCTTGATTTATTAGAGTTGTGCGTAAATCTCACTGTACGTAAACATTTAATTATTAAGCAATAACAAAAATTGTATATATAATTCAGACTATGTTTGCAACTCCAAAAATTTAATCTATGTGTATAAATTGAAGTTCTCATTTTCTTAATGCACGGTTCAATCAGTTTTGGAACATTAATTGCGCAACTACTGTAATGTCTGTCACTTTCTTAAAATTCTCTCAAAATCAATATTTAAACTAAAATCAAACGAATGTTATATTAGACTTTTTACTTTGACGCTAGTCCCAAAGTTACTATTTTAAGCAATTTTCTTTATATAAATAAAACACAATCTAAGAAAATTTTCTTTTATAAATAAACGGAGGGAGTATCTAACTTTGTGACTCTATATACAACAAAAAATTTTAAATACCAACATAATTAAGTTCTAAATTTATTTTAATACTAATTCACAAATTTTTTTTTTTACTTCCATAAGTTGTTAAGGCCTCTATCCGTTTTAATGATCCACAGTAAATCTGATTAATTATCGCTCGTCTTCAGAGGCAAAGGGACTGGTCAGAAGAAGTTTGCAATGCGGAGGATGTTAAAAACTAAATAAAAAGCAAATACAAACTTGAAAGAATTAATTAGGATAAGAAAGTTATTCATTAGGAGTATTGACGAAAAAAACATTATATTAACAAAAAAAATAGAACAAGAAGAGAAAACTACACATCTTAATCTATATTAATAATATTCAATATAATAATTTTTACTTTTAAAATCTAATCATATTAATTATAAAGCATTAAATTAAAATTTTTAAAAATTAATTTTTTTCTCTATATTTCGATTGAACACTTAAAATATTTTTAAAGTTTAAAAATTAATATTTATTTACTAATTAATATGCAAAAAACAAGTAAAGGATTTTTGAACTATTCAAAGTAAAGAAAGATTCAGTAATATAGTATTTATGCGGTTAATAAAAGTGCCTATATATTTTATGTTTAATTTTACTTTATATTGATTCTTAACAATTCATAATCTTTAAAAAGAAAATGAAATTACTTCCAAATCAAAATACATGTAAAATAATTTATTAATATAATTATAACAATTTGGATTTATTTATTTTTCTAAAATGATAAATCAAAAAATTTTCAAAATATAATATAATTCAAATATTAAGAAGCACGGATATACTACTAGTTTATAGATAAAGAAAAAAAATAGTAACAATCACTATGAAAAATTCGCTTAAATCATTTGATGTTATTATGTACTTTTTGAAAATTTATAAAGTGTGGGGTTTAGGTGTTCACTCACAGCATTATTGAATTTCAGGAGCATTAAACATGTGGACCGCTAAATGGACATCCACACATAATTATTTAATAATAATTTTCTTAGATATCTAGTTTTTAAAAAGTGTCGGTTAAAGCTTTATTAAGAAAAAATCATGTGAAATAAAAATTTAAGTAAAAGAAAATTGACTATATTATTCCTTTCTAAAATATTCACAAATATTCAATAAAATGTTATCTCATTAAAAATATTTATTAGGAAAATTTAGTAGAAACCTTGGCCAAAGGAAAAAGAACATAACCTACCTTTTATATATATATTTTAACTTCTTTCTAGTTCTATTTCTGTTTCCTTTTCATTCTTTTGTTTTTTTTTTTTATTTGTTATTGATAGCTATGGAAAATACGTCAACAATCTAAATATTATAATTTGGATTATCAAAAGTTGTGTAAATGGTCATTTAACCTTTTCCTAGAGGAGGGCTTCCCTTTATATACACGATATAAGAATAGTGGGCAAGAGATATCTGGCGATATCTCCTAATATCACACCCCTATCTTCTTTATGTTATCCTTTTCTAAGTTCTTGCTAGATATGATGTCTATTAGAGATGTCCCCCTAGAAGGTATAATGACATTTATGTCAAGATCATTACCTCCAAGGTATCTTCTCGGGTTCTCAAGTAGTTTTTCTTGTGGGCCAAGATGCTCGGGGTTCATACTAAGATGTTTGGGAGGACTCGGGTACTGCGCTTGGATCTAAAAGTATATTTATTCTATTCCACTGGTCTCGACCCATGGACCTAGGGTCTATTAATAGCTAATCGGTTAAAAAGCGAGGCACGATATAATTGGCGCTTTGATGGCAGTTACCTATTTTTTAAATTTTGAAAAGAGACTTTCCAATTACTACGACGTTTTAGTTTTCAGTGATGATTCATATGGTTTTGGAGGCTATATAAGGGCATCCTCTGCTTTTTCAAGGGATTTTCTTGGTTATTTCCTAACTTATTTCAACTTCCTCTTCTGCAGTTGCTTCTTCGTGTCATTCAGGTATTATTCATTCTTCAATCACAGCTAAATTGTTACCTCATATTGTTTGCATTTTTCAAATATGAGCTCCAGTCATCAGTCCAAAGGCAAGGCCCCAGCAGAGTCCTCTGGCCATAAGGATGAACAACTTAAACTTCGAAGTAGACCATCTCATTTTAGGAGCGATAGACTCTGATTCAGACTTTGAGTATGAGGTCAATTTAATCAAGAGGAGGCTGCATGGGATTTTTCCTTCTGCTAGAGGCATGGGCTCGCCTTCTGTTAACCAATCTCGCACTGCTTCTCCGATACCCATGTTGCGAGATGAGACTACTCCCGAGCAGTCCCCTGAGCCAAAGAGGACAAGGGCTTCGTCGGCTTGGCCTTAGAAAGAGAATGTGCGAGTCCACGACCTGAGCACTATACTGACTAAGCACAACATAAAAGGGATTCATGCTTGATATCTGATCCCTAATGAGTATCGAATTGGGATTCCTCCTTTAGAGATGAGGGCATAGAGTTGGATCAGAACACTTTAATTGTATACATTGAAGATTGCTGAACAGGAGTGCGTTTCCCCTTCAAGGAATTATTTTAGCTTTCTATAATGAATGAGGGGCAACTGTTGGTCAGATTGCTCCCAACAGTATCCAGATGATACAGGAAGCCGACCTTTTGTCTGGTCAGACGAGCTTCAAGTTGAACGTGCATCAACTGAACACTATGTTTAATTTTGTCTGGAGGGGGCTGAGGATCATTCACACCTTACCGCTCGGACTAATTATAACTTATTCCTTCTGAAAAGTTCATTAATCAAAGGGATGTGGAAGGAAAAATCCTTATCAATCACCGAGAGGGGTTTAGGGTACCCTCTAATTGAAGCTAGGGGGCTTTTGAGATGAAGGCTCCTTGAGCCTTAGACCATGTTGAGGCCCGCCAAGTAAAAACTCTGAACAAAGTATGCCTTTAACCCCCTCCTCCTTTGGTCCCACTATTGAATGCCAACATCCCTTTGGGTCCACGAATCCAATCGTCGAGGAAGAAGGGTCCCCAGGGGACTAGGGGTGAGTTACGTCTAATCGTACTCTTTTCCCTCTTGTACTGAACTTCTTTTTAACTTTTTTCTTTTTTTGCAGCAATGGCTCCAAAATTATCTAAGGAGATGAAGGCTCGCCTGGCAGCGAATTGTGACCAATTGCTAGCTGCTCAGTTTCGGCAAGGCTCGGGGGAAGCTCAGAACAGCCAACTTGCTTTTAGGCGCTCCTCTAGCCGAGCTTCTTGCAGTTGATCCTACCATCGTGAGGGAATCTGACCTTGCTACTGCTTGTGCTACTAGTCCAAAGGCCTTTGAGCCGAGGATAAGGAATAAGCGACAGTGAGGAGGTGATGATGAACCTTATTCTCCCATCTCTGAGAAAGGAATCCAGCTTAGGACAACCGTAAGGAGAAAATACGGGAAGGATGCATTGGCCAGCGATGGCCAAATTGCTCGAGCACTGGCGGCTCAATCTGTTCTTCCTGTCGACTTGGTGCACCAAGAGGGATTAAAGGAAGAATGCTTCCTTGACCAGATCAACAGTGAGCTTTTACAGGTATATTCTTCTCAAGTTCCTCTTCTCTCTCCCCTTCCCTTTTTTTTTATGTACATGCATATCTTGTTTTGTGCCTTTACTCATTTCAGTTGGTGAGCGTACACAATGATACACGTCGCCAGGTAATGGAGTCCCTGGAGCTGGTCGCTACCCTAACTAAGGATTTGAAGGCTGAGAAAGCCAAGGTTGAGAATCTGGAGAACTTCATCCAGGCCCAAACTTTGGAGCACAATCGTTTTGTTGGGGAGTTTGTAGATAGGATCAGGGCTATCTCCAAGGAAAGGGATGCTCACCTCGACTCCACTCAAACTCAGTGCTCGGGTGGAGCTATTGCTTAAACGAGGAGAGGAGGATGTCACCACCATTCAGCTACTTAAAGTAGATTTAGCTCGAGTGGAGGATGCTGCTGCAGTGGCCATCCGCTCAGTTAATGATATGCCACTGCATCAATCTGACCTCATTATTGCTGAGCTCCGGACAAGGTTTCCTGATGGAGACTAAGATTTTGTCAATCAAATTTATGCATATCAAAACTTGGGTATATAAATGCACAAAATTAAAAGCACAAAAAATTAAAATTTAATATAAATATGAAATATACCAATTAAGTGTAGTCTGATTTGTCTTCTAATGTCTTGTAGAATATGTGAGTGGACTACCCTCAATGACATACCCAGAAAATTTATTGAGCGGTCCAATTAAAATATATAATTTACAAAAATAATATATATCAATATAAATACATCTCTTTCAATGTAAGGTACCAAACAGTTATTAGCAACTCATGGGTATTTTAGTAAGTCAGTTTTACATATGTTATCTCTAACATTAGATGGATAATAGCTCTTATGTTAGGTTGCACGTCTTAGGTCGGAAGGAATGTTTTTCACATCAAACTCAAAATTTTCAATTATAACTTGTTTAGATGATGTTAGTTGAACATTTTGAATAGTTTGATTGATTAATAAAGATGATGATTTTGCACTATTTGATTTTCTTTTAAACTATCCTACTGTAACCATAATAATAAAAATATTGTAATTATATACAAGTAAAAATGCATGTTTTTGTTGCAAAATTAATTGATTTATTTATAAATACTACAATTAGGTTGAATATAATATGAAATTAAGTTAAATAATATAATCTAAAATTAATTTCTTAAACTCTTTAAATCATAATGCATTAAGAGAAATGAGTAATTATTAGACCGAGTCTTAATCGGCTATGAAGACCAATAATTAGAAAACTAATAAAATTATAAAATTAAACAGGATGTTAACTTTTTTTTTTTTTTAGTATAATTACTCAAAGAAAAAAATATAATTGGATTTTAAGTTATATTCAAATTGACACTTAAGTCCGTAACTTATATTTCTATTTAGTAATTGTATCTTTTCGTCTAAAATGTGAGCTTTTCGTAATTAGTCAAATGCACTTTTTTGAACAGAAATAACTCATTTTTTAAATGGAAGTATTTAATAGTAGGATAAAACATATGTTATGACATCATAATTATTTCTTAAATGTAAAGGGACTTAAATATCAATGTAGATATAATTTAAAAACCCAGTTGAATTTTACTTTTACTCAAATATTTTTTTTTTTTTCAAATTTGAGGGATCCCATTGCCTCCTTGGACCTAATATAGGTCCATCTATGGCTACCCTGCTATGTAATTCATGTATTCTCCCTGTCATTATGCCTTCATAGGTATCAAAAAATAAATCTGAATTATAAATATAAAATATAATAAGAATAAATAAGAGGAATTGAGTTCCTGACTCTTTAAATGCTATAGCAAGAATCAATATGTTTGACATTCATATATACTGGTTGATGGGATTTTTATTCTTTTCTTTTTCTTTTTTTTTTTTTCAATTTATATCTGAGCAGTGCTTATGGTGGTAAATCATGCTATGCTGCACTAGTAGTAAAGGAAAAATCAATCAAGCTGTATGGAATTCAATTCGATTTTGATTTTAATTGGAAAAATTTTATTTTATCCATTTTGATTCTATTATATAAAACTAAAAAATCTTAAACCCTAAAAACCAAATTAATTAACCCAAACATTAAACACTCAGTTTAATATAAATGAATCAGAACGTAAAATTCATTTATAAATGTATTACAGATAAAATTGACTTGTAAATGAATTTTTCATATTTGGAATAAATTTAAAATTTAAAATTTATTTACTTTTATTATTAAAATGTCTTTGGTATAATAAGTTTAGAAGACTAGCAGGTAAAGAATTTTATCATAAAATTTTAGGTTATTTAAGTTTGTGAAATTTATTTGAAAGTTTTACTTTTTTTTTTATAAAATTTAATTATATTTCAATCCATAAAATTGAATTCGTAAAATTAGATTACTCATTTTTTCCATACTAAAAATTTATAAATAAATTTCACAAAATTTTATAAACTATTTATTCCAAACAAAGATAAATCAAAATATAAAATCAAATTACTTCATAGCTCAGGATTGGAATTTGACTGGATGCTGATACCAGAATATATAGATTTTAGATTTAAAATAATGTGGCAAAGAGAGTCACACGACTAAAGATTTCTTCTGTGGTTAGAAGAACAGGAGCTAGTTTTTGTTATGTTGGATTTATTTGCTATCCAAAGATAAGTTATTTGAAAATGAAGGACAGCAGCCAATCATTTTCCCAAGGAACCGGACATCTAGAAAAGGATAATTCAGAATATTCCAAGCCGGATTCACAATTTATATAAAAATCCAGTACTTTGAAATCCAAATTTTGATAGGACTTCCCATCTAAAGGGTACAACGACATTGTTAACATCAGTCGTTTCATTGCCAGAAACTTGACATCTGGAAACAAAAAAATTTCCATCTTGTGAAAGACATGATTCTGAGAAGATTAAGTGTGGATGTTGAATCAGTTAGATTTAACTTGAAATATAATCCGAATGAACTGAATTTTTATATAAAGAAAATCAATTAATTAAATTGTATATAACACAAAATTCAATCAATTTAGTTTAGTTTAATTTTCAAACTTAATTAAATTTTTAAGTTAAAATTAATTTGATTTAAATTTTCAATAGAAAATTATTATTGGGTCTCTGAAGTATGACCAAACTACTTAAGCAGTCCCCACTGTTTGGTTGAATATCTATTATATCCATGAGATTACTCCTTCCATCCAATTTTAAGGAATTTGACCGTTTAATTAGACTAAAAAGACCAAAATAGCCTTAGATATCAACCCAAACATCAAGCTCTCTTCTTCCTTCACCTTAGGCACAATCATCCTTCGGGCCTGTTTGACAAAATTAACTGTTTTAGTAACGTTTAACTATTAGTTGTTCGAATAATCTTTTATGAAATGTTAAAAGCTAGGCATTACATGAGTTAACTTTTTATAAAACGCTATCTTATCATCTAAAAAAAATTAATTTAAATGTTATGTTACCGAATATTATAAAAAACTAAAATCTAGTGTCTTGACCCGTCAAAACACTAAAAACTATCCAAAAAAAAGTTGTTGCCCAATACAACCTTCGTCTGGAGCCATCTTGCACCTTCTCAACAGCTGCTCTTACTGCTACAGTTGTTCCTACCCCTTCATTGCCTCTCCAACTGCCTTGGAAGCAAGCAGCTATTATAGCAGCAACTTCATCCATGAAATTTACCTTCTGGAAAACCATACATTATTCGAGGTGGGGTCTCCAAGTAGAAACCAGAAGTTGTCTTCCTTGTGAAATGAGAAGTAGGGAGAATAGGGTAGTGCACCGACTAGGCGATTAGCGCATTTGAGGGTTACCCAAGCTTGCACAGTGACAATGTCACCCTCTTGAATACCCTCTTCACCTTCAATTTCACATCTTACTTCAACTGTCGCAGGAGGTATCATTTCTGGTACCATTTGAACATCTCGTACTTGGGATGTGGAGAACAAGATGCCTTGATAGTCAGTATCATTGATCGGATCCAGTTGTTATAATAATCAGACAGTAGAAAAAGAATGAATCATGGGCTTCATCTATGATCCTTCTCTATAGTTTTATATCGCAGAATATTGACTCATAGATTTTGTCCATCTAAACCTGAGACTTAACCAACAGATTTGAAATGTTTTTTTTTTAACGTATGAATTTTATTAAGGCTCCGATTATTTTCGGAAAATAACTTACATTGAGAAAATATACAAGGAAAATATTTTCTTTGAAAAAGATTTTTCAAATAATTTATTTTCCATTTTTTATTGCAATATTGAAAGTTAGTTAAAAATTTAAAATTTTTAACTCATGAGATCATAAAATATTAATAACAATAGAAATTTCTTATTTTAAAAAATTTTATTGTTAAACATGAGAAACATGCACAAAAAAAAAAAGTAAATTATAAAAGTCGTCGGTGACTGGTGATGGTGGTTGGTGGTCAACAGTGACTGGTAATATTTGGCTATCAATGATTAATAAATTAAAAAAATATAAATTTATACAATTATAATAAGTTTGTCAGTGTTCAGAGAATGTTTTACTCTCTTGAAAATGAGATTATTTTCTTAAAAATAACTTGATTTTCCTTTGACCAGGAAAATATTTTCCGTTAACATAATGGAGCTTAATTTGAAATAACCAACAAATTGAAAAATAGAGCATAGTCTCTTTCATTTATGATTGCTCAAGTGGTATTAGGATTCTAGTTTCTCTTAAAAATAATTACCAATAACAATTATATTATAATTATATTAGACTTTATAATTGTTTGATGATTTAATATTTGACACTTATTATGTTACTATAGCTAAAGACTTAAATATAGGGAGATTAGATAGAGAGGGCGAGAAAAATAATTGAGAATTAAACGGAAATGACATCGTAGAGGGTAATTTTGTCATTTTAAAATCACCTCCCAGCATTATCTTATTTCTTCTATTAATTTACCAAAAAATCCCTAAAATTGGATGGAAGGATCATTTTAGAATGAAGAAACAAAGATGCGTAGATATTTAACCTAACAACAACTACTTTAAAATTTAATTATACGTGTCAGAGACGAAATAATAATTTTTTTTCTTTCTTAATTTTTATATAATATGAATATGAATCCAATCAATCGATTTTAGGTATTCTATAAGAGGATTTTGCGCATCAAATGACAACAGATCTTTAAAAAGCATGTTGGTAACATTCTGTTGCTAAATAGATGTTTATTTTTTTTAGGCAATTGTTACTTTCTCTGGTCCCTAACTTGCATTACATCCTGTCCTGTAATGATCTCATCCAAACTTGGAATAAAATCACATCCAGGCATAATCCACATATTATGTTCTTATTAATAATAAATTCTTCTCTTAATTTTATTGTTTTAATTTTATAGTATCTTCAAGATACCTATATTATTACTATTAAGTAACTATTGTGCTTAAAGGTAAGCACGGTTTGAAACTATTAAAATACTTTAAGGTCTAATCTGCGGTTTCATAGTTAAACAACATAATGGATTCATATATGATATATAATATATAACATAGGAAAAAAAATATAACTAGCAAAAAAGTTCTTTGATAACATCAAATATAATGTATAAAATATCAATGTTTACAATTTAAATTTACAAAAATAATAAGATTATATGTAATTAATATTTATGATACACCAGAGTATGACCAACCGATAAGAATTTATTTATAAAACAAATTAATTTGTTTCTATACTATAGTATTAAGAACATAAGAAATGATATAAAAAAGAAATTATGTTCACAATATGTATTTTCAAAGTTTCAAGTTAGATAAAATATATAACAATTAAATTAATCATACAATGACATCATAGAATATTAATGAGGTTTGATTCGGTTTTAAATGGTGTAATAAAATGAAAATCAAATTAAATTATTTTGAAAATGTTTTATTAAATTATAAATCAAACCGAACCGTTTAAAACGATAAACCATTTAAAACTGATGGTTTGATGTGGTTTAGTTTGGTTTCATGGTTGAAATCATTTAATGCTCACACCTAGCTCAATATACTAGTTGAATTCGGATGCAATATACAATTTACTCAAAAATCAACTTGCATAATAATCACCCCAAGTTTCCCAATTTTTTACAAAAATAGTAAAATAATAATAATGAAAAATATTCAATTAATTTTTTAAAATAATATCTTATAAAAAAATCGTTATTTTTAAATAAATAAATAAATAAAATATTTATTTGAAAAAAAAAATAATTATTAGCAATTATTGTTATGAGGTTAATGAAATCCTAATATAATATAAATACAAATCGAGAAGAATCCAATACCAAAAAGCTCAATGTAATTGACAATAACTAGTTGAGACTTTTACAAGCCATGAACTGTTAATTAAAAAGCTTACTAACTTAAAATTAAGTGTTGGATATAAATCAGATATCAATTACCTATGACCTGAACTATTCGGGTATAAATCAATTATCAACCGCATAAATTAGCCAAATCAACTGTTGAAGTGTGAGACATCTGCGTCTTCCTTGTTTTTTTTTTTTTTTTTTTTTAATTATAATAAGTCTTCTCTTATACTATTATTTAATTTTTTTTACAAAAATTCTAAACTATATAGTATATTTTCTAGATGACCCAAATACATTTTTATATACTACTCATTAAGTAACATATTTGCATTTAAGTCTATATGCGACGAGTATATTTAAAAACTATTAAAACCTTTGAAGTCTCAACAGTTAGATAGCACGGTTCACATTAGAAAGACAAAACATTATGGATTCTATCCAGATATATAATTATGAATAGTTAACAATTAAAGAGAAAAAATAAAAATATTAACTGAGCATAAAAAGGTCTTTGAAATATAACATTCAAAAATATAATGTAAAATATCAATGTTTTACAATTTAAATATTGACTAAACAATATGTGTTGAAAAGTTTAGATACTCTAATAATTATTTATGATACAGCCAGAAGTTATTGACGCACTAACCCTCCATAAGGAATTTATTTTAGAAAACCAAATAATTGTTTCAATACTCCTATTAGTATAGAACATATAAATACATGTGAATAATAAAAAAAGTGAATTATGTCACAATCTATGTTATTTCTTTCAAAGTTTCAAGTTAGAATAAATGAATACTAATAACATAATAATAATCATTACAATGACATCATAGAATATTAATGAGGAATTTTGAAATTCACTGCAGTTTAGAATGGGATTATTGTAAATTATCATAAATTGAAATATTCAAGACAAAATTATTCTTGAATAATTTTTATTAATCCTTATAAATCAACGAACCGTTTAAAACGATAAACCATTAAAAATCTTGATTAGTTTGATGTGTTTAGTTTGGTTTCATGGTTAAAATCATTTAATGCTCACAAACCTAGCTCAATAATATACTAGTTGAATTCGGATCAATATTACAATTTACTCCAAAAATCAACTTGCGATAATAAATCAACCCCAAAGTTTCCCAATTTTTTACAAACAAATAGTAAAATAATAATAATCGAAAAAATTCAAATTAATGTCATTCTACAAATTAATATCTTATAAAAAAACGTATTTTTAAATAAAATAAATAAATAAATATTATTTTGAAAAAAAAAATAATTATTAGCAAATTATTGTTGATGATGTATATGAAAGTCAGCTAATGATAATAGTACCCATAATTACAAAATCGAGGAGAATCCAATACCAAAAAAGCTCAAGTTAAATTGACAATAAAACTTAATTAGGATTACAGCCAGAAACTGATAGATTAAAAAGGAGCTTACTAACTTAAAAATTAAGTGTTGGAATATAAATCAAGAATCAATTACCTGATGACTCTGTAACCTATCGGGATAAATCAATTATCAACCGCATTAAATTAGCCAAAATCAAACTTGTTGAAGTGTGAGACATCTGCTATCTTCCTTGTTTTTTTTTTTTTTTTTTTTTTTGTTTTTTTTTTTTTTTTTTTTGACAATAAGAACCTTCATAAACAAGAAGATTAGAAATTGATTAAAAAACAAAATTCCGAGATGATGTAAAGATGCGTGGTGGGTGTAGGGTTCAATTAGTCCATAAAGTAATCACATCACCAAACCCTGGACAGCACAATAGCACTACCAGATAACATGCTATCTGGTAAGGAAATTGCCAAAAATCACATAATTTTAACAAACAGAAAGAGAAGTCTGTGGTCCCACTCTTCCAATCTACTGGTTCATCTGACAATTTAACTTAGTGCACCGCTGGCCTTGCCTCACATCAAAGCCATTCATCCTGCTGTAGAAATTTTATTTTCCATTGTTTGATGCAGGTTTTGCCACCAACACAGCAATGTTAGATGCAGCTTGTGCCACCAAATACAAGTACATTATATGAAGGAAAATCTAGTAAAATTATATTTAGAATCTGTTCGGCAAAATTAGTTATTTTAGTAGCGGGTAACTGTCTTAGAATCTGTTCGGCAAAATTAACTCTTTTGATAACCGATAACTATTTAAGTAGTTTTTCATAAAATCCCAGCTTTTCATAAAATACTAAAAGCTAAATGTTACATGGGTTAACTTTTAAACAAACGTTACCTTAACCTCTAAAAACTAGTTCAAACTCTATATTATCAAACACTATAAAAAATAAATTAAAAAAAAAAAACACTAGAAGCTACTTAAAATATTATTGCCAAACATATTAGACATTAGATGAATTAATTTTAGCTAACTCAAACTCTATGTTATCATACACTAAAAAATAACATTTAAAAGCTACTTAACAAACTGTTGTTGAACATAGCCATAGATATCCTTAGGAGATAAAAAAAAAAAAAAAAAAAAAAAAAAAAAAGATGATCTTGCTTTAAGGGGAATGAAAATAACTACTCATAACTTGTAATATTAATCTTCCAGGAAAGTTCCCCATATACTTCCCATGAATTCGTAACCACCAAAACCAGAGCCATCTCCAAAACCACCCATCCTTATTCCTGTCATCCAAATGGACAAATACCCATCAAGAAAATGTAGAGAAAAAAAATTAAATAAATGCATCCAACAGGCCCCCCCAATCAATAGCATCATGTATTGATTTTTTCAACCCACGCCAATCTCGTGATTCTTTCTTTCTTTCTTTCTCTACCTCTATCAACAAAAGCTCCTTCTCCTCTTCTTTTTATCTCTTTCTTTAATTTAAGGCATCCTAAACATTACTGTAGAGCTGAAGTCATGGCTGCCTGCGGAAGCCTTCAACATATTTTCGAAAAACCGTTATCACAAACTCCTGCTACACTTCTTGAATCTCTCTCTTCATGGAACCAAATCAAACCTGTAAAACCAATCGAGCAATCATCTTTCACTGAAATATTCGGTGAGCTTCATTTCGAAGAAAATTCTCAATCAACATCATCACCGCCCTCTTTTCCTGTATCATCCTTTTCTTCTGCTTCTTCATCTTTTATAGATATAATCCCACGAGCGGCACCTTCAAATATCAACAAGAATGATAACATAGATAATCAAAATGATAACAAGAAAATTCCATCACTAGACTTCTTTTCCGCAACACCAAAGAATCATCAATACACAGGCTTTCACAAAAATGGTGACAGCTTTTCACCAAGGAACTATGAGAACTTACAACTGTGCACCGAAGGACTTGGTTTTGAAAGTTTGGATGACGTTGAGGACTTGAAGAATGATATAAATGAAGATTGGCAACATCAAGAAGATAAAGTAAGCTTCACAAGGCATTCAGCTTTGGAGAATCAAAGTGGAGAAATCAGGAGGTCTAGGTCAAGTGGACGAGCATTCCCTCCGCCAATTTCGTGCATAGGCAAGAGTGGAAAACCATGGGTTTCCTTCAAGTCTTACCGGCATGATGGGAGGTTTGTGCTCAAACAAATACTAACCCCCAGCCAGGAATTTTTACATGCACATAGAGAAAATGGGCGACTAAAGCTGCACCTTGTGCAGCCAAGGGATGAAATTCTTGAGGAAGAAGATGAGGATGAGGAGGTTGTAGAAGAAGAAAATGAAGAGAACTATTCAGAAGATGACGAGGGAGATGAAGATGAAGAAACAGGTAACAAAAATGACAAAGTTGATGATGGCTGAAAAGACCGACTCTATTATATACAAGTAGGAGTATTCTTTTGTTGCTGCTTAAAAGATCTTCAGCTTCTCTTTCTTTCACCAGTATCAATTATGTAGAGGAAAAGGAATACAATCTTGACAGTTTACTATAATTTTCCTTTCCTTTTTATTTCTTCATCTCTCTTTCACAACACCCCCCGCCCTCTTCTTCTTTCTTCTTCTCTTTCCGCCCCATTCTTATATATTTTGCATTCGGAGCACAAAGCATGGAAAGGAAGCACATAATACTTAAGATTAATGACAATTAGTACTAAACAACTTTCACTTTAATCTCTCTGAGAGATTCACCAAGCTCATATTATTATATAATGATCCACTTACATGCAGAATTGCAGACGCTACAGAGTAATCATTGTTCCCCAATGTGATATTAAAATTTCATCCCTGCAAGACAAAGCGACATGGATCTAAAACCTACCACTGGAAAAGCCGAGGAAAAATGTACATGATGAACTTTTCCTAATATTCAACTAAATAAAAAATAGGCAACGTCTACATCAAATACTTTTAAAGGGGAACCTTGTGACTGTGCAACCCAGAGTCTAAAATTCCAACTAGTTGGGACAGACTAATCACAGCTGTACCATATTCTTGGGTAAGTGGTATTTTGCATACGAACATTAATCCGGTGTTCACAATGGCCACCGAATCCAACAACAGAAGCAATTGACAGAAAGACAAAACTTACAGGACCAATAGTGTCGAGGCAAAGAATCTAGTATGCAAACAGGACAGAAATGCTAAGTGCAGGAACCACAAAAGCTGGAAGGAAAAACAATGACATTGACTAAATAAAGCAACAGTTGAGAGCTCCAAGTTGCATATGACATCATAATGCACAGGAACGATCAATATCAACTAGCACTAAAGACATTGTGGAAGAATAATAAGCATTCAAAATTGAAATTCGTGTGCACTTTTTTCAAAGCTACAAAAAAGAAACAAATCATGCCCCAAGACTACCCATTATATATGGTATGATTACAGACCAAAAAGACACCTTTAAGCTTTAACTTCAGAGCATGTGATACTACCGTCGACAGTGTGTGTATGTGTTATGTCTGTTATTTTTATTTATTTATTTAGAAATATAATCATTCCAGTCCTCACTACACTAATCCTTGAGTCGTTGAGATGGGAACAACATTGAAGAAGCAAGCTTTGAGAATAAGAAATTTGGTTTAAGCCAAAGTTAAGGAATAATGATGTATCTTGCAATATGGTTTCTATGGACTAGAAATTGATTTTGGAAAAAGTCCCCAGTATAAAATTTTCTTCAAATTAGTTTTAGGCCCAGAAAATCTATATTCTAAAAATCTATTATTCATTGAACCACAAAATTTTTTCCTAACTTTTATGCAAAACTATTATTGACAATAATAATGGCAACCTAGCCCTTAATGGAACTCCTAGAAACCTTATACGAATACACTTTTGAACTAACAAATAAATCAGGTGTAGAAGCCCTACAAAAGTTTGACAATTATTGCCATAGCCAAAAGAGAAGGTAAAGCACATTAGAAAGGGGCATCTTATCTCCCAAATTGCATGTTACAGGCCCCATAAGGAATTAATTCTGGTCCAAATAGATTCTTTGTATTAATCTTCTTCAACATGGAAGTCATTGAAAGGTAATAGGCTGGACACATGGCATGACACAGATCCCAAATCTAAAAATAGCTAAAGCCTTGTTTCTATCCTACCCCATACACATATGGACTGCAATGAAACACTCATGTCATGAGTTAAGCAAATCCATATCCAAAGGCTTTTGATAGTCCATAACATCTCTGCCAATAGCTGAAGCTTGATTGCCAATTAGGTGGGATTTACCTCCCAGAAGGGATACATCCTAAAGCTTATCAATTTCACTGTCTACAATTATTTATGCAATCTTTTCAGTCTTGAAAGCTGGTCACAACTTATGAGCTATTAGTGCACAGCTATTGATGCTGTATAAGTAGAAAATTCCAAGAGAAGGGCAAACTGAACAGAATCATTACTAACACAAGAAAACATGAACTGTGAGATTATGCAATATGCATATGCTCCAACCCAAAGTACTTAACAAGAACAACAACAATTGAGCCTTAATTCCAAACTAATTGGAGCCAGCTATGTGAATCCTTCATTTCCATTCCGCTCTATTCATAACAAAGTTCACAAAATGATTTATATTAGGGTTTAACCATTTTTATGCTGGCTGTCAACCCAACTTGGGCCTGGAACCGGCTATGCTTTGCTAAGCACATGCAGGCGAAGTTAATCCACGACACTCCAAAATAGACAATAAAATAAGAACAAATAAATCCACGAAGGTAAAGCAACTCAATGTAAATGTCCTATAGCTTCGACAGACACTCACAAACAGAATATTGGGACGCCAATTAATGAAATCAACTAGGATCGGCTGGACAAAAGTAGGGACGACAAACTTTTGGGACCACATGTTTATCATCCACAGTACCATCCAAACTATGGCATTGGCATGTAATTAACATAGACAATCTTGCAAGAAAGGATCCTATATTGGATAGAGTAGGACCATAGTACTGCATTACATGATAGTTATCAAGTTATAGTGCTACTTCATTTTATTTAAAATTTAAGGCAAAAAGGAAAATGCCAGTAATACAAGGAACATGAAAAGAAAAAAAAAAAGAAAGAAAGAAAGAAAGAATAAGTGCAAAGAGATAAAGGAACAGTGCTTTGTAGACCATAAAACAGGCCTGCGGTTCAAATTCAAAGTGTCCAAATAATTGACTCTTTGATCTTACTCCAAATATATGAACTTTTCTTTCCTCATGTTGTAGATAATTTAAGGTAGGGTAGGTATTTTAGAGAGTTCACTGGTTACCTCTACCACAAATTAAGGTTGGAATAAGCATCAGAAAACTACAGTTGGAATAAGCATCAGAAAACTACAGTGACTGATTACTGCCATCTAATGTCAAAAGAACCTTGTACAACTCTGGACGTCGATCGCGGAATATCCCCCAACTATGTCTCTTGTATTTGATTTTATCCAGATCAAACTTAGCAACAAGCACAGCTTCCTCTTTGTCATCAGCAGCAGCAACAATTTCCCCATTTGGTCCTGCACATCCAATTAAGTTCAATATACTCGGCAATTGCATGTCCATTGTCCACTTACTCAGCAACACAGCATAAACTAAAATGATAATATAAATTTATAATAATAAGAAACAAAGGATACCTGCTATGAACGAATTCCCATAAAATGCAATATTGCTATCTCCATGCTCTGTCTGGATTACTTCCTTCCCAATGCGATTTGAAGCTACTAGAGGTACCTGAATTTGTAAAAGACTACAATAATCCCCCCCCTCCATGGTGGTAACAAAACAAAAGATCAAATTGAAAATATCACATTGAAAGATGATAACAATTGATGGTAAGCCTCAATTAACACCAGAAACACACTTCATTAACTACCCTATTTTAAATGCCAATGTTTCATGATTAACATTCAACATTCATTCACAGTTCACAAATGTAAAATTTTTCTTCTAAATAATATCAACCTGTGATTTTTTTTTTTTTTTTTTTTTTTTTTTTCTATTTTAACTGCAAATGTTTCCATGATTAACATTCCAACATTCATTCACAGTTCACAAAATTGTAAAATTTTTCTTCTAAATAATATCACTGTTGAAATTTTTTTTTTTTTTTTTTTTTTTTTTTTTTTTTTTGGTTGCTAATACTGTCCTCCTTTTTCACAAAAAAGGGGTTTTTTTTTTTTTTTTTTTTTTTTTTTGGTTGCTACATACTGTCCTCCTTTTCACAAAAGGGCTGGAAATCAAGGAAAAGTTAATATAGGAATTTTTTAAATTGCAGTGAGTGGTAATAAACTTGTGATTTGAATTTCTACCATCAAAGTACCCAAAATGGAAAAAGGAAACTAGAAAACAATCTTTAATTTAAGGACACAAGAAAACAATCTATAATTTAAGGACACAGCAAACCAGTCCTCACTACTGTTTTAACAACTAGAAAGGATGGAGAAAATGTAATCATGCTAATGATTGCAAGAAGGTGCATGGTGTTGAATAAGTTGCGGTTAACAACAAACAAGAACTAAAAAAAGTTACAAATCACCAGAAACAGAACAGTTGCTTACCAGATTAGCCCCAGCATGCCCTTGCATCACGCGCTTCCAGTGATCACGAGAATCAAGCCCTTCATCTTGAGGTTCAGAACCAATAGCTGTAGGGTACAATAATATCTCTGCACCCTGTAGAACCATAGCTCGCGCCGCCTCTGGAAACCATTGATCCCAGCATATTGCTGATATAAACTCAGAAACAATTAAAGAAGAAAAATGAGGACTGGCTCATTCACGGCTAAATTGCTTTAAGTAAATGTTAAAAATAGACATAGTGATTTAAATAGGTAACCTAATCTAGACAACAAGTATGGGCTTAGTCCAGAATACAAGCATGGCCAAGACCAAAATGATCAGAGACTAAAATTTCTAAAAGCAGAAAAAAGAGGGAAGGTGATAGAGGTGGAAGGCTTCTTACCAACCCCAATTTTTGCAAATTTAGTTTGGAAAACCTGTTTTAAAATGACATAAGTAAGAAACTATTCAATAAAATCAATGTCAATTCATATAGGTTTCAGAAAGTACAGAATTTAGATAGACACACCTACAAACTGACCTTGAAACCAGTGTCGCCAGGATTGAAGTAGAACTTTTCCTGGTAACCTGAATTCAAAAGAAAAATAGTTGTAAAGAAACTGCAGAGGTTCAAGTTCTGAAATATTCAGCTTACCACACACCTGGTCCATCAGGAATATGAGATTTCCTATAGAGCCCAAGGTCAGTTCCATCAGCATCGATTATCGCTATGGAATTGTAATGGGCATTGTTTGCCTCTTCAAAGAAGCTGACTGGTATAACCACACCCAGTTCTTTTGCCAGTTTCTGCATCCTGCAAATTAGACATACAAAACGAGTAAGTTCAAAAGTAAGAACAGTATAAGCAAAGGCTTAATCTTTCCTGCCTCTAATACACAATCAGCACTAGCATTAATTAATTAAGTTTGCAGGAAACTCCAGGAGCAAAGGTGGTTATAAGGCTGGGTGGATTAGGGTCTGGATCATATTGAATTTTGGTCATTTGAAACTGAACCCTAACAATTTAGTTTCAGGATAGTCTTGGGTCATTGGGAATTTATTTCAGGTCATTTGTGTTACTAAGGTTATCTTTTGCAATTATTTTGGGGCTTTTCTTTGCCAATTGTTCATTTCTGTTGTGTGAATATCTTAGATTATTCTTTTGCAATGTTTTCAACATAAAATTGAGGACTTCAGATTATCTGGAATGCTCTGGTCATAAATCACCTAAATCAAAATTTTCAGATCATATTATGTTCAAGTAATTGTCATTTTCAATATAAAGTAAGTTTAGATTGGGCCAACTTTTTTATTAAATGCAGATCAGTATCAGGTCAAAAATTGAATGCTCTACTAGAAATTGATCATGTTTTAATGCTTTTACCTCAAAATTGTAGGGTGGCCCTTGTAAGGCTTTGCTCGCTGAAAGAAATCTTCTCTTTGTGCTTGACAGAAGTAATATCCCTCAAATAGTTCCTAAGCATGAAGGGCATAAGGTTAAAAAGCTAAACTTGCCAGAGAAAGTACTATTGCCCTCACACTGTTAAGTCTCTATTACTATTGGCAGGACAATATGATCACATAATTTTATGTTGAAGGGAGCAAAACGATGTCCTACCTCTCCATCTACATCTCCCTCATCTCTTCAGGACAAATAAAGCCATTTCATATTTTCATTGTCAATTTCCAATATTAGATCAAGTTACAAAAGTGGAGGAATATTATTATTGAAGGTCAGCAGCATTCAAATAAGTGTAGGTTTACATTTACCCTATATATATATATATAATGCCAGATTTTAAAAACTATACTAGGTAGAAGTGGATGTCTTTTGCTTCCAATTAAAAGAAACTGTTTTCAAACGTCAAGATGGAAAAGCAGGGGTTTTAAAGCAGATCTATCATGTCATAGTAGCCTGACTTGTGTCTCAATCCCAGTGTGGCTGAAGGTTCTCTAAGTTTAGCTATCATCATCTCTATGGTAAACTATTTTTCCCGACCAAGCCCCTCGTTGGCAGGAGTGCTTTGCTCTATAGCTTAGAGTTGTGAGCACACACTTGATAGCTTAAAATAGATCCCAGACAATCAAACCTGAACTTCTTCCCCACTAAAATACAGCTGAAATATTCTAGTTTTTCAAGTTGGTCCTCTTCACATGATAAATAATTGTTTTCCTTCTCAACCTATTAACAAACTGGCATAATAGGTTCTTTCTTCGTTTTCCTTCTCATCCAATTAACATACTGGCAAAAGAGATAGCTTCTTTCTTCTTCCTCCTATTGCAAGTATCACACCCATACTTTAGTAAATCATTGTCCATAAGCTCATCTTGTTCATTCTCCAAGCACCATATATAGCATAAAGGTATTAGCTTGATTCCTCAGCCCAATCGAAGACGATGCTGCCAACCCAAACAACACCTCTTTCTCTCTCCCCAAAAACCCTTCTTGACAAATTATTGAAAATAGAGTAGCTTGAAAGAATTATTCAGTATGGTCCATTAAATAAATTGTCCCATACACCATATTATTAAGAATGACCCCCAGTATTTTAAATTCAACAAGCATATACCTGAATAAGAATGATGTTTGCACCATTCCCATGAGCAGCTCTAACTAGCCTGTCAAAGGAGAGGGCTACTTATTAATAAAAAATTCAATACCACAGATAAAATGGAAACTCATGAGACCTATAGAATTAAATTGCATTGAATCTGAAAGGTTTGAAACAGAGAAGTAAGGAGAACAGCACCACAAATAATGGAAAAAGAATAATTATAATACTTCACGTTGGCAAACAATACAGTAAAAAACATTAAACGAACACCATGTAAGAGTTAACAGCAATAGGAAGAGCATAGGAAAAGTATATTTTCTAAGCATCTATCTATACAGTAAATGTACAAAATATGTCAAGTAAAGTCGAAAGCATTCAACTTCTAAATACTTGAGTGATGATTTGATAATCATTGGTGACTAATCCCTCAGCCTTGACTGTTAACCCAGAATTTAATCACAAAAAAAAAAAAATGGCAAGAATTTTTTCCAACCCCTATTAAGATGTGTCGCAGATTGAATCACCCATGTGAATTCTAGCATATGATGCAAGAGAAAGTATCAAGATATGAACATCAATTTTGCAAGCAGCAAGTTTACATTTAAACAACAGGTATATAAGATGTCAACAAGTTTTTACACTGAAAATTGAAAGGAAGCCGAAGCAAATTACAAAGGCCGCTAGTTCACATTCCATAGTCAAGGCACACAGATGCAAGCAAAAGCAAGAGAATAAACAATGTTAAGGAGGTGGGGAAAATAACACCTGGTAGCAGCATTTTAATTTGAAAAGCTAATATTATGTGAAGGAATGAATTATTACATTGAGCCATTACAGCAAAACTAAAATACATTGAGAAAATCAAGCTTTGCAGTCAACGGACTAAGCAGTGAAAGATAGAACCTTAATGGCCTTGCCACTTAGACTTGCCCATAGAAGTAGAGCTTTTAAAGAGAATAGAGGCTTAAACAGTGTCATGGCTCAGCTAAATTCAATGTTTCTCCCACCAAATGGAGAACACCATAACAAATTGATAGTGCTTGGTGTGATTCAAACAAATTTTGAATTTTTCCTTCTCAATTTGGATGAATAAGCAATCTTGTCTTAGTGTAATTGAATTTTCATAAATTTATGTTAGTTCTATGGAATTTAAAATCAGCCATTAAATTACAGCACCAAAAACATATGAAACGAAAAGGGAAATAAGGACTTGACCTTTCGGCGGTGTCAACATTGGTGGTGATGTCATCAGTGCAAGCGAATTGCAAAGCGGAGACCACTACTTCTCTTCCTTTTTCTTTCTCCATCTGATGATTGATTGCTTAAAGGCGCAAAATTTCTTCTTATATCAGTGGATCAGAGCCAGACGCTAGGGCGGTGATAGTAGCGGTGGCTGCTGGTTGATTAAGAAGGATGAGCGGTTACAGAAAGTTCAGGACTTTCTTTCAACGGCTCTCCTTTTTAGGGATTGACACTACCAGTCGTCTATTGCCGTTGCCTCATTTTCCTGTCGTTCAGGTCAAATGAGAAAACAGCTTGGATACAAGTCTTATCGTAATAACTTGGTTACGGTTCGGTAAGTAATTGTTAAAGCATAAACAATTTCAAACATATCCATTTAATTGAAATGGAATAAGGTTTGATTTGCCTCTGCACTTGGGCATAACATACAAATTATCTAAAAATTAATTTTTTATATAATTTATTCCTTAAATTTACATCAAAAACTACAAAATGCATAATTTGTATCTCAAAAAATAAATTATTTAATATAAATCAGATATGATTAAAAAGTAATTAAATAATTGACCTAAATAAAATATAATTAAAAATTATCAAATGAAAAAATAATAAATATTTTTCTAATCAAATATTTCAATATAATCACATCTTTTTTTAATTCTATAATTTTTTTAAAATCAAATATTTGTAAAATTATTTTTAAACCCAATACTATAAAAAATTTCTTGAAAAACTGAGTATTTTGTTCTTTTGGTACAAGTTTAAAGGGTAAATTGTACAAAAAGTTAATTTTTGGACAAATTGTATATTGTGCCGAAGTTCAAGAAGTAAATTGAGCTTTATTCCAATTGAAATTTATATTGAATTTTTTTTTTTATTCAATTGTATTGAAGTTATATAGCTTCTTTAAATTATATAAATATAAATTCGTTGTTAAGTGATTAAATATGTAATAATTAAAATAAAGAAATAAAATTAGGGTAATACTTGTTTATTATATCTTTTATTCTAATATCCTACCCTTTTTACTTTTGTTAGTATTGCGTAAAAGATTGTATTATTAATAGTAATAATAATATTGACCATAAAAATAATTTTTATCTTTACTAATATCTTTCAAGTTTCACTTAATTTTATTTTAAACTTTTTTAGGAAATTTTTAAATTTATTTTTTAGTTGCTTATTGTTATTGTTTATCAGATTGAATTGAAGATTATGAATTTAGATTTTAACTTTATATATATATTTATAGCCAAATACATAGATTTGCATATGAACTTTCAAAAAATAATTTTACGGGACTCCCAATTTTACAGGAGATAATTATGCGTCTTAAGTCCATTTTTTTGCATCAATCTTGCACCTATATATCTACGCTGGCAGAAAAGGGCGTGAATATGATCGCCCATAGAAGTATTAAATGAATTTATGAAGGCCAATGTGGACAAATCTTGTCTAGTTTGGCTCTTAGTGGCTACCTTTTCCACAACACTTCGCAGATAAACAGCATCAACAAGTCAACGTGGACAAATCTTGAAATCCTTCCTCTACAGAATTTCTTATAGAGTAAAATATATTCCTCTTTGTAACATCCCTTCCCAGTTCACCCGTGAACTCGAATGAACTGAACCGAGACGCTACAAGCTAGTTGAACCTATGTCCTTTCAAGCTGATATCCTTATGTATGCTGAATATTATATCATGTTGTTGCTTGCTACATTAATAATATAAAATATATTATATATATATATTATATATATATAAAATAATATATTATATATGTAACTATATTGCAAGACTTTTATACTAATTTTCAAAATGTAATGGCCCAACTATGTGCCTGTACATGCCCATGATAAGTATGACAGAACCAAAATATCAAAATGAGTAGCTACCCTGAAGACTGGGTCTTTCCAAAGATGAACCTGCAGCAGTTGTTAAGATGACTCTCTACGGTCAGTTTCCAAAACCTATGAGGTAAACAATAAACTTGCTGAGCAAATAAAAACTCAGTGGACTATCTCAACGTATAAAAGAAACATGTAAGCCACAACATATGTATAAAAAAACATGTAAGCACATCATATTATGATACTTCCATTATCGCACGTTGCTGTTCATTATGGTTGTTATTGACTTATGCAATTTTTGTCAATATAACTGCATATGGCTCCATTAAAGGTTATAGTGAAACCAAAGTTGATAAGAAGAAACTATATGAACTGGATGAATACTGCTATGAATAGGCTGCTTGGCCCATATATAATCATATCCACTCAATGGGCCTGTAGCCGGAAGTATCCAGAGTACCAAACTGTATGGGGCGCAGATCTGCTATCCTATGTCGCGACATAGCTTTAGCTACGTGGTTTCTACCTAACCTCAATGGAGCATATTATCGGTATGTCAATAGTAGAAAACAAAAGCATATTAACTGCTTCATAAATTCATAAACCATACTGTTTACCTGTATGCTGATAGCCTGGCAAAGCGGGCAACTTGTGTTATGTTAGTTTCACATCATTTACATGATTGCATTTTGTTTTGATACATTTGCTCGTGTTGTCTTTTTGTTTTAAAATGATTGTCAGAATACAATTTGAGCAAAGGAATACAATTGCATAGAAAAAGAGGTCCAAAAGGCATCAAAACACAAGTCGCGAGCGCGACATTAAAATTCACGAGCACAAAAAGCACACAAGAGAGTCAGAGAGTTTACAGGCACAAATCGCGAGCGTGACATGCAATTCGCGAGCGCGAGAAGCATACAAGAGAGTCAGAGAGTTTACAGGCACATACAAGAGAGTCAGAGAGTTTACAGGCACAAATCGCGAGCGCGACAAGAAATTCGCGAGTGCGAGTCGTATTTCCAGCTTGCATAGTTTGTACTATTTTGGTCATATCTCTCAATTTATAACTCCGATTTAGGTGATTCAAAAACCTACGGATAGCTAAAACATAGAGGAAAAAATAACTCTTATATACCACTTCCTAATTCCATCATTAAACAGGGTCAAAATCATGGTGAAGTTACTGGTCAGTTCTCCAACAAACCTGTTTCAGCATGAACTCAATATCTAATTCATTTAGTCATTTCATCCCATGTTTTCTCACCATTTCCAGTCTTCTTACTCAACATTCAACAACATCTCTTCTCATTATCAACACACTACACAAGTTACTACACAAGTTCTCATGCAAAAGAAAATTTGTTTAAAATTAAAAGAGAGTAGTCAAACCTTCACTTAAAAAAGCTTTTGAAATCTTCTTCTTTAGCTTCCTTTCTTCTAACCTTTGAGCTCACCTCTCCTATACAAAGAACTTTATTGGAATTTTCTAAAATATCACTAAATTGACTAAATTATTGAAATTCAAGAAAATTTTACTTGCTCTGGATAGAATTAGAGGTTGAATTTAATGCTTGAATACCATTAAATTGATTTGAAGAATTATAAAGATGAAGGAAGGTTGGAGAAAGGAAGGTGAGTTAAAAGGAGATGAAGATAGTATGAGAGGGGAAAATGAAATAGAAGTTCGGGAAAGCTCCAATATAGCAATGATTTTTATTCCGTGAAAAATTACCAAATGTACCTATATGTGCAAAATAGATTACAAATTTAATACCTAAACTTTATATTTTAGTGCAAGTAAGTCCTTAATCCTGTATACTTTGATCTTTTTTGGCCTTCATTCAAGTAAGTTCCACTTCTTTTTCACTATTATTTGTAAATCCCATTCTACCACACTCTGACTCTAATGGCTTCGAACCTGGACTCTAATGGCTCGAACCGGGTTTTGGTTCAGCCCGACTCAACTCGACTCTATGCAACGACTCGATTCAGTAGGATGTCACACTCTTAGCACAAACATTCTTACCAGTTAAGAGTTTCTCTCAATCCTTCCTCGTCTGCTACTACTTTTTAAGTTTCCTCATTTGTTGTTTTTAATTTAACGACCTCCTCTATCAGCCATGTATAATTCTCAGACGAAGACTTCCATTGACTACTACAGCGATGGCTTTAATGATGCTCATTACGACGATGTTATTAGCTCCAATGATTTCTTCTTAAATTCAACAAATTTCGAAAATTATGGCGTTAATAATTCCAAAAATAGTGTCATAGCTTTCAATAATTAAGTCGCATTTTGCTTTCCTGTATTGAGCGAGCACTGGCGGCTTAATACAGAATGCTTTATAGACTGCAAATTTCATTATTAGCATCTATTCTAGAGCAACCATCATGAGTTTTCCATCGTTGAATTTTAGGACTAATTTGTGTTGGGCATCAGCTCTGATATCACTTGTTGGGCCTCAGGTACCACTTGCCTCAGCTCGATACTACTTGTTTGGCCCTTTCAATCAATTAAGAGAAAATTAACACAGCGGAAAAATAGACTTGTGACACACAGAAATTTATGTGGTTCACCCTCAACTGTTTACGGCTACGTCCACGGGACAAACTCCGAATAATTCTTCTACTATTAAAAATAGTAAATATGTAGGTACCACAAGAGAAGTAATGCAAAATAGTGGCCACTCAAAGTTGTGTTTCCAAAAACACCCCTAAATAATTACACCCCAAAATAATTTCCTCACTATTTTTCTCTCCCCTAGTTTTAGGAAACCCTTCCTAAAACTAGATAACTCTCTCTATATTTCTTTTTCTTCTTATTTTCTACTGTGTGCTTTGTGAGCTGCAATTCATTCTATATTTATAGAGAATGAAAGACGCGTAATCAACACATCCACCGCCTTCAATCCATCTTTGTTGAATTTTTTTTTTTCAAAAGAAAATGTGCGTACACGTTTTCCTTTTTTCTTCTTCTTTTTCAAAGTGTGGGTCCCACTAGAGTGGACACCGCCACAACAAATCTCCCCCTGCACACTCAAGTGGGGACGTTAGCCATCATCATTCCTGCAGCTAACCGACAGTATTCAAACTTCTCCTTTGAAAGAAACTTCTCCTTTGAAAGAATCTTCGTCAATATGACTGATCCATTTTCTTCTTTATGGATCTTCTCAAGCTGTAACAGCTTCATCTCCAACACATTCCTAATATCAATGTGTTTTGATCTTGAATGGAAGGAGGAATTATTTCTAAGGTGAATTGCGCTTTGACTGTCACAAAATATCTGATATCATTCTTGATGAATTCCGAGTTCATTCAAGAATTTCTTCATCCACAGCAACTCCTTGCAATTCCGAGTTCATTCAAGAATTTCTTCATCCACAGCAACTCCTTGCACGCTTCAGTAATCTTGACTTCCACGACACGGCTCCCCCTGCAAATGTGATTAGATATTCTGATGTAGATTTTCTTGATTCAACATCCCCAGCCATATCTGAAATCCATTTCACTACAGTCCAATGTTCCTTTCCAGGATTTGAAAGACCGACTCACTACTCCAACTGAATGAGCAATATCTGACCGTGTACAAACCATGGCATTCATCAAGTTTCCAACTACTGAAGCATATGGAATCTTTTCATTTCTTCCTGCTCTCCATCCGTAGAAGGGTACTGTTTAGAACTCAATTTAAAGTGATTAGTAAGAGGACAAGGGACAACTAACTGTTTTTTAGCGGTTTCCAGTTTCGTAAAACCTTTGAAGTACATTCTCAATGCAACTTCTCCTGTGACAACCATAATTTTCTTGGCCTCTTTCGATCTTCATGCCAAGAATTTGCTTTGCTGTCCCAAGTCTTTTCAAGCAAAAAAGACTTACATAGCTGTTTCTTTAAGCTCAGAATTTCCTGACCAACAATCATATATCAACAACATAGAGCAAAAAACAATGTTAGTCATCATCAAAGATAGTAGGACATCATCAAAGAATAGAAACACAGTGATCTAAAGTAGTCTTTTTGTAGCCATGCTCCCCCATAACAGACTCAAACTTCTTGTACCACTGTCTAAGTGTCTGCTTCAAGCCATACAGGCTATTCTTCAGTTTGCTAACACAATCCTCTTTTTCTACGAAACCCTCTGACTGCTCCATGTATATTTTTCTTCCAAATCTCCATGTTGGAAGGTAGTCTTTCCATCCATTTGCTCGATTTTCAGTTCAAAACTGGCAGCCATTTCGAGCACTGTTCGAATGGATGTCGTTTTCACAACTGGTGAAAAGATCAAAATCAATACCCTTTCTTTGATTGAATCCTTTCACAACCAGTCTAGCTTTGAATCATGGTTCTAGCTTTGAATCATGGTTAGGAGCTGTGTTCTTCCTGCTTGATCCTGAAAACCCACCTGTTCTTCAAAGCTTTCTTGCCTTTAGGAAACTTCACCAGCTCAAATGTTTCATCCTCATGTAAGGACTTCATTTCATCTTGCATGGCTTCAATCCAGTTCCTCTTATGTTCATTTTCCATAGCTTCTTCAAAGCTTTCAGGTTCTCCCCCGTCAGTCATCAGTACATACTTATTGACTGGATATCTAGTAGATGGTTGTCAGACTCTACTAGATCTTCTTAATGTTTGAGAACCTTCCGTTGCTGGTGGTTGAACATGAACACCATAATCTTCATCTAATTCATTCTGATTAGGAACTTCTGGATTTTCTAACTCTGGCACTTGTTCTTATGGAACATTTTCTTCATCTCCAATTTGTCTGCGTTCTATTGGAGGGAGAGGGACTCTCTGTATGTCCCTGATTGATGTCTTCAATCAGATATCCTAATTGCACTGCTTAAATACTTTCAATAGTTCTGATCTTCAACAAATACATTACAATCAATGATTCTTATACATCATCTTCTGGATTGGGTCATGAAAACCTAAATAGCCACTATTGGTCCTTGGCTCTAGCTAACTGAAGACCATCTGTCGTAGTCTTGACATCTAAGCCTAGACCATTCATCCTTCGGATATGCACGAAGGCCTTTAAACCAAGAACTGTGCAAATGATCATAATAGGAAAAAAAACATCCTTTCCTAACCGATACTCTCTCTGGAGTATCATAGCTGTAGAAGTGAAACAAGGAACGGCGAATGCTCGTTGAGTTAATACGCTTCGACCCCAAATCTTTTAGACAACTTGATGTGATGAGTAAAACATCTGACTCTCTCCCATCAAAATTTTGTTCATGCTCTTCGCCAAACTATTTCAGTGCGGCGTCTCTTGGGATGTCGTTTGCATGTCGAATCCATGCCTTCTTTAATCAGAATAGCATCAATGGCGCCAGTGTATCTCCACTTATCTGTCCTGACTAGCACTTCATGGCTTCCTCTTGCCTGTCTGTCCTCTCACCAGTTTTAGAAGATCAAATGTGTAATGCCTAGGCTTCCTAGAATGGTCACGATAAATATCACAGAAATATCTCGATTTCCACCATATGACATTGTCATATGGTCCACACAATTGAATGAATCAAGATTTAATACATTCTTCATTCCTAAAAAGGAGGGATTAATACTTGAAAAGCTACTCATATTTTAACTTTTCCTCCCGCCATACCATCAAGAATATTCTGTCTAGTGAACTTCCATCCGATCCAGGTAAGTACGTTCTTTCTTGCCAGAGTTTTCTTAGCTCATGTGGCGAGTCGTTTATGCACAATTCAAACTGTACTTGTCATTCTCCGCTACGACTCAAAGGTTCTTTGAGAGTTTTTTTGGCATGCAATCAGTATCAGCTTTCGTCTTTAGCTATCACAACTGAATCTTTGTGAGCTTCCATTGACCATTTCTGAAGGTGCTACAGAAACCTTCATCATCAAATCTACAACCGAGATTTGGACGCATGCTCGAAAGCCCTTTCCTCATCAGTTTTGTCTTCTGGTTTAGTTGAACTAAACACAGTCAAATGCATTTTGATTACCATAAGAAGATCTCTCATTTTTCCATATATGGTAATTCCCGCCATTTAGACTGATCATTTTGCTTGTCCATTTTGACTTGCGCAGAAAATCATTCCCAACATAAACCGTATACGTGAACAGTAGTATACGTGAACAGTGACCTTGAATAGTAACAGTGTACTCGAATAGTAACTGTATGCGTGAATAGTAACTATACATGTGAATAGTGCTATGCGTGAATAATGCTGGGCTTACTTGCAACAGACTCGTAACGCCAATAGTACTGTTCACCATCAACTTTGAGTTCCTATTTTACTATTCATCACTAAGTCAATTCTGCAACGTCTTTCCGAGCGGACAACACCAATGGACTCGTCGTACCATTATGGACCATCGCGTATTTTCCTCTTCATGCTGTGTATTATCTTATTTCATTCAAAAATATAGTCCATGGATCTGGTCCCGCTACTCTGACTCCGCTGGACCTACCGAAACCTTCGGCTGTTTGATACGGGGCCCTTTTTTTTTTGTGTTAAGGCTCAGCTCTATTACCAATGTTGGGCCTCAATGATACCACTTGCCTCAGCTGCTGATCACACTTGTTGGCCCTTTCAATCATTATAGAGAAAATTGAACACAACAGTGCGGAAACAAAGACTTTGTGAACACAATTACAGAAAATTACGCGGTCTACCCCAACTACGCGCACGGGACAAGCTCCGAATAAGTCTTCCATTTCTAAAAATTAATAGTAGGTATAACAAGAAGGTAATACAAATTAGTGGCACTCAAAGTGGGTTCCCAAAAAACACCCAAAATAATTTTCCTCCATCTATTTTTCTCTTCTCTGAATCTTTGAAACCCTTCCAAAAATCAATAACTCGCCTCGCTGTCAATTTTGCTTTTTCTTCTTATTCTTCTAACTGTGGGTGCTTTGCTGAAGCTGCATGATCATCCCTCCTGTAAGCCGTAATCAACGGAAATCTCCCCCCCCCGCCTTCAAGCCCATCTTTTATTGAAAAATTTTTTTTTCTAAGAAAGAAACGGTGCGTACTACAGTTTTCCCTTTTTTTTCCTTCTTCTTTGTTCACAAGTGTGGGTCTTCGAAGTGGGCATCGCCAACAACAATTTGATCTCTCACGCCCTACTTGTGTGTCATCCCACTTGAGTGGGCATCGCCACAACAATTTGATCTCTCAGCTAATTGTGTGTAAAGTTTAACTCAGGCTTCGTCTTTTGAGATGCCTATGTTCTCGGCCTCTTATATTGTTCTTGGAAAGGGAAAGCTGCTGAAGCATCGCCAAAGGTTTGCAAAAAAAAAAAAGAAAAAAAAAAGAAAAAGTAATTCCATCATCCTCTATGCAAAAAATAGACTTGAGTTGTATAATTGGTCTCGCAAAGTTAAGGGTGTCGTAGAGCTATTTTTTGAAAGTTCAGGTGCAAATCTATGTTAACTTTTAATATCTTGTAATTTTCGAAAATCCTTTTGAGAGAAGAAAAATATTTTTGTGATTATAAAAGAATATTCTCTCTATCCTACAAAAAATCCTAAGATACTAACCACTAAAAAGAAATCTTCAATAATCTTCATGGTCTTCAAAATCTTAGATTTGTAGAGACTTGCCTTCTTTAGCAATTTCCATATTTAAAAAATTCTGCATAAATTAATATTAGTACATACAAAAATATTAAACTTATTTGTTTTGCATAATCATCAAAATCTCAAGATAAAATTGACTATTGAGCCAAAAAATATTTTCAAAACCAAAGTTGAAAACTTGACCTAAGTGTCCACTACTACTGTCTATTGGTCCACAACTTCACTACTAAATAACCTCAACCTGTCTTGCTATTGTTATAGTTTTCCTTTGTGAGTATTTTGATTAGAAAATATTGTCTGAAATTAGAAATGATTCAGAACACAAAACAATCAAATAAACAACAACGAAAATTATTAGGTAAATGGAAGCATAGTTTTTTCAGTTCCATTGTCAAGCAACATGATAGAAATGGATAGATTAGAATAATTATAACAAAAAAAGAAAAAGCTACATTTAGAATCAAACCACATCTTTAGGGCAAAACTACAGTACAGAAAAGTAGGTTTTTGTACCAGTACGGAAAAGTAGGTTTTTGTACCAGTACGGAAACAAATTTCTACCATCAGATCTTGTTTCGTTAATAATAATCGTTGGATTAACAAAGGACTATGAAACCAGTTAACGGCAACACATGGTAATTAAAAAATATTTGTTATTTACTTTTTCATTTATGGTGGGATTGAAAATGATAATCGAAAGGTGAAAATGTAAAAAGAATATGGTGACCTTATTAAGGACGTTTTCACCATCCCATTTTTGAGAAAGGGTTTTGGAATAATGGATGTGGCTGTAATAGAACAACCCCTTCTAGCGAAAGGGAGATCGATTATTGAGCTCGTAAATAGGAGATTAGGAATATGCGAGTAGAGGAGATCGAAAGAGCGAAAAAAGGAGGAAGAAGACTGAAGAGGTTTAATGTTATGGACATAACCAGAGTTATGCTTATGAGACCAGATGGGCACCTAGGAGCTTTTTGGGTTAATAAATGGATGAAAGGGTATAATGTTAGTGTGCATTGGTACTTGTAGGCTAAGTTGATAGTATAATTTCTTGGTTAATAGTAAGAGGGAGATTAATTAGGTAGAAAGAGTATATAGGTTTTTTTATATACATGTCCAATTTTTTTCTTTGGACATAATTCTTAGCTGAAAAGTACAAGAATTACAATGGATACAAAAATGAATATCATTTTAAGATTTTAATAGTATTAAAAATATACTTAAAAATACTTATCAATTCAATACAAAATCAAAATATATGAGATTCTTTTGAATCAAAATAAATAATAGAATCATATTCAAGAATTGCATTCCACAACATAATGAATAATTCTTAACTTAAGAAGGTGAAACCATAATTAACAATCAATACAGAAAACTCAAGGAAACCTCTAGGTATATGATGTTAATTATTGTCTATTTAAAGTTTTTCAAATGTTCTTACATATGTTCATTTAATTTTTTTCAAATTTTGGTAGTTATAGTCAAACTTAGGTTTAAAATTTTAGTAAATCTTTCACTGTAGTTAATTTTAAAATTTTTTTTAATTTGCAAAATGATATGCAACTGATTTATTTAGATTTGAGATATAGAGAGAGTAACTAATTAATTAAATTGAATTATAGAACCTACAAACTTGGTTAAAGAACAATACAGGTACATTGTATGATTTAAAAAATGTCAGAGAGTAGTAACAGTAAGCAGTCAATAAGTTCCAAAAGGCCAAAAAAGCCAAATCTTCATATTGCTTATAATAATTACATGTAATTGAATGTTCCAATTTATATAATGTTATTTTTTGTAGTTGAATGTATTGATTATTTTTGTTTCATGATTAGGCAACTTCAATCACAATTATAGGAACAACAATAGAAGAATCTTGATTCCAAAAATGAGGAATTTCTTTCTTTAATTTAATGTTGTTATATTCGTATCTTTTTTCATGAATTAAATCTGTCATTTTATTTTTGTAGGATTTTAAACAAATGATTGCTAAATGGAATTCATATTTATATAAGTAGAAAGTGAAATATACAAAACTTAATGGGGTTGTTATGAGTGCAAATGTATGTAACTTGTAAACTCTTTTTTTTTTTTTTGGCTCCATTTTCAATTGGATATTGATAAAAAGAGTGGACATTTTTCATTTAGCTTAAAAGAGAAACCTGTACCTGCAATAGTAGTGAAAGTTTATTGAATTCGATGAAGATTGCATACATAACAAATGAGTTACGAATATTGTTACTATTTGCTAGATATCTTTTTCTTTATTGGCTTTAGTTAAAAAAAAAAATTAAAGTTTTAGCAATACCACATAGGATCCAAGTTCTTGACATGCTACCATGGTCTATCAATTTTGTGCTTATATTTTCTGCTTCTTGAAATTTAAGTCATTTGCTTCTCAACAACATCAGAAAAAAAAAAAAAAAAAAAAAAAAAAAAAAAAAAAATTTAAGTCATTTGCTTTCTCAACAAAATCAGAAAAAAAAACAAAAAAAAAAAAAAAAAAAACAAATAAAAGCCTACTCCTAAGAACCTCTATTATGTGACAATGAGATAAACAAATTTCAATAAAAAAAAAAAAAAAAAAAAAAAAAAAAAAAAAAAAAAAGCCTACTCTAACCTCTATTATGTGACAATGAGATAAACAAATTCAATCAAGACTACTTTTGGAAATTGTTTTTAATAGAATTGAGATGTTCTTGGATAAATCCTTTGCTAAAGTTAGGCTACTCAAAACTATTAGATCTTGAAGATATTCCTCCTCTAATTCCCAAAGAATATTTCTAAGCTTCTCTATGCTTACGATACTCAAATTTGATGGACAACAATCGTAAATTCTCCAAGCTTGTGGCTGAATATTAGTCAAGTTGCACATGAAACTGTTACTAGTGATTTGATAATAATTAGGATTTAGACCTGACTTAGCATACATCAAACTGGCTAAATGAGTTCCAGAACAAGAGCAGGTGCACCTCCTCCACCCATTGCAAATACCACCAACACTATATTTTTCATTTCTCTGCCGCATCATATAATTTTATAAAATTTATATGTGTATTAAATTATTAATTTCCTAATGTATGTTGCAGACTACATCTAGTGAAGTTTAGAAATGTGCATGTAAATGTAGAGCTTCTGATGTAGACTTTATCGTACAAGTTACTTGTAATGTTACATCTTATGTACTTAATTTATTTTTTTATAATGAAAGTGGTCCCAAAATAAACTTCAACTCCATCCCTAAATCTAATCATTCGGTCCTTAATTTATAAAGGAAAAATAATTATATGGTCCCTGACATTTGACCAAATTAACTAACTCGTCCTTGCAATTTGGCAATATTAATTAATGATCCTTAAGGTTTATCTCTGTCAAACTACTTGATCCTTCCGTCCAATTTATCAAAATTTACAGTTAAAATTATGGACAAAGACAAAAATACCTTGACATTTAGTAATAAAAATACTAAAATAACCTTTTTTATATCTTTCTCCATTCTTACCAGGACTACCCGGAAGAGCAAATAACCTTCTCTATATCTTTTTCCCAAACAATCAAATAATCCTCTTTCTCTCCATCTCTATCTCTTTCTCATTAATTGTTATTGATTAAGTAACGTTTTAAAAAGTTCCAAGAAACTAAATCTCTATGGGATATTTTATACGTTTTAAAGAGTTCCAAGAAACTAAATCTCTATGGGACATTTTATCAAACATATTGTGTGCCAATAATAATTCATCCAAAGATTCATATATTCAAATCAAAACATTTACTACAAACAGATACCACAATGATGATCGGGACATAGTTTATCAGAAACACAATGAAATATTACCATAGAACATGTTTTGGATCTCCAAAATTAAGGATCCTAATAACAATGCAAAATTATAGCATTAAGAGAACTTATAAGGAAGAATAATCAATCAAGAGAGAGAAAACAAGAAGTATTAAGAAACACAAAGTTAAAGAAGAATAAAAAAATTTTGATTTTATGAACAAAGGCACATGAGATGTTGAGGATGGTGGTGAGTTTTTGCAAATCCAGCACACCAATTGGCTTCTTCTACAAAAATCATAATCTTCTTTCTTCCATCTTTATCATCATAATTATCAGATTTCACTCAACTCTTTTGACCCACCTCATCATCACCATCAAAACCTTATTTCGCCAATCATCCGACTGTTCAACTTAAGCATAAACTCAAATTGACTTTGAATGAAAACACCACAAAGAGAGGAGAATCGACAGATGCGAGAAAGAGGTCAGTTTTAACTGAATGACTAACGGCTATGGTGGGAACGACTATGGTGGGCTTCCTCACTAAGAAGGCATTGATGTTGTTATTTGCGTAAGAAGAGGAAGAAAGATAGTTTAGGTTAAGGTTAATTATTGTCATTTTAGATTAATTATCTCTCCTCTCTCTTACTTTTTCAATGGTTTTAACGATATAATTTGGAGAAAGTGGACGGAAGGACAAAGTGGTTTGACGGAATTAAATTTCGGGGACCATTAATTAATATTGCCAAACTGCAAGGATGACTTAGTTTGGTCAAACCTTGGGGACAAATTAATTATTTTCTATTATAAAATAATGGAAAAATAGAGAGAGAAATAAAGGGAGAATAAAGAGAATAGGGAGAGAATACGAGAGTGTATTTATTATTGATGAGAAGCCACATATATATAATTACATAGGTGGAATCCTAATAGAGTCCTACACAAATCGGAAAGATAGAGTTCGCAATAATTAAGAACACAGACTTCTAGCCCATATAGGACATCCACTCAATTCATACCACTCCCCCTTGGATGTCCATTCTTCAAATAATATGCCTCTTTAAAACCTTACTAAGAAAAAACCTTGTGGGAAAAAAAATCTTAATGGAGGAAAAATAGTACATTATTCTTTTCTTAAATACGCCTTGAGATATTACCTCATTAAAAACCTTTACCAGGAAAATCCAATGGAAAAAACCTTGGTTAAAAGGAAAAAGAGTACAGTGCATACTTACTCCCTCTCATGAAGATAAATTTTGAGATCTTTGAGTTTATGCATTTCAATTTTGTGCACAAATCCTTCAAAACTTACAGTAAAAAGCTTGTAGTAGAAAACTTATAGTAGAAAGTGCTAACAAAACAACAATATTATCGCTTGTGTGGTTAAACTTCAATGTTACCATTCTTTTGTAGATCATGAGCAAAAATAGAATTTTTGTAATATATCCTCTTCTTGTTTTCTTTAATATATCATTTCTTCAAGGAAGATGAGTGTACGAAATATTTTCTCCAAATAATATAGGAATTTCTCTCTGGATAAGTAGACTGCATGTACTTTGAACAAACACACTCTTGTCTTTTTTTATGAGTTGCTAAAATTTCTGCATGGCTAAAAGAAGTAGCAGTAGTAATATTTCATTTCTTGAATGTCATGAAATAATTGTATCTTCACATGTGAATGAATGACGTGTTTATGACCTAACATAATGTGGATTAGACAAGTAACCTGCATTTTCATAGCCGATCAAAACTGATTTTGACATATTAGTTATAATACAACTCATATATATTGTGCCATGGAGATGTCAAAATATATGTTTAACTTCATTTAATTTCTTCATATCCAAGAGGAATTATATCTTGCTAATAAAATTTATAAAAATCAATTAAGTATGAGTAGCAAGATACATTAGCGCCCTTATTGCACTAAGATAGGATACTTTAGGACCAAGAGTTCTTCATAATTTTCTCAAAGTGAAAAATGGTCATCTTCTCATCAAGTGACCTCACTATTATCCACATAAAATCATTTGAATAATTTAGTCATATATGTGGATTCATAAGCAAAATTTCATTTATGAAATGCTCGATCTTTAGGCCGAGTAAAATTTTATATTTCCAATGTCTTTCATCTCAAACTCTTCTCTTGTGGAATTTATAATATTTGAAAGTTTTTCAAGAGTTCCAATAATGTTCATAAACCAAATAATGAATTCATAGTCAAATAATTTTATAAAAATTCATGAACATATAATAATATTATTAAAATATTCTTTCAACAGATATTCAGTAATCAAGAGATCATCTCACTCATAATAGTATAAAAAGTAAATATCAAAAGTATGCTTCCAAAAATAAAATATTATAAAAGGAATATAATCATAAAATAATATAATATTTTATTTTTTTTTAGCCATAAACATCATTAAGGCAATTATACCATATGTATTGAGATTTTTTTAATCCATATAGAAATCTTGAATATATTTCTCGGGGTCTCAATTTGCTTCCTTCAAGCATTTTTTCAGTATTTCATGGATATCATTATCCAATAATCTATATAGAGTTCTATATGATTTAATTGAATAAATTTCTAGAGAATTTAACTTTATGCTTCAAGCAATTAAAATCCTTCAGGAATTTTCATATAGATATCTACATCAAGTTAGCATATAAATAGGCAACCATTAATTCATTAGAGGAATTTTCCATTATAGATATCTACAAATCAAGTTAGCATATAAATAGGCAACCATTAATTCATTAGATGCATTTAGGATGTTTATAAATTATCGGACTAATCAAATATCAAATTATAATTGCATCCATTACATGAGGGTATTTATCCTTATAATCAATGATAGTTCTTTGCGAAAAAACTTGTGCAACAAGTTTGCTTTACATCTCATGATCCTATTTCAATTTCGCACAAATATATATTTGGATTCTACTGCCTTGACATCTCTTGATGCTCATACTAAAATTTCAAAATTTACTTTCCAAGTAAATTAAATGCCACATGCGTCGTTCTATTTTGGTCAATCAATTTTATGTCTATATTCTCCAATAGACTATATGCTCAAGATCCTTATCATTTTTCAAAAAATTTAATGATATATCATAAAAATATTATCGACATTTCTTTTATATTAGTTCCATCTTGTCCTGACATGATATAATTTATAGACGACATAATGAATTATAGAGATCTGTAATTTCCAATTCATTCAGGTACTTTCTTCAGAAAACTTATTAGTCATGTCTAGGATCTCTTCTAGAATTTATTTTTCTAAAACTTGATCATCTTGAATATTTGCTCCTTTTCTTTTATTTTTTCATCTTTAGAACCAATCTACCATGCTTCAGGCATGCCATAGATGCATTAGAATAGGCAATTTGTCTTTCAGAGACTTTAATTCTATTAGGAACATTTTGCAGCGAATATGTTGAATTTAGATATTTCCTTTTTAAATCAGTAAATATAAATGGCAACTATTTGCAATATTTTGCAAATGAATTATCTTTTAAACTTTTAAATTCACACTGCCTTGTATGAGGATCAAGATATAATAATGATAATTCTTTTCCCATCAATTATTCTTCTAGCTGCTTATTTTCTCTCCTTAATGTCGGTATCCATAACAATTTGCAAATTTGGCTATAAATAATTTTCATTATTTTGAAAGTTCTAGATAGATAGATGTAAATTCATACCTGACTTATTTTTCAACCTCTTTTGAGGACCCATCTTAGTGCGTTGTGGTGGAGCAATTAAACATACGCCGCATATTCAAAAATTCTTGGATGGATAATATTTGAATCCTGATCCAAAATCAATTATAAAGGAGAGAACTTATAATAACTTATTGGCTTGATGCGAGTAAGTGCTACTACGTATAATAGCTTGCTGCTCTACAAAAATAGAGAGATTTGTTCTCATAATAATTGCCTTGCAATTAATTGCAACCATTTAACAAATGATTCTACTAAATCATTTTTTAGCATAAATAAAAATAACAACGGGTTGCCCTATATTTTAATTAACACATTATTATCATCAAATATTTGATGTGTAAATTCACCATCATTCTCAAGATAAATTATTTTGATAGCATAATTTGAAAATTATATTCTTCATCAACTTATTTGCACAAATAATCATGCAAACTTCAGGTTGCATATTGATAATAATCTTTGCAAACTTCAGGTTACAAATTAATAATAATCATGTAACTATCTTTTGGATACATCCACAAAATATCTAAATAATCCACATAATGGATGAATTGATCAATAATTTCACTTTATATATTTCAGAAAATGCAAGTAGTTCTTTTGAACTCTGCTTAATGATTGCTCAATAATTAATTTGCTTTGAGACAAATTCTTTTACAATTGAAGAAACTCTAGTTCTTCAAATAAAATATCTATATAAAGATTATAAATTTTCCTTTGTCGCATTAATTATTGATCGAATGGCAACCGATCATTGCCTAAATTCATAAAGTATTAGATTGTAAAACTTCATTTAACAATCATATTTTATTTTAATCATTATTTCTATATGATATCCATTTTTGATGATTGAATGATGCATTATGCATAAAATCCATTTCTTTAAATAGTAATACTTGCTCTTCCGGAGCTTTTAAATACTCTTTTAATACCAAAGCCAAATTTATCTTTCAATATTTTGGTGTACAACAAGTACATAACCAATATCTATATGTACCACATTATTTATACCACCTATGGTGGTAAAATTTAGTCTTAATTATATGGCCATAATAATTGCCAAGATCATTACTTCAATTGTGATTTTATTTATATTCTCAATGACAAGTATATATTGTCATTATTCATGTCAATGCCCAATATCATATATTATTGCATTCACTTCAAGAAATGCATCAAATCTAGTTGGGTAGACATTGCTACACCCATATATATTTTATTCTATTCACTTCAGGGAATGGAGCAATACCCAATTGGACTGCCTCATGATCAATAGTATGATATCTTTATTTTACTTAATGATAAAGGATATGAAAACTCCAAAATATATCTTAAAATCTTCTCTTTCAATATTGCTACTCAATGAGCATATTCGAGGCATAAATATCATTGACAATTTTAGATCAAAAGTTAATATAGGCTCCAAACATAATATTGACAACATCTTAATTATATTTAAGAAATAAACCAATCAATTTTGAAAATTTGTACCACAATATATTTAAATGTATAACAATAATTATAATAATAAAATAATAACTTTAACACTGTAAAATTATAATAACTTACAGTTTTACGATCTTGTAACAATAAATGCATCTATCTATGATGAGCTTTTGATCATAATACCTTTCAAACGAATCCAAAAAGCAAGCGAACATTTAATTATCAAATATTCAATGAAAGAAAGTTATTGCCTTTGTGATATTTTTAATTAGATCCTTAATTTTCTTCTTTAATTATATCTCCAAGATCCATTGTATTCAAATATATTTCATCATCTTAAATCTATGGTAAATAATTCTTGCCCATAATATTAAGTGCTAGAAAATCAAGTTCTATAAAATTGGACATAATTGTATTGTAACAAATAAAATAATCACATTGTACAATAAGATCATATAACATAAATATCAACTTGGAATCAATACCATATGCAACACGATATATATATATATATATATATATATATAATGCAGTGGATCTGTGGCTAATTACAATTGTTACTTAATTTGAGCACTATGGACCTTTAAACATGGTTATGTTACATCGTAAGTTTCGTGTACTTTTATCATTGTTCTATCAAAATCTTTCAAATTAAAATCCAAAGGAAAATATTATGTGGACCAAGAGAAACAAAATAACCTTAGTTCGTTTCTTGGCCTCTCTACTAATGAAATAATGCTAAATAACAATAACATAAAAGCATGTATATTATTCAAATAAAAGAATAATAATTATAATCAAACTGTAACAGATTTTCAATCTTCATTTTTTCGTTTTTTTTTTTTTTTTTTAAAATTAACGTGAACTTAAGAAGATTGGTAAAACACTAACCAGCAAAAGCGATTTTTTTTTTCAATCTTTCGTTTTTCTTTTTCTTTTTTTTTTATAAATTAATAATTGACTAACTTAATAGCATATCATAATTAAGTAATTATCTATGATTGATAATAATAAAATTCTTAAGCAAGTGTCAAGAATTACCTTTTAAAGATAAACAAATTCAAAACACTCAAATCTTAATTTTGATTGTCACAAACCATAAGTTATCCTCTTCAATCACAAAAAATAGTAGAACAAATTCAGATCGGTAGAACAAAATCATAATGGTAGAACAATAACGTGTTAAAAAATGATAGACAAATAGTGAGAATAAAGAGAAGGAACAGAGAGCAAAATATGGGAGAATATGAGAGTATCTCTACTATTAATAAGACACCACATATATATAGTTATATAAGTGGAACTCAAATAAAGTCCTATATAAATCAGGAAGATAGAATTCACAGTAATTAAGAATACAGACTTCTAGCCTATAAACACTACAAAAAAGCGCCAATTTGCGACCGACAAAAATCGGTCGCAATTTTGCGACCTATGGACAAACAGTCGCTAATTGTAGCGCTAAAAATTCCCGCGATTTTGTTTTTCAGTTTGCGACTAGTGTAATACTGATTTGCGACCGATTTGCGACTACGTTTTATTTCGTCGCAAAATCGCGCGCTTCAAATTTAGGAATAAGTTCTGAGACCGATTGGCGACCGATTTGTGACCGATTATTTGCGACCGACAGTTTGAGTCGCAAATCGGTCGCAATTTTATTGCGAAGTAAAACGACGTCGCAGAGTTAAAATTGCGACTGATATTAATGAAAGTTGCGACTGACACGTCGGTCGCAAATATTAGGGCTTTAAATGTCAAACGTCCTCCTTCTTCTTTCTTCTTCTTTCTTTCTTCTCCTCCTCCTCTCCTCTCCTCCGTTCGCAGCGCCTCTCCAGCCCTTCCTGACGCCACTCCAGCCCGCCTGACGCCGCCATCTCCGCTCCGTTGCTACTCCGGTCACTCCATTGGTATTTGGACACAAGTTGAGGTAAGTTTTGTGTATTTGCGATTAGGAATTAGGTACTGTTATTATTATTATTAATTATTTATTATTATTAAAATATAATATTGTTACGCTAATTCCGGTCAAGTCCATTGGTATTTTGAACACAGTTGAGGTAAGTTTGTGTATTTGGCGATTAGGAATTAGGTACTGTTATTATTATTATAATTATGTTATTAATTATTAAAATATAATTTGTTACTGTTATATTATAATAATTATTATTATTAATTATTAATGTAATTGTTCTGTTATTATTTATTATTATTATTAATTATTATTATTATTATTATGTTTACTGTATGTTATTTATTATGTATTATTATTATATTATATTATTATTATTATTATTAATTATTATTATTAGTTACTGTTGATTATTATTATTATATGTGTTACTGTTATTATTATTATTATATTGTTAATGTTATTATTAATTATTATTATTGTTACTGTTATATTAATTATATTATTATTATTATTAATTATTTTATTTTTATTTTTATTTTAATTGTTATTATTATTATTAATTATTATTAATTATTATATTATTGTTATTATTATTATTATTAAATTATTAATTATTATTGTTGTTTGTTGTTGTTGTTGTTATTATTGATTATTATTATTATTTTATTATTATTATTATTATTATTATTATTAATTATTATTGTAATTAGGGAAACGGAAATTAAATATAAATAATAGGAAAGCCAAGGAATAGAAGTATGTTAAATTTTAGCAATTTAGCAAAGGAATTAAATAGAATTAAAATTAGAAATTAAATATAATTAAATTAAAAAGATTAAATTTAATTTCAGAGGATTAAATAGAAGAATAAAAAATATAATAAATTTATAGTATATGTCAATTTTCTATGTCGATGTTAAGTGGTGATAAACAAAATAGTGTAGTTTTTTAATAGTCTAAAGTATTATAAAATGATAGTTAATTTTTTAAATAGTTAAAATTCATAAGAAGAATTAAAAGAGTAAAATTGAATAGTTTAATTTATTTAGTTTAAAATCAATTAATGTTTAAACCAATTTAAATTATTTTCGTCAATTTAAAAATATCAATGTATATTTGGAAGTATATTTGAAGTATGTAATAAGTAAAAAATTAATAAAAACATTACGAGTAGAATAACGAGTTTTAATATGTATAACACATATTTAAAAAAAAAAACTAGTCCAAAATAAGTTATAACATTGCCACATGATACATGATACAGAATAGCAATAATAGAAGCCAATTGTGATGACACATGTAATTAAAAAGACTGCAAGTTTTATAATTATAAAATAATGCATTTTTTTATTATTGTTGTTATTATTCATAAATATTTTTTTTAAATGAATGATGCGTTTGGGTTGGAGGCCTAGTAGTGGCCATTTTGCCTTTGGTTTGCCTTTGCGGAAGAATATTGGATATGATATAGAAGTGTTTATTGAAAGTGATCTTTATATTTTGAGATTTGAGTTGAGTGTTCGCTGGCGCCGAAAAGTGCTGCCGAATTTTCCAAAAAAATCAATATGTGAAATAGTACACTTACCTTAGTTAGGGTAAAGTATATCAAATGAACTTAGTGAATAAAAAGGTAATAAATGAACTTAGTGAATAAATGAACTTAGTGATTTTACATTTATATATAGTTACCCTTATTATAGAAATAGCCTTAGTAAGTTAGAAGTATAAATTGAACATTACATTGTGGCATGTTTTAAGGATGGTTTAGACTAATGCAATTACATATAATTTGCCTTTATAAACACAGTGTTAATTAGGGTTTAAAAAAAAAAATGCAATACAGATGGCTAGAGGTAGAGCGTTTGATTCAGACGCGTCCGGCAGTGGTTCGCGTGGAGGTCGTGGCCCAGGACACAGTGCACGTGGACGAGGAGGGACTATCCCTCCTTCTTCTTCAGGCTTCTTCAGTACCGTCTTGGGGCCTTCATCCTCTGCTCAGAGACCAGTAACTGCCGCGCCATTCATTTCCCTTCTGCTCGTTTGTATTTTTTTTTTATTTTTTTATCGATTTGTTCCTTCCTACTTCTACCACCTGTTTTCTGTTAAAAGAATCAGTATATGTCTCCACCAGCGTGCAGCGGTCACCGTACTTGTTGCGGTAATCTACATTCATTACTGTCATTTAATTATAAGTATTAAATTTATCGTGCATTTATAGCATGTTGTCACTTCTTTTGCAGCTTCATCAGATCCACGTATCAGCCTCAGTTTGGTAGCGGGACAGTAAGTACTTATTCACGTTTTCCAAAGGCATATTTTGTTCAAATTGTGATGCTTTCGTCTAATTATATTTCACTTCTGTTTTTTTTTCTCAGCTTATATCCATCTTCTCGAGCATCGAGACAAATTATGAGGATAATCAAGCTACAGCTGCATAAAGAAGGATACACATGGGATGCTGTACCACAACAGTCGAGAGACTTTTATTGGGAGGAGTTGCAAGTACGCTTTGGTTTAAGTTATATCATCATTCAATGTTTACAATTCATCAAGATACCTCCTTAGTATTGAAACGCTATTTTTCATTTTTTGCATTGAAACGCTATTTTTCATTTTTTGCAAAAACATTTCATATGGGGACGAGGCATAATTGGACAACTAATGGCTGAAAGTGCTGGGAGAGTTGAATGGCGCTGATGTCGAATATGCCTGACTCAGCCTATAGGAGTGAGAAAGAAGCCGGTGAAGAAGCAGCAGTGGCGTGTCTGTCAGGAGATATGGTGGCAGAGCTGACAAAAAGGCTTGGGGAAAGGAATCTTTGCATTCTAAGGAGAAAGCGGGAGTATTTGCACAAAACAAGCGCAGTGAGACTGGCGGTGATGGAGCAGGAGCTTCTCAGATCACACAAGGCTGATCAAATCTTGCTAAAATAGAGACATCTCGATTACTAGTAAGTGAATTAGTTCACAGTAATATGCAATTCGATGTTTAATGAAAGACACTATATAATATTAATATATCAATGCAATCAAAAAATTCATACAAGGCTGAAAAATTAGGTCGTCGAAGCCAACAACCGATTGAGGGTGCTTACATACACTCCAACACGAAGGACCACGCATCTTCAATTACGTTTGTCGCAGACGTGCGGCTTGAGCCGTCAATAGTAAGTAACATTGAAAAAATATTTACAATTTACACTCCTAAGTCGTTACGAAGATGTTCAAGTTTTTCAAATATAATAAAGCTTGCAACTGACACTTGATTAAATTAATTTTTTGTTTTCAAGGAAGCAATAACTATACTACAGCTCGGGAGCGTCTTGTTTCTTCTCAGACTGATGAATCTGAAGTTAAGTCAAGAATTGATGAGATAGCACTTTATCTCGAGGCTGTAGGGGGCGAGAAGAAGAGGAAGGTATACGCATCGGGTCTCAGGCATCACAGTTTTATGCAGAGTGAAATCTTTAAAGTCCACTAGAAAACAATCCTATCAATCATTGAAACTTATTCTGATCATAGCAAGCCTATATTGCTCATGGTGTGCAAGCCAGATATACTGGGTAAATCCTCGCAGGGCTGCAGTTGGTGAAGAGGCTGATCTTGGAGTGCTTGTATTTTTAGCCACTTACTTCTTTCTCCCTCATTATTTGTGTATTATGTCCATGAATACAGAAGATCATATATAACACATAGCCACTTCCGTCTCCTAATATCGATGCTGCAGACGATACCTTGGTCACCCCTCCCGGCACTACAGCACATCATGCAGGTGCTCCTCCCGACGATTCGACATCAGATCGTGCAGATGACCAACCGCGTAGATTTGATTTTGGACCTTTTTAGTTTTTCATTTGTTTTTTGACATTTTGTTCAGTACAATAACAATTACATTTTATAAACAAATTACATATTAATTGTATTTAATTGCGTTTTGTGATATATATATATTATATATTGTGTGTGTTGTGTGTTGTGTGTGTGTTGGTGTGCTTGTGTGCTGTGTGTTGTCCCAATTTTCACAGGTTGCGGAAAAAAATTTTATGGTTTTATAATAAATATTTTATTTTTTTTTATTTTTTTCAATTTTTGTGTGTGTCAATTTTCACAGGTGCGAAAAATTTATGGTTTTATAATAATATTTATTTTTTTTATTTTTTTCAATTTTGCGACCGATTTGCTATCAAAAATTAAAATTTTAAATTTACAATTTGGGACCGATTTGCCACCGAATTTCATAATTGCGATAGAATTTTTCTGCGACCAATTTGCGACAGCGTTTCCAAATGAAAACACGACCAAAATTTGCGACCGATTTTTCAATTTTGCAACCGACTTATCGGTCACTAATTTGCGACCGACGAAAAAATCGGTCGCAAAATATTTTGCGACGAGCATTTTTGCGACCGATGTTTTTCGCTCGCAGATTGGTCGCTAATGGGATTTAGCGACCGATTTTTAGCATTTTGCGACCGATTGGTCGGTTGCAAAATGCCGTTTTTTTTTTTGTAGTGAAAGGACATTCACCTATTTCATAACATTTTTCCATTTATAAATGTGGATTTTTAAAACCCTAATAAGTGTCTAAAAAGAAATCAAATCATCACTCAATTTCTAACCCCTGCCCTCGAACCAAATCAATATCTATATGCAAATATAATGAAAAATAATAATAAATTATTTTTATTGCTAGGTAATAAAAATGAGAAGATGATCTGAATTGATAATGATAATCACTTTGGCTGAATTGATAATGGAAATCACTTTGACTACTGTGACAATATTATTTACCTAATGTATTAAATAAAGAAATATATGCACATACTTTTAAGTCAAACAGATTTAGGATATAAGAGAAAAAAAATATCAAAAAATAAAAAATATTTAACCATCAATAGGCCATCTATTTATTGCAAAAGAGATATAAATTCTTACTAAACTAAAATGATAGTAGTTACAAATTATTCAGTAACGAAAAAGAAAATACAAAATTATTATTAAGAATAAACTCTTTCAAAACTCACCTTAAAAAAAAAAACGTTTCAATGTATATAGATATTAAAAACTCATCAATTTGAATTTCAAAAATCAACCCCTTTTTCAATTGAAATGACCACAATTGAAATTTGAAGTTGATGGACAAAAAAAAATATTTAAACCAAGTCAATAAATCCAAATTACAAAACAAATCATACTAGGATCCAATATTGGTCAATTAATGAGTTTATTCAAGTATTTTATTTCTTGTAAGTTGTAGATTTAAAATAAATAAATAAGTTAATTGCCCAGGTCCTTTTTTCCTATTTTGGTGGTATGATCTCGCTTTACTGATAATGCAGCCCCTTGGATCTAATCTAGAGAGTCATACTTGACTAAGATTTCATCGACAAAGGCAATTTCACATGCTGTCATTTCGAGAAAAAAAATTATATAAAAGAAACATTTCATCCTCTTCAAATAAACAATTAATTTTTCTATAATCATACCAAAAAAAATACCTTTTTCTTTTTTATCTCTCCCTTAATTAAAATATTTTCAATTTTAATCAAAATAAAATCAAATATTTAAAAATAAAATATAAAAATTCAAATGTCGCATTATATATGTATGTATTAAAAAATAATATTTTAAAATTTTAAAATTCTTAATTATCAGTATGTTGATTAATAAAAAAAGATTATAGTATTTTGTAGTATTATAATATTTAAAAAAGATTTTTTTGTAGTATCATATAAAAGAAACGTTATATTATTTCCAAATAAACCCTCAATTTTCCCTATAACCAGACACACACAAAAAAAATAGAATATAGTTTTTTCTTTTTTATCTCTCTCCTAAATAATATATTTTGAGTATGCTATTTGAAAATTGATTTTTTTCAATCCTCTTCAAATAAACCCTGAATTTGCCCTACAACCATATAAAACAATAGTTTTTTCTTTTTTATCTCTCTCCTAAATAAAATATTATGTATAATCTATTGGAAAATATATTAGTTTTAAATATATCCAATCAAACTATACAAACATAAAGAAAAAAAAGAATATATTTTTTCTCTTTTTGTCTCTCTCCTAAATAAAATATTTTAAATTATAATCAAAATTCTTAATTATCTATACCTATTTATTTAAAAAATAATTTTTATAAATCTTTTTGTCTCTCTCCTAATATAAAATATTTTAAAATTATAATCAAAAATTATAATCAAAATTCTTAATTATCTATACCTATTTATTTAAAAAATAATTTTTATAAATTATATCTAATCAACTAATAAAATGTAATCTTTTAATTGACTATAATAAAACTATTTTAGGATATTTCAAATTTCATTAAGGGTAATATCGAAAATCTCATTATTCTTCCCCATTTTCACATTTATATATGGTATATATAGATAGATAGTTCATAGATAAACAAATATTATTTTTTTAAATATCATAATTTATTACTTTTAACCTGTTTAACCGGAAATCGGTCTATAGTTCGGTCCGAATTGTATACTTAAACCGAATAATTGACGAACTAGATAAAAATCCATGCAAATTGGATAAAACCGGTAAGCCGACAGGTATATATTACGGTTAGATTCAAATAAATTCACACAACTCAACATATTATACACACTATTCTTTAAAAACGTGCTATTTGTATGCACGTCTTCCTATGCACGTTTTCCTATACATGTTCAATCAAATCAGTAAATTACCATTAATAAAATTTGAATAATTTGATAATTTTTATTGGAGAGAATTAAATTAAAAAGAAAAATTAAAGGGAAAAACAAAAAGGAACAAACAATTATGCCTCTTGAACTGTTTATTAGTTGTCAATTAATTTCAAAATTTTCACATCACGTTTCCCAGATGTTAATGTTATCAATTTTCTTTTTATTTATTTATTTTATATCCTTTTATCATTTTTCTTTTTATTTATTTATTTTATTATTATATTTTATATTTATTATTGTAGTATATCTTTCTTATGCTATTATGGAATCAAATTGAAATAGTAGTATTGAAGTCCTATTATATGGAGTTGTAGGTTTAAATTTTAATAATCAAACACATAAATTTATCCTTATATATTTAATGTAAAAAAATTTATATTATGTTTTAAAAATTATTTAGTGCTTGTAAATCCATTTTGTAAAATTTATTTAGTATAAAATTATTTAGTGCTTGTAAATCCATTTTGTAAAATTTATTTAGTATTTATAAATTTTTATATTTTTACTTGTAATAATATGTTTCAAAATATTATATATAAAATTCCGGTTGAACTATATTGAATCCGGTTGAGCCTTCCGATTCAATAAAACCTTGTCTCTATCGGTCATTGACCGGTCCGATTCTTAGAACATTAGTTATGACTAACACTTTAATACTTTATTCTTTTTGCGAGTATCATCATGTTGAATATTCGTTTAGTCTTCCATATCATTGTTATCTCCTACAAAATTATTTTTAAAAATAATTATTAAGCCAATAAGAACATATTCTTGATAGAAAAATAAAAAATTATTGATAGCAAAAATAAATAAATTCTTGATAGCTAAAAACGATTAAAATTATATATATAACGATTAAAATTATAATTATATATATTATATATATATATATATATATATCTATATATATATATATATAATAGGACTATAATAGGACAACTTTTCCATAATAGAATTATAATTCCTAATTAAAATCGAAGAAAGAAAAATTAGAAATAAATAATATTGCCAAAATATTGGTTTTAAGAAAAACAAAATCGAAAAAACTTATAAACCACAAACATTCTATTTGATTATATATATTATACATAGATATATAGACAGTATTAATATTTTATTGGTATATACTTTAGGAATAATGATGGATAAGTAATTAACAAAGAATTTTACATTTTGAGAATAGTGACAATAATTTTTATTTTCTTTAAATAATTTTCTTTTATTTTTAATGAAATATTAACATTCATATACTTTTCCGAATTCAATTGGGTTTCTTTGATTACGTATAAGTTCAATCTAGCTAAGTTGATTGAATTATCTTTTAAATTCAATTATTTTTTATCAAAATAAATATGGTGAAATTTGTTTTATGATATTGCATACTTTTTATTTATACATATATTATAAACCATTAAATATTTGATTACGTTCAAATTTTAATTTAATATTTTAATTGTTATTTAATATGTTATTTTCTTTAATAATATATATATTTAAAATTTTATTTTTAAATTAAAAATATATCTCCACAATTAATATATATACAAACAGTAAGAAAAAGCAGTAATATAAAAGAAATATAACTTATATTCTCGTTTTTAATTTGAATCATCTCTCATAAATCAAAATATTTTAAATTATAATAAAAAATATAATCAAATATTTAAACACATAAAGTTAATAAAAACTAAAATATATAAAATTTTCAAATGTTATCCATTATCATTTATATATTTATTGAATAAAAATAAAATCATATATATTTATTAAAAAAATAAATTATTAATATATATTTATTTAAAATAATTTAATAAACTTTATCCAATTAATTAATAAAATACAATTTTCTAATTGGCTATGACTAAAACTATAGCAAATTTCATTAAGGGCGATATCGTAAATTTTATTATTCCCCCTATTTCCACATTTATATATAGTATAGATAAATAGATAGATTTAGATAATGATATGAATATTACTCTAAAAATATCTCTAATTACATTACTTTACTTTTAGTATTGACTAGTATTTTATATGACGTCCATTGCACATTAACAATGCCTAAATTTTTGTTTAGATTAAAATAAATATAATTAGTTAATTTGTGTTAGACTTTGCCGTATAAGCTACTTGCAATGCTATTTTTTATGTATTTGATTCTATTTTTATATAATGAAGTAATCTCAAAATAAAGTTCAATTTAATCCCTATACCTAATCTTTCAGTCTCTAAATTATAAATGCAGATTCTTAAAATCATGATAGTTTAATCCCTATACCTAATCTTTCAGTCTCTAAATTATAAATGCAGATTCTTAAAATCATGATAGATGTTCAAAAAGAAAATTAAGTCATCACTCAATTCCCAACACCTTACCCTCAATCGCAAATCAAGATCTATATACAACTATAATGAAAAATAATAATAAATTTATTTTTTACTAATAGGTAAAAGAAAAGAAGTGAGAATATGATCTAAATTAATAATGATAATTATTTTAGCTATAATGATAAGATTACTTACCCAGTCATTTAAGAAAGGAATATATAAACATACACACAAATTTTTAAAATCTAAAAACCAACCCAAAACAGAAATATATAGTTCTAGTTTTTTTTTTTTTTCAATTTCATAAACATCATTTTCTTTCAAGTCAAATAGATTTAGGATATAAAAAAATATTAAGAAAATTAAAAATACCTAATTAGGAGGCCATCTATTTACTACAAGAGTGATATAAATCTCTTACTAAATTAAAGTAATGGTAGTTATAAATTAATTCAATTACGAAAAAGAAAAATAAAAAATTGTTATTCAGAATAACAAATAACAAGAAATAAATTATATTAAAAAAATTACCAATTTGAATTTCAAAAATAACTCTGAAAAGGCTATAATTTAATAAAATTTGATGTTGATAGGCAAAAAAAGAAAAAATAAATCCAAGTAAATAAATGAAAATTACAAAGCAAATTATGTTAGGATCTAATATTGGTTAGTTAACAAGTTTTTCAAATATTTTATTTCTCTATTATTCTAAATTGCAAATTTAAAATAAATAAATAAGTTAATTAAGTAATAAAAAAAGATTATATAAAAGAAACATTATATCCTCTCCAAATAAATCCTCAATTTTCTTTACAACCATACATAAACAAAAAGAATATATATTTTTCTTTTTTATCTCTTTCTCCTAAATAAAATATTATGTATATTTATTTTTCAAAAAATATATCCAATCAAATTATATAAATATAAAAAAAGTATACTTTTTTCCTTTTTTATCTCCCTTCTAAATAACATAATTTCAGTTATAATCAAACTAGAATCGAATATTTAAAATAAAATATAAAAATATTTATTCAAACTAGAAATCGAAATTAAAATAAAAATATAAAAATATTAAATCTCTTATTATATATATATATATATATATATATATCAAAAAAATTAAATTTAAAAAAGACAAAGTTTAAAATTTTTAAATTTCTTAATCTATCTCTATGTATTTTATTAAAAAATAAATAAATTTAAAAAAGACAAAAGTTAAAATTTTAAATTTCTTAATTATCTCTATGTATTTATTTAAAAAATAATTTTGATAAATTAGTATCAAATCAATGAATAAAATATAATTTATTAATTGGCTATATCTAAGATTATGTTAGGCAAATTTCATAGATACATAAACTATCTAAGATATAGAAAAAATATTTTTATTGAATTTTATTTTCTATTTTATATCAAACAATAAATCTTATGTGTACCCTCAAAAAATAATAATAAATTACATTTATCCTTTTAAAAATAATTATAAGCAATGGAATTGAATATTTAATAAAAATAAAAACAAAACATATTATATTCTTATCATATTTAACATGTACTTTATGTAGTATAATATAACCAATCAAAATCAATTATCTTTATTTTTTCAACCAACATTATTAAAATCTTAAAAACATTATATTCTTATTTAGTATATATTATAATTTTTTAGTTTATACAATAGAATTTGGATTTGAATAGAAATTTTTTGGAATAGAAAATATTGATTTGGAATTTTTTGATATTATCTCTAATAATTGATATGTATTAAATTCTTGTTCTTGCTTTCAAAAAAATATACATTAAAATAGGAGAGAATTGTCATCCTTCTATTTTATTAAAATTATTTAAATAAAAAATTAATTATAAACATATAAATTTTTTTATACTTTATTAATAACATTTAATAACATAATATTAAGACTTGTTTTTCAACGTCGTTAAAGGACTTAAATTTGATAGCAAAATTTTTAATAAATTTTAATAGCTATTTATTAGTTAAACAAATGAAATATTATAAATACACATAATGGCATACAACTAAAAAAAAGATGGAAATAGTAAAATTTTCCGATTAAGATTTTTAATAATATATAAATCAATGTTATATTTTTAAGGTAACATACTAAATTATATATAATATATTTTAAAATTTTTTCACATTGCACAACTGAATTTTTTTTTAATAAAATTATTTATATATAAGATAGGCTTTTCTTTTTTTATCTCTCTCCTAAATAAATAAAAATAATTTTAAATTTATAATCTAAAATATTAATCAAAATAATTTTAATAAATAAAATATTTAAAAATTTTAAAATATTCAATATTTAATAAATAAAATATAAAAATTTTAAAATATCTCATTATCATATATATTTATTTAAAAATTATCATATATATTTATTTTAAAATAAGTTTAAAAAAATTAAAATTTTGAAATGGTTAAGTATCTATATGTATTTATTTAAAAACTAAGTTTTATAAATATATTCAATCAACTAATAAAATGCAATAATCTAATTTGCCATGAGTACAGTTCTTTTAGAATATTTTAAATTTCATTAAAGATGATATCGAAAATCTCATTATTTTCCCAATATTTCCACATTTATATCCAGTACTAATCTTTTATATGACGTGTGTTGCATGTTGATTATACTCGTTATATACTTATTTTTTTTATCTACATGATATTAAAGCATAAGTTTTATTTAGATTATAATAAATACAAGTGGTTAATTTGCATTACACTTTGTCGTGCAAACTACTTAAAATGCTACTTATTATGTACTTAATTCTATTTTTATATAATGAAGTAGTTTCAGAATAATGTTCTTAGTCCTTAATTTATAAATGTAAATTTTAAAAATCCTAATAGATGCCCAAAAAGAAAATTAAGCCATTTCTCACTCCATCCCCTGTCCTCAAATCCAAATCAATATCTATATACAATTATAATGAAAAAAATAATAAATTATTTTTTACTGCTAGATAAAATAAAAGAAGTAAGAAGATGATCTAAATGGATAATGAAAATCACTTTGGCTACAGTTGCAGTATTACTTACTGTCACGACCCGTTTCCATGGGCCCGACCGGCACTAGGGCCCAGGTAAGCTTAAGGCCCCCGAGGCCCGTAGTAAGCCTGAATCACTAAAATCTATTATCTCAATATAAATTTCAAACATTCACAAACATTCAGCCTATGTTAATATGAAAAATATTGACTCCAAAATTTTATTATACCTCGCCCAAAATTTATCAGTTCTTCAAACATTACACAAGTTCAGTTCGAGCCCCATTTACAATACAACACATTTCTAATATAGGCTAACAGAATTACTTTATCTGTATTACTACACGACTAGATGTATGTAAATTCTACAACTGCAGAGTCACTAACTGTTTGTTATACATAGCTTCTTATACATATAGTTACATAGCAAAATAATTATGAAACTAGGAAAACTTCTTAATAGCCTGCGGCGAAGAAACATCGCTTAAACCGAATTAAAGAGAAACTTACTTCTTGAAAAATTTAAACAGAACATGTGAGTTTTCTAAGGAGTAATAGTTATTGCACAACACACGCAGTCACACAAATGTGTAAACATATCAATCTAGTCGTCCGACTAGTTATATGCTTCACCCGACTAGTTATATGCTCACGCAGCCAGTCACACAAATGGCATATCACCAGCACTCACAATCATAAACATCTTCATATAATCACATCACGTGGAAAAAATTAGTCAGTGGAGTCACCGAAACCCCCGATGAGCCGTCCTCCCACATGGGCTCATCCTCTCTAACGTGAGCCACCAGGGAGCCGATCCCTCATACTGGCGATCGGTCTAATCCTCACTTTGACCAGCCCTCATTGTTTCATTGTTTTTCCATTCTCTCTTTTCTTTTCCATAGCAACAGGAGGTAACCCGGTCGTCTCCATCAAATCTAGATCATCAGGCGCTCACAACAGGAGGCCATCCTGCGGGCTGCGATCTAATCTAGATTATCAGGTGCGCCCAATAAAGAGACCAACCTGTGATTTACGATAACGGTACGGTAGGTGCACACGGGGGCGCCGATCTCCCACTTTCCCGGCCGACGGTTCAATTTCATAATTCATCATAATTAGGATCCATGCTTTATCGACCGTCCTCACAAACCCATGGTGACCCACTTCATCCCAATTCCACACAAACAAAGCAAATTTCCACACAAACAAAAGCAAGCATTGTCACAATCCACAACTAATCAAGCATTGCCAATTAAATGCAGACATAATTGAACAGAATTAAACATCAGGAATGCCCAATGGCACCAATTATTGACAATTTTCCATACTCAAATGCAAAATAAAAAATAATATTAACTAATAAACAACCGGAATTGGATAGAATAAATAACTAATAATAATTAATAATCACCATAATATAAACAATAATAATTGAAAATAAATAAGTTTAATTGAATTAATTAAATAAATAATTGATGATAGGGTAAAATAATTAGAGCACTTTTATTTACTATGTATTAAGTGTATAGAATTTATTCTAAATAAACTTATTAATATATTGTTAATTAAAACTAGTCTAAGTTTCGTATTCGGAATTTCGGCAGCAACCCCCCTGGAAAACTTGGGACTATCTACCTGCTCAAATATTCACAATATTATAATATATTATCAATTAATGCCACACAGCCCATCTGTCGGGCAATCAACAATTTAAAAATCCCATCCTCCTTCCAAAAAAGGCAACCAATATCAACACTTCAACCATTAAATTACAACAATCATGCTTCAATGGTAATTATCCAATGGTAATAGCAATCATTCTTTACTTCATATAATTATAACTAGCTTCAATAGCTAATTACCAAACAAATGAAGGCTTTAATACATATATAATCCAATAAAACTTATATCATTAAGTTAATTTCAATTGTTTTCAGTTGGTAGTTTCTTAGTATCTAACTATGATAGTATTCTTTAGCAAGCTTTCATTTCTTCATTCTTGCTTAAAGATATTAACCACATTTATATCTTTGTTAAATTTTATATTAGCCAATAAGAACAAATGCTTTAATTAACTATAATGTAATGAAAACATCTATTAAGTAATTCAACTCGTCCTTGTGTATATATATATATATATATATATATAATGATTATATACTATATATATTATAAATTCTTAGGATTAGTTTATCTAAAGATATAAATTCTTAGGATTAGTTTATCTAAAGCTCCTCAATTATTCAAAATAGTTGTTGTTCATGACAATAGGTCATTCTCAACCTAGCTTATATATAATATATGAATCAATTCATTCAAATTCAATTTAATTGACTAATGATTACTAAGTTTAGAATTTATACCGAAAATAGGAAATTAATCTTAGAACGTACCAATTGAAATTTGGGTGACGATTCCACGATCAGCGTGAAGAAAAGAGAATTCTGCCTCTCAGGGCCTCGCCGGAGTGTCGCCGGCCGGTCACCGGACGGTGGCTGGAAAGTGATTTACTGGTCGAAATTCCCAAAATTCACACCAAAGCGCTCGAAATGTTACAAGGAGCTCAAATCCACTGTTTGTTTATGAGATTGGCGAGCCAACTAGCTGGACTCGGGCTCCACAGCCACTGCATCTCGCCTGAGCTGTAGCAATCGCAGGAGTCGCGAACGGAGAGAGGCGTGACGTCGAGCACGATCAGTGGCTGGGATCGACGGCGCCTGAGCCGTGGCTGTGCTGCTGCATCCAATCGAACGAAAATAGAGGGAGAGGAGAGCTAAGGCACGACGGTGAAGGGTAGCGGCGCAACCGTTGTGTTTGTCGCAGGCGACCGGTAACCACGACAGAGAAGGAGAGAGGCGAGCGGTGAACGCTGTCGAAGTTTATGGCCGGTGGCCGGAAAACGAGAAAGAGAGGGAGAAGGGACTGCCGCTCACCTGAAAAACGAAGGAAAGAAGAAGAAGAGAGGAAGAAAAAGAAATTACGTCGGTTTCTAGATCATTCCGGTTCGATTCGAATCGGTTTGGTCTGATTCAACGATTTGGCTCGATTCTTGCTCGGTTTGCAGGTTTTTCACTATTTGGCTCGCATTCTTGCTCGGTTTGCAGGTTTTTCCACTTGCGTTTTGTTTTCCGGAATTATTTGTGTGGTTCTCATTCCGGTTCGATTCGAATCGGTTTGGTCTGATTCAACGATTTGGCTCGATTCTTGCTCGGTTTGCAGGTTTTTCACTTGGTTTTCGGATTATTTGTGTGGTTCTCGATAAATTAAACTGATTTTCGGGTCTGGTTCAGTTTATTTTAACTGTTTAGTTTGGTTCCGTAATATTTTTTCCATTTACTCGGTAATAAAAATATTAATAGTAACAATATTTGGTTTTAGTATAATTAATTTATATATATTCATAATAAGTTAAATTACGGGGTTTCGTATTATTTCTCAAAAAAATTTTACTCGTTCTCAAATCGACAATTCCGATGATATATTTGGGCTTAGGCCCAACTCACAAACTTGGGTTCGAATTGAGATTGTTTGATATATATATATAGCCCAAATAGTTGGAAGTCGAGATTTTTGATTTAATAAAAATTCGAAAGCTTTTGAAAATAAAAATTCGGGGTGTTTCACTTACCTAGTGCATCCAAGAATATATGCACATACACACAAATTCTTGAAATCCAAAAAATGACCCAAACAGAAATATATAGTTCTAGTTTTTTTCCAGTTTTCTAAATACTATTTTCTTTTAACTTAAACGAATTTATGATATAAGAGAAAAAAAATCAAGAAAATTAAAAATGTTTAATCATTAATAGACTATTTATTTATTGCAAAGGAGATATAAATCTCTTACTAAATTAAAATGATAGTAGTTACAAATTATTCATTAACGAAAAAGAAAATAAAAATTATTATTAAGAGAAACTATTTCAAGACTCACTTAACAAAAAAAAAAATTTCAATATATATAAATATATAAATATATCAATAAGATATTATATATATTTTTTAGATTAAATTTTTCAATTCTCTATCATCCCAGATTTAATTATGTAAATTCTATTTGAAAATTTACTTTTTAAAAAATATATCCGATCAAATCTTTCAAACATAAAGAAGACAATATTAATAAAATAATATAAATTTTTCTTTTTTTATCTCTCTCTTAAATAAACATTATATATAATTTCATTAAAAATTTCTTTTTAAAAAATATGTCCAATCAAGTCATACAAACATAAAAAAATATATTTTCTTTCTTTTTTTTTATCTATCTCCTAAATAAAATATTTTAAATTATCAAAATGGAATTAAATATTTAATAAATAAAATATTGAAAAAATTTCAAATGTCTCACTATCATATATATTTATTAAAAATAAATTTATTAAAAATACAAATTAAAATTTTGAAACGCTTAATTATTTGTAGTATTTATTTAAAAAATATTTTTTTTATTCATTAGGAGGCCTGATGGACCGAAATAATACTGCGAGTTATACAGCAAGGAATAATCCTCCCCCTACACTCGCCAAATTGGTGAAAATACTTGTAGTCGAGAGGATTCAAACTCGAGACTTCTTAAACACTTGCAGTCGAGAGGACTCGAACTCAAGACTTCTCACTCCTTACGTAAGTGAGAAAATAATCAGACTATATATGATTGGCTTAAAAAATAATTTTTATAAATATATCTAATCAACTAATAAAATGAAAATTTCTAATCGACCATGACTGAAATTATTTTAGGATATTCTAAATTTCATCAAACCATTGTCAAAAATTTTATTATTCTCCCCTCTTCTCATATTTATATACGGTATAGATAGATCGGTAAGTGATTTATCTTTGGGTAAATAACTTTGTTCCTTTTCCTTCTCTTTTTCATTTTTTTCTTTTTTAATTTTTCAAAATTGACAATTAAAATGACTCTTGAATTTAATCCTGTTAAATTTTAACACAAAATTTTAATAGAAATAGCTTTTAAAATCCGGGATTTGTCGTATGAAAAAAATGGCTAAATTTCCAATAATTTTCATTCTGAAGTTTCCAAACAAAGAAAACACGGAGTACAACTAACTCCTTCGTTCAAATTCAAAAGTACAAGCATCTCAAGCAACAAAGACATTAAGCTGGGACTTATTTTCCTGATCAATCACGTCAAGGAACAAGGGATCAACGGTCACACGACTATCCACGTGGACCTTAAACTTGTGGTCCCACCACAACACCTTGGCCGCTCCCACAATATCTACCGTTGCATCCAGCACCATCTCCCGTTTAGCTACGTCATAAAAAAACTTAGAGGCATGGTGAGCCAGCTGAAGCCCGTCGAGCCGAGCCTGGAGCCGAAGCAACTTACAAGACCTTGGCGGCTGAGAGTCGGCCTCAACCTGAGCGGAGCCGAGGAGAGAGCCGTCGTAGTGTATGGACATGGTGGTGGAAGAGTAGTGAATGGAGGCGATATTGGGGTTGTTGACGTGTACGGTAAGGACTAACTCGGCGTCGAGGACAGGCAGGTTGAATTTGAAGGAAGTGAGATTGATTGAGATCAACTGGAAGACTGGGTCCTTGGGTTTCGCGTTAAGCAGAGCTGTTACCGCCGTAGCAGATGCTGCTCCGATGAAAGCAGAGGACCAGCTCCATTTGACTTTTTTGCCCATGAATTTTGGATGAAATCACACTCTTGTCTCTCTTCTTATTTCTTCTTCTGTTTCGTTCAGTTGCAGAGGAGAGAGGGACAATAATTTAGTCATTAGAGCGGGACCTTCCTTGCTGTGAAATGACGGAAATGAAGTTGCTGTGGCCGTAATATATTGATAGGCTTTTCTTTGTTAAGAGGGTGTTTTGGTACCTTCCATGATTTGACAGCTGTGGGAGGTGTCTAAACAAGGACACAATGCAAGTTTTAAATAGAACACTCGCAGGATGCAAATGCTATGGACAGTGAATATATAATCTTAGAGATATTTTGATAATATTTTAAAATATATAATTAATTAAGAAAAGAATTTATAATTTAAATTATTTATAATTTTATATTTATTAATTTTATTGAAAATTATTTAAAGTAAAGAATATCTATTTAAAATTTAAAATATTAGACTAATTATATAAAAATCAATGTCTATAATAAAATTGGAAGAAACGAAATACTTCGTTCATTTTTTTTAGCTTGTTATTCCTTTTTTGGATGTCCCAAAATATTTATAAAATTTCTAAATTTATATGTGTAAATAATTATTTTTTTTCATAATAATATTTATGATTATTCATTAAATGAAAAACTTTTATTAATATCTTTACGAGTTAAAAGGTAAAAAAGGTAAAATAACTTTTTTTGACTAAATTCATAATATAATTATTTTGTCAAACTACGCAAATAAAATGGTACGAAAGAAGTATATATTAAAAATCATTGATTTTAATTTATTTTTGAACCAATAAGTTTTCTTAGATGATATTAAAAATAATAAAATAAATAAAATAAAATGGACAATAGAAATTCAATCATAGACGTATATTTATCTTTTTAATGATAATTTCATATAAATAACTTTCTTTTGTGATTTATCAAACTTTTTATAATTTGATAGAATAATAGAAATTAAAAAGAGAAAAAATATATCAACATGGAAAAGAGAAATTATATAAGAATTATTGAATTACAAAAAAAAAATTGATCTATTAATAAATATTGAAACATTTGGATATTCATTATTAATAAAAATATTAATAAATATTTTCACCATTAACTTTCTCTATCATTCTTTTAAATATAAAATTTTCATTCATGATAATAATGATAATTATGATTGATTATAATGATATTCAATATCAATATTATAATAAATTAATAAATATTTTCACCATTAACTTTCTCTATCATTCTTTTAAATATAATTTCAATTTCATGATAATAATGATAATTTATTGATTGATTATAATTGATAAATTTCAATTATCAATATTATAATTAATATTAATTTAAAAGATAAGTTATAATACATATTAATATGATAAATGAACATCAAAATTTATTAATAACTTTAATTTAAAAGATAAGTTATAATACATATTAATATGATAATGAACATCAAAATTATAATAACTTTTAATTAAAAAATAGGTTGTAATATTATAATAATTTTAAGTATTTAATACATATTAATATGATAATTGCATGACAATTAAGATCGATATTATGTAATTTTAATTGAGAAAGATAAGTTACAATATTATAATTATTTACTAATATGTATAACTATGATAATTAATGTCAATATTTATATAACACTATAACTAATAATCAAATTCTATGTATCACTATCAAAATTTAAGAGTCCCATATGTCATTATAATCCTATGTATCATCACCAAGAATTTTATGTGGCAAGAGTAAGGGAAGAACATTCATTTAAGAAATGCCACATGTCAACTTCTCGGGAAAAGATGCTTGCTTTATATATATATATATATATATTGATTATGGTTGGTTTTTTTTTTTTTTATGTTTGGAAAGAATATATATTTGATTCAAGGTGGTTGGTTCATTCATTTGGTTTGGTTTGAAATAATAATCGAATTAAATTTAATCTTTAGTAGTTTGGTTTGAAATCAAATTATTAAAAGTTTCAAATCAAATTAAACTTCTAGCAGTTTGGTTTAATTTAACGGTTTAAAGCCGTTTAAAAGAAAATAAACTAAAATTTCCCATTCATCTATTTAAGAAGAAGAAAAAAAAAGGATTAATACTATAGAAAATATTAAAAATAAGTTAATATAAACTATGACGTAAAATATATTTCTTCTGTCCCATTTTGTTTGCATGGTTTGACAAAACAAACATATTAAGAATTTAGTCAACAAAAAATTATTTTGCCATTTTTACTCTTAATTCGTTAAGATATTAATAAAAATCTTTCATATAATGAACAATCATAAAAGTTACACGGAAAAAATAATTATTTACATATATAAATTTAGAAACCTTATAAACATTTTGGGATATCCAGAAAAGAGAAATAACAAGCAAATAAAATGGGACGGAGGGAGTACATGATTTTTGATAAATAGTTAATTTAGCATAATTTACTCTTTATTTGAATATTATTTATGGATAATTTTTACTTTAAAATGAGACCTTTAATTTAATTTTTATATTTTTCTTAGTTATGCTAAATTCATTAGGCAATGAGATTTGGAGGTCAATTCTTGAAGTTTTGGAGAAATATGCCCAAGTTGTAGTTGAATTTCAAAGCCTCCTGGAAGTGGATAAATTACACTTGGCAAGGCTAAGGGAGATGCATCCAAGGCAGATCCAAAACCCCCTGGAAGATGATAAATCACGATTGGCCAAGGCTAAGAGAGGCGCGTCCAGGGCTGGTCGGGATTAAGATGTTTGCCAGCTAGAGTTACTTCGAGCTTACTCTAGAAAGTCATTTAAAGTAACTGGACTATTAGAATTAGGAAAGATACTCAGATTCAAATACTTTATTTTTGTAATTAATTTGAGATTTTAATTTCCTAATTTAGGATTTTTCCTTCTGCTATGAATAGAACCTGTAGTCTATTGAGCAGGGGATCCTTTTCATCTTTTGAAACAACAACTATTCTAGGGTTTATTTTTCTTTGTGTTCTCTCCATGGTCATGCGCTGTTAAACTTTTCGTTTCAGTCAAAGGTTGCATTCAAAGTAGAAATTCCTCAACGATTGTGAGATCTTAATGCAATATTTTCTTCTTTAATTTCGATTAGTCTTTCTGTGTTTTCTGAATTTAAGGAGAAACTCTATTTCTATTGTCTTCTTATTATTTGTTCAATAGGGCCCATTGTTCAATTTAATAGGAATATATATAGCTAATTAACAAGATTAAATTCGTAATTGTTTAATCGAGTTGATTCTAATAGCAAATAATATAATTTAATTGTAACTAGGCTTTTGGATTATATTATGAAAATTCACAATCTAATTTAAATGAACCTCGCTTGCAGAGTTTGTTAATTAGGGCAAGGTCTTTCAAGGATTATAACCTGTCGATTTTTCGAATTATTGGATGACCTTAGTGCCAATGATTTAAACCCTTCATTTTTATTGCACTCTAGATATTTTTAATTGCTTTGTGATTACTATATCCTCTTTTGATAAACAACACCCCCTTTTTTATTTTTATTGTTTGATTTTCTAGTCCTCAATTAAGAATTAGTTTGAATTAGTCTTTAGGGTTCGATCGTTCTCACCATATCTACAAATTATCGATGTTAGGAAGAGCAAGAATTATTTTTGATGGTTTCGATGGCTACCAAATTTTAGCGCCATTGCCGGGGACTAATTTAAATCTGATTTATTATTTTGATGACCAGGTTTGAAACTAAACTCAACTTTGATCCAGAAATTGAGAAAACAGCTCGTGCACTAAGGAAAGCAGTAAGATAGCGAAAGAAGCAAGAAGCCACGTCGTCGAAACCACTTTTGGAAGAACCAACACCTAATTTGGTAGAGTTTCCAACCAAATTCGAAGAAGAAGAGACTGAATCTGAAGAAGAAGAAGCAATGAGTGAAGAACAAACTGTGAAACAGCTTCATGCACCTCCGTTGAATCAACAACCTCTTTGCATCACTTATCCAAATCTAGAGGTGGCATTTGGGCTAAAGTCAGGGCTAATTCACTTACTCCCTATCTTCATGGCTTGGAGAATGAAGACCCACACAAACATCAAAAGGAATTCCATATAGTGTGTTCAAGCATGAAACCATAAGGAGTAACAGAAGAGTTGATGTAACACCCGCCACCCAATCCCGAGAGACTCGACGGCGGATGCCACATTCGGTGCCGGAGACACCGTCTTAACTTAACATATAAATCATAAAACATCCGAGAGACTCGACGGCGGATGCCACATTCGGTGCCGGAGACACCGTCTTAACTTAACATATAAATCATAAAACTAAAATTTTTACATTAGAAGTAAATTGGGTATTCACAAGTTTCATGAGTATATTATTTTTTTTTATAATAAGAAATGTCATTCATTTTTTATCTTTTTTTTTTAATATATATACATTGGTAAACAATCCTACAAAAATACTGTAAAGAAATATCCCTTAAAAACTGAGCTCTGCCAAACATGTGCAATACAAAATACTCCAATGAAACTCCAAATGTCCAACATCTCCCAAATAATTATGTATTAACCGACGAACCGAAACACTTTTATGGTTATAACACAACAACACTTTTATATTTTCTTAACTGAATAAATCCTCAATAGTATTTTAGATTCATCAATTAATTGCATTCATTATATATATCAAGTCTTAATGAACTAATCATATCAACTGACTTGAAATATTTCATATTCACTCATTTAATAAATCTTATGCTCATCTCCAAATATATACACCAAAATAATTTATTATTACATAGTTAAGTTATAATTCAAATAACATAATCTCCCAAAAATGTAATAATTATACATGCCATAATTCTTAAGTACATAAATCTCAATCGACTACTACCAAATTACTGCTTTTTGATAAGATGCTTCTACTCTTCAAGTAGCATCCACATCTTCAACCTGATGCGTTATAAAAACGACGCGCTGGATGTAATAAAAACTCGGAGTGGTGCTTCCATAATTCCACATACTATACCCAAAAATTGCGATTGGCAACTTACTTAAAAACACAAAAATTTCGGTAAAATCATTTTAATAATCATAAATCTCAAATATTAACATGCATTTACATTATATAGCAAAAGAAATATCAAGATAAACTATTTTGAAAAATTAACAACATGAAGGAAATTTAATTCTTTCAAACTCATTAAATTCATTACCTTGCACATTTATTATACCAATTACACTATACTATTTATTTTTTAAAACCTTGTACCGGAAATCATGCTTTGAAAATTCATTTGATAACATAATCATTAAATTTCCAAAGTAAAGATTTACTAAAATAATTATGATTCTCATTCGTTTAATTCAACTACCTTTGAAAACAATAAGACCCGATTAATAATACAACTAGTCTTCATTCTTTCTATAGCAACAATTAAAAATGTTATTTTTCGTAAAGGCTCATACTCATGCCAGAATGAACATAAGCAGAATTTGATCGTGGCCTTATGTTAGCCGCCAACCCCCATCACATACTCGTGGCCTATGAAAGCACCACCCCCATTCACACCAATCGCTGGCCTATGAAAAGCACCACCGTGGGGGGGGGGCCCTATTTTGAATAAAAAAAAGGCCCCCACCACCCCCATCACACAAATAAGCGCGTCCGCCTATTTTAAGGGCTTTGATAACCCTTAGCAATGCATGATCATAGCTTCACAATTAACAATATTCAATCTCATCATACCCACCGTTTCAATCATGCAAAAATTTCATACTTATGCATAATTACTTAATATAGGAAATTTTTCATAAATTCCTTTTCTTTTAAAACTTTCTTAAAGTCATAATGAAATTTATCAGAAGAAATTTCTTATCATATAAAATCATATTTTCCTTATTCAAAATTCAAAGCACATACACCTTAAATACCCTTTTTTTTTAAAAAAACTCTAAACATATGAAGGTTATCAAAATAATCATACTTATGTCATATATATAGAAAAAAAATAATAATTAAGTAAGCCTTACTTCCCTTAGGTGGTTTGACCTCTTAATGAAAACCAAGGGGAGGAAATTTTCTTCTCTAATCAAGCATGCTAACATAACTACTATATACAAAAGTATCCATTTCAACCCTCATCATGCATTATCTAAATCAATTCCACACCTTTCCAATTTATATCCATTTAAACATATCCACAACAACGCTTTTCAAACTTATTTCTTATTTTTATCAAATAAATCTTAAAGAATCAAGAGAACTTCATCACACATGATTCATTCATACCCTTATCCAAATAAACCTATGATTTAAGACATAGGAAATTTCCAGCATTAAAATAACCTTGACCTTTGCTGGGTTTTTAAGACATAACTTGACCTTTTCTGGCGTTTTTAGACAATACCTGAGTTATTAAGATTTCAAATTAAAGTGAAGTTTTTGATTTCAATTAGAAAGCTAGACAAAAATTCTACCAATGTTATCAAGGACACAAGCCCAGATCAATCTGTAATATGGGTGAAAAAAAGGCTAGGAACACAGACCAATTAGCTCCAGACCTGATTTCAGCAGCACTAAATTCCAATGTTTATCCAATTCCTACTTATCTCAGGACACTCAAATCAACCAATCCAAAACTAGAGAAGTCTCAAAGAGACACAAGGAAACAAACTCTCATGAAGAACTCAGCAAGTATAATCTTATCATTAATGGTTCAAAATGGGCACTCCAATTCAGTTGATGCATGCTAGCCCGTCATAACAGAAAGTCAGTTTTGGGTTTTTCAGCCATAAAGTTGAACTATATTATAATCCAAAATTGGACACAGAGGATGGTTGGAAAGCTAAGAAAGAGACCTATAACTTCTTTTGGGAAAGGACTCAGACACAAAAGGACAAACTCTCAGACACAAAGGAAAACTCGAAAGGATCGAAAAATAGTCCTTAATCTCACTCAATAACATTTTTCCCAATTTCAGCTTACTTAAATCATATACAAGGTAGGGAATTCTACCACATATTTCATACTCATCATACATCATCTTAAGAGTACAAATCCTCAAAGAATAACAAGAAAACTTAATGCCTTATTCATCAATAGGTTCTGCCACTCTTGGAGGATGAAGAAGAAAATGTTTTCCTCATCAATTCAACATATAAGCATGCTTAGAAATCTTCCAAGAACACATGTATACCACCAAAATTCAATAATCAAATTATTTCATATAAAATTCCCAATTTTCACAAAATAGTATAAACTTCACAAAATCAAAAATAATTTTAACAAAGTAATTATGTTTATGAACACTAACCTCAAAAATCAAGCTTGGAACACCCAAAAATCACCAAATCAAACTTTAGTCTTGAGTTTCTCCAACTTAGATAGTTCACCTTGTAGAGGTTTCCTAAGCCTTTGGCTTTCCAAGTTTCTTGAAAATAATCACCACAAATCACTTCTCTAGCTTTAAACTCTAGGATTGATTCCTTAAAATCCAAGGTTTAAATGGGTTGAATTTTGATTGGATTTAAAGCTAAGGATTGAAGTGAAGAAAAAACAAAGAGAAGAAGGGAAGAAGAAAGGAAGATAGCCAACGCCAAAAGAGAAGAAGAAGGAGAGAAAGTGGTTGCTCAAATTATTGAGCACAAGGGTATTTTAGTCTTTTCTCAAAACATTTTCTCAACATTGGATGGCTAGGATTGAGTCGATCTAATCTAACGGCTATAAATATTCTCCCAATTAAATTCCTTCAAAATATTATTTAACACAATAAAATCCTCAAATTTACTCCATAAAAATAATTCCTCTAATTTCTTTAATTAATATAACACCATTTCAAATTTACTCCATACAAATATTGCCTCTAATTCCTTAATTAATATCACACCTTAATTAACTATTCACTAATTTTCTAAATTCTCCAAAAATATTCATTACTTACTTTCTACCGATAAAAATCATGTATATATACTCCAAAAATATTAAATAAAATATAACACATAGATAGTAATTTTTCTGGACCAAAATAATATTTATTCCCGGACCGATGATACTATTCACAAACCGGTAACTTACTATTTCGGTTAACTTACTATTTTAGACACAGAAAAAATGGGGCGTTACAGTTCTACCCCCCTTAAAGAATTTCGTCCTCGGAAATTCACATTGAATTAAATAATTACAAATCTCATAATATTTTTCCGACTTTCATTATTCTTCCTTAATCTCTAGCACTTTAATCTCATAAATTATAACATTAAAACTTTCTCTTGCATATGAACCGTTTAGATCTGTACTATCCTCTTTAAAATTCTTTACAAAAAACTCCATAAAAACATCTCTTATTCTTATCTAACACTCAATCCAATGGACCTATAATAACTCCCATTACCAAACATTTCATCATTATAAGATAACATATCAAGGATATATCATTAAATAAGATCATATTTCGAAGATTGCAAATTCAAGTCAATTCTCCATAAAGCATGATGAGATATATGAACATATACTGAGATCATATAGCTTATTTCTTTCATAACAGGTTTATTCTCCTTGAGGTCTTATAGGCTTATTATTATAAACAGTGTTAATAACTTAATTGCCTGCATGATACCTTAATCTCAAACACTGTCATGCATATATACATCATGCATACTTGCAAGTTCAACTCAAGGAAAAAAAAAATAATAATAATAATACCAAAAGTTTCCCAAGTTCCAAATCTCAATACATAAAAGTATTTATACACAACCATAAGGTTATGCAACTCATGCAATGTGCCATATGGACTATTCCAACTTAACCATTTATTCATAACGATTTGGTAGTTCAATCCAAATAGAATTCACTAAGTCGTAGCAATTCCAACTTTTTTTTTTTTTAATCATAGATATCTCACATAAATCCATAAATCTTCCATGACTTGTAAATACTTCTATTAACTATTAACCAATCTTTTCTTTTTTATCATAACAATGATCACTTATAAACTTTTGATAATTTTGGCTTAGAATTTGTTCTCATATAAGCATAGTGAGATCAACACGAACTACAATTTTTTTTAATATATATTCATGAAATCTCCAAAAGATAGAAATTCTTATCTTGTATGCTCTGATGCATCATTACTTCTATGTCCATCAAATCTTAATAACCATGATTCCTAATTTGTTAAAAACTCTAAATAACGACTATCATCTCATTTATGACTAGATCCATTCTTACTTATCTAATTTATTGGTATAACATCAATTCAATAGTTGGACAACTATCTCTCTATATCTGATGTCATTCATCAATTCACTTAACCATCAGGGCCCAATATTTATATAACATAATTATCTTAATTTCTTTACAGGAGTCGTTTACTTTTTCCTCGGATTATATATCTCTCCATATCTGATGTCATTCATCAATTCACTTAACCATCATGGCCCAATATTGATATAACATAATTATCTTAATTTCTTTATAGGAGTCGTTTACTTTTTCCTCGGATTATAGAATCTTTCATTAAACAAAAATCCTTATGTATAACTTACATAACATCTAGAATTCAACAAATCCTTTAAACATCAGAAGACTAAATCTCGTTGAATTTAATTCATACTTATACCATATCAAACCATAAGGTGCCACAATTATACAAGATCCACTACTAGGCACATAAAGATTAAAGAAATTTATTTCTTACCAAGAATCACCAATTCACTTTTCTTCTAACCATAGTAATTCATTATTCCTGATGTTCAACATCTGAAAAATAGCTGATGAATAACCACACAGTATACTTTTACATCCACCAAGTAGAATTATTTTTCATAAATAAAAAATCACTTCTGATAATGGCTTTAAATAATGTTTCATTTCACCAATAGGTATTCTTATGAAAAAAAAAATACTTATCAAACCCCTTATTTTATAGACAAATCACCTCAAGTCATTCATCATTTAAACCTTATTAGAAATATCATTTATGTACAATACACCAATTAAATATACATATTCTTGTCCAGAAAAAAAAAAATATCTATCTTCAATATGCATAATAACTTCTACTACCAAAATCATGTAAACTTCATCAATTGCATTATATTAAAAAATCGGATACTCTTAAGTAGGATTCTATTGTCCTTAATCCAAAATCATCTTACTTCTCTTATTAATCTACTAGCAACATCGATTCACAACAACCCTTTCCTTCAGGCAAACAGTATACATACATTTCATGCATTTTATGAATGCATTTCACATTCAACCAAATATTTAACTTCAACTTAATATTATAATCTTAACAGCATAACTTAATATAGTTCTTCTTGTCACACAACCATACAAGTTCACACTTCATTCTTACATACTTAGTATTATATATTAAATGTTATTTCATGTTTAATTCGTAAAACCAATATACTTCCATTAGGCCCAATGAGATGGTATAAGTGAATATCATTCTTCATTTATTTAAAATAATCTTTCATTTATCAAAACTTTATTAAACCGACACTTGAAAATTTACTTAAATGAAATTTTTTTTTTTATATTCCACAGTACTTCAATAGAAGGGAAAAATCCTCATAACAAAATCATTTACATAAGCACGATTATTAAAAAAATATGCTCTGTATGGATTTCAAAATTGACAAACCTATTTCACAAGTCACTCATCTATCAATTAGCATGGATACAAATCAAATTTCGAAATTAAAATTCATATCTTCACAAGTCAATCTCAAAATATACTTCTAACACTTGGAACTCATATCAATCAAGAAAAAAGAACCATCGAATCCTTCAACGCATCTTAATACTATCTTATCTCCAATAACCACCACACTCGAGATCTCTATCCTTATCTCTTAAGGAATTCCTCCTAAGAATCATTCATTCACATGGTCCAGAAGTATATAACCGATTAAATCATCAAGTAGGAACTCTTCAATTAACATACATCCGCTTACCACAACAACCATCTCCAATAGCTGGTTTTTCCAATTCAATACCAACTATGGCAGTATTAACTTCAAATTACTCATACTCTCACTTTCAACATAGATAAATTCCTACACAATACAACATAGTCCTAGAATCGCCATAAACCTATGCTTCTGATGAACCACTAAATGTAACCACCCGCCACCCAATCCCGAGAGACTCCGACGCGGATTGCCCACATCGTGCCCCGGAAGACACCGTCTTAACTTAACATATAAAAAATTCATAAACTTTAAAAAATTTTACATTATGAAGTTAAATTGGGAGACACCGTCTTAACTTAACATATAAATCATAAAACTAAAATTTTACATTAGAAGTAATTGGGTATTCACAAGTTTCACGAGTATATTATTTTTTTTATATAATAGAAATGTCATCATTGGGAACAATCCTACAAAAATACCCTTTAAAAACTGAGCTCGCCAAATATGTGAATACAAAATACTCCCAATGAAACTCCAAACGTCCAACATCTCCAAATAATTATTATAACACAAATTATAACACAACAACACTTTTATATTTTCTTAACTGAATAAATCCTCAATAGTATTTTAGATTCATCAATTAATTGCATTCATTATATATATCAAGTCTTAATGAACTAATCATATCAACTGACTTGAAATATTTCATATTCACTCATTTAATAAATCTTATGCTCATCTCCAAATATATACACCAAAATAATTTATTATTACATAGTTAAGTTATAATTCAAATAACATAATCTCCCAAAAATGTAATAATTATACATGCCATAATTCTTAAGTACATAAATCTCAATCGACTACTACCAAATTATTCTTGCTTTGATAATAGATGCCTTCTACTCTATCAATCAGCAACCACAATCTTCAACCTACGCGATAGATATAAAAATCGACGCGCTGAGTATTAAAACTCCATGTGGTGCTCATAATTCACATACTTTACCAAAATCTTGCGATGGCAACTACTTAAAACCACACAATTTCGTAAAAATCTCATTTATAATCAATTAAAATCTCAAATTAACGATGCATTTACATTCTATGCAAAAGAAATATCAATATAAACTATGAATTAACACATCGAAGAATTTAATCTTTCAACTCATAGAATTGGTCTTGAAGAACACCCTCCGCTCCTAACTTGCGCGTGATAAAAATCAACGCGCTGAGTGGAAGAATCATGCTTTGAAAATTCATTTGATAATAAAATCATTAATTTCCAAAGTAAGGTTTACTAAAATAATATGATCTTATTCGTTTAATTCAAATACTTTGAAAACAATAAGACGATTATAACTACAAATATGTTGATTCTTTAGTTAAGGCTCGTGCTAATACAGAATGAACATAAGCAGATTTGATCGTGGCCTATGAAAGCACCACCCCCATCACACAATCGTGCCCTATGAAAGCACCACCGTGGCCTATGAAAGCACCACCCCCATCACACAATCGTGGCCCATGAAAGCACCACCGTGGCCTATGAAAGCAGATCGTGGCCTATATTAGCGCCACCCCCATCGCACAATCGTGGCCTATGAAAGCACCACCCCATCACACAAATAAGCGCGTCCGCCTATTTGTAAGGGATGATAACCCTAGCATATGATCATAGCTTCACAATAACAAAATCAATCTCATCATACCACGTTTCAATCATGCATAGTAGAGCCCATCGCACACCGTGGCCTATGAGCGGTGGCTGTGAGCGATGGCTGTAGTGACAGTGCACTCACCTTAGGCGAATCCCACATCGGTTAAGTGTGAGAGGGAAGTGATGTACTTAAGGTGGGCGTCATGTTTTCCTTATTCAAAATTCAAAGCACATACACCTTAAATACCCATTTCTTTGTTAAAACTCTAAACATATAAAAGTTATCAAATAATAATACTTATTCCCGGACCGATGGCACTATTCACAGACCGATAACTTACTATTTCAGACACAGAAAAATGGGGCGTTACAAGAAAAGTTCTTTGCAGTCAAGCAGTACAATCTAAGACTCAATCCCAAAAAGTGCGTATTCGGAGTAACAAAAGGGAAGTTGTTAGGTTTTGTTGTAGGACCTAACGGGATTGAAAACAACCCTTCTCACACTTATGATTCTTATTTTTGTCAAATAATTCTAAAAACATACAAATAATCAAGACAGCACTCATCCACAACCATGATTGATATACTACTTTTATCCAACAATAACCCTTTTTGGAATTCTAGGACATTAAGGAAATTTCCAATGCATTAATAATCCACCCGTACCTTTTTCTGCGGTTTTTCTTAGACATAACTTGAGTTATAGACTTTCTCAATAAGTGAAGTTTTGATTCATTAGAAAGCTAGACAACTCTACCAATGTTATCAAAGACCAATAGCATATCATCCTGTATATGGTGGAAAAAAAGGCTAGGACACAGACCAATATGTCCAGACCTGATTCAGCAGCACTAATTCCAATGTTTAATCCAATTCCTACTTATCCAAACACTCTAAATCAACAACCAATTCCAAAAACCAGAGAGTCTAATACACAGCGGAACAACTCTCATGAAGAACTCAGGAACTTATACATCTTATCAATGTTTCTAGTGCAAATATGGGCACTCAATTCATGATGCATTAGCCCGTCATACAAGAGGTCAGTTTGGGTTTTCTAGCCATAAGTTGAACTATTCATAAATCCAAATTGAACAAGAGCGATGGGTTCGGAAAGCTAAGAGTAGACCTATAATCTTTCAGAAGACTCAGACACTCAGACACAAAGGAAAACTCGAAAGGATCGAAAAATAGTCCTTAATCTCACTCAATAACATTTTTCCCAATTTCAGCTTACTTAAATCATATACAAGGTAGGGAATTCTACCACATATTTCATACTCATCATACATCATCTTAAGAGTACAAATCCTCAAAGAATAACAAGAAAACTTAATGCCTTATTCATCAATAGGTTCTGCCACTCTTGGAGGATGAAGAAGAAAATGTTTTCCTCATCAATTCAACATATAAGCATGCTTAGAAATCTTCCAAGAACACATGTATACCACCAAAATTCAATAATCAAATTATTTCATATAAAATTCCCAATTTTCACAAAATAGTATAAACTTCACAAAATCAAAAATAAATTTTAACAAAGTAATTATGTTTATGAACACTAACCTCAAAAATCAAGCTTGGAACACCCAAAAATCACCAAATCAAACTTTAGTCTTGAGTTTCTCCAACTTAGATAGTTCACCTTGGTTTCCTAAGCCTTTGGCTTTCCAAGTTTCTTGAAAATAATCACCACAAATCACTTCTCTAGCTTTAAACTCTAGGATTGATTCCTTAAATTCCTTAAATCAATTAAATGGCTGAAATCTTTGAAATGCACGATTTAGGCCTTTAAGATCGATAAGTATGAAGAAAACAACCAAAGAGATGAAGAGAAGAAGGGATAGCCAACGCCAAGAGAATAGAGAAGGAGAGAATGAGTGGGTTGTCAGTTCAAATACTTATGAGCGCACAAGGGTATTTTTAGTCTTTCCTCAACATATGGATGGCTAGGATTGAGTCCAATCTAATTTCTCAACATTGGATGGCTAGGATTGAGTCGATCTAATCTAACGGCTATAAATATTCTCCCAATTAAATTCCTTCAAAATATTATTTAACACAATAAAATCCTCAAATTTACTCCATAAAAATAATTCCTCTAATTTCTTTAATTAATATAACACCATTTCAAATTTACTCCATACAAATATTGCCTCTAATTCCTTAATTAATATCACACCTTAATTAACTATTCACTAATTTTCTAAATTCTCCAAAAATATTCATTACTTACTTTCTACCGATAAAAATCATGTATATATACTCCAAAAATATTAAATAAAATATAACACATAGATAGTAATTTTTCTGGACCAAAATAATATTTATTCCCGGACCGATGATACTATTCACAAACCGGTAACTTACTATTTGACACAGAAGATGGCGGGCGTTCACAAATATCTTGATCGAATTCAATCTGATACTGTATCATTTATAAGACTGAAAATAGTGTCGAAGTTTCTGGTAGCCCAATACCATTGTTAAACATTCCTTTCAATCCAATATAATTTCTGCTCATTTGAAGAAAGCGTTTTGCTCAAGTAATACATCGCCTTCCAAACCACCTGGTCATTAGCTTGTTCTAACATAGCTCCATTTTCAGCATCTTCCATTGTCAAGTGTAGAATTACGGTTTCCCTGGCTTTGGTGGGTTTCCCTGGCTTTGGTGGGCACAAAACCGAGGGACTTGACAAATATTCCTTGATTTTGTCGAAAGCTATCTAGCAGTGATCGTTCCACTTTACTGGCCGCTCTTTTCTTAAAAGCCTGAAAATTGGATCACATACTATAGACAACTTTGAAATGAACCTGCTGATATATTGAATCTTTCCCAAAAAGCTTCTCACTTGCTTTTCCGTCTTAGGCGGCTTCATTTCTTGGATCTCCTTAATCTTGTCTAGATCGAACTCTATTACCTTAGGTCCTACTATGAATCCAAGCACTTTTTAGGAAGTCACCCCAAACATACATTTCTTTGGGTTCAACCATAGCTTGTATTAAATCACTCTATCCATGAACCGCTCGAGGGCTGCTGGATGCTCTTCTGGTGTCTTTGTCATGACAATCATATCATCGATATACACCTCTAACTCCATGTGAATCATGTCATGAAATAATGTAGTTGCCATCCTTTGATAAGTAGCCTTGGCGTTCTTTAAGCCAAATGACATCACCCGATAGCAAAACGTACGAAACTCCATCACAAATGATGTCTTGCCTTTATCTAATAATGCCATGAGAATCTAGTTATAGCCTACAATCCAATCCATAATGGAGTAGCATCCCATCATCATTGCACTATCGACCAGGATATCAATATAAGGGAGAGGAAAATCATCCTTCAGTGATGCTTTGTTCAGATCCTTGTAGTCCACACACATTCTGACCCTTCTGTCTTTCTTAGGAAGCGCCCCTGGCGATTGCATAACCGAACCACCCTTGACTAAGAAGTACCATCATCACGCGCGAGCCCACTGATATACGCGGATACACCATGGTCACGCGTACTAACTCGGCCTTCGGCGTGCGCCCGTCTCTTCAGCGCACAATAGCGATGAACATCATGGAGACTTCTAATATTATTGCTATCCCCTCGCCGACACCCAGCATCCTAAACTGGTACGCATAATACAGAATCTGTCACATCCCTTGACTCCTCTTCCTCCCTCTGCGTATGTTTTTTTGCTACCGATCATGCTAGCTACGTCGGGATATCAATATAAGGGAGAGGAAAATCATCCTTCAGTGATGCTTTGTTCAGATCCTTGTAGTCCACACACATTCTGACCCTTCTGTCTTTCTTAGGAAATGGGACTATGTTTGCCAACCATTTTGGATAGTGAACCACTACAAGAAACCCTGCATCTATCTGCTTAGTCACTTTCTCTTTAATCTTCTCAGCCCATTTTGGTCTTAACCCTCTTCTCTTCTGCTTCACTGGCTTGGCTCCAGGATACATAGGAATTGTGTGCTCAGCTATAGACCTATCTATCGTGGCCTATCTTTATAATTCAATGTGAAGGCTTCCTTTTTGTCCATGAGCAGACTTCAAAATTTTGTGTTTAACTCTGGTGTTAGGTTTGGCCCAATTAACAGAATTCGTGGATTATCTTTTGTCCGATATTAAATTCAAGCATGCATAATGAGTTAATGCCACATGTGCGCATGTGCTTATCTACTTGATGAATGGAACCATCAGGAAAGACATCAAATAAGTAAGCAAAATTAAAGTTCATTTCATTAAATAACAGTGACAGTTCATTATAATCAGACTCGTCGTTAATAGAAATTGTCACATCAGAAAGGGCTTCAGCTTCTTCAAAACTCTCTTCTATGCGAGCTTGGATCGCTTTTAGCACTTGATCTGTAGGGTCCTCTCCTTCTTCAATGCTCGCCTTCCCTTTATTCTTCTCTTCCTTTCTTTCTTCTTGGGCAGCTTGTCCCTCTTCTTGCTCCTCTTTCTTTCCTTCTTCCTTGGTCGTTTATGGTCCCTCAACCCCCTTTTTCTCGAGTGTCTTCTCTTCTTCCTTCTGTTATTTCTCCTCGAGCTTTTGTTCTTTAGGCTCAACTGCCAACATATCAATAACATCAGCAAAGATCTCTAGATAAGGATATATCTTTCCCTTATGCTGAAAAGGCTCTATTGGCATACATGTGTGGGTTCAGTATATGAATGGCACAACCCAAGAGGGGGATGAATTGGGTTTTCTAAAAAATAAAAATTGAACTTTCAAAAATAAAATCATAATTCTGTTGCAGCGGAAATAGAAAGCGTTTGTGAGAGTTAGTTAAGAAGATTAGAACCTTCTCACAAAGCTTAATGCAAGATTAGAAAGACTTTGTAAAGTAAAATTCATACATTCTGTTTCACGCGGGATGTTGCAGCGGAAATAGAAAGCGTTTGTGAGAGTTAGTTAAGAAGATTAGAACCTTCTCACAAAGCTTAATGCAAGATTAGAAAGACTTTGTAAAGAGCAGCTATAGATTAGAATTGCTTCAGAAATCTAAATCAGTTTCAGAAACACTTTATGAATGAAAGTTATTGCATTTAGAACTTTATGAATTTTAGAAATGCTTCACAAAGCTTTAAGCAAACTTAGAAAACTAGTTAAAACCCAAATTGTGAAATATACTGAATATAGAAGAATATATTAGAACTTAGTGCAATCATAATACAGAAATCCAGAGTTCTAATATTCAATAAAGATAAAGCTTATCCGAGTTTAGAACAATAAAACCATTAACAACTTTGCATTTATTACATACTTTGGCATTTCACAAATCGATTAACAGTGTAGTAATGTCAAAAATGTAAACTTCAAGCCAGAACTTACAGAAAATAACAAAACGAAGATAAGCTATAGCGATTACTATAGTGTCAACACTAACTCGCTTGACATCCCACTCCCCAAGAATCTCATCCTTGAGATCCTCCACTTGTTATCTCTTTTAAAGTAAGAGACCAAACGCGTTTTGCCACAACGCAGTTAAAGGGTAAGAGACAAACCAACAGTACAAGGCAATAGATCAACTCCTAAATCTACCCTTTGTCCCAATAGATTTTCCAAAGGTTCTAGTCAACCTAAATCCTTTCTGTTTTTGCAAAGAACAGAAAATTAAATCAAGACATTAGAATCTCACTCAAGGAGAGGTTCGCTTGATAACCTATTACACAATAGCTTTTCACCTAAGCTATTACACAAATGTTTTAAAAATAAAAACTAATCTACAACATATTACAGAATCTAAATAGGCAGAAAGAAATGCAAATATAAGCACAGGAAAAATAGAAATCAAGATTAGAAAATCGTTTTAAAGAATAAAATCTATTTTTCAAAAGATGCTGTTATTAAACTTTCTTTTCTCTTAAAATTATTTCGTTAAGCAAAGAGATGAAAAGAAAATGAGGGGGTAAACAGTGAGTTTTGAGAGATTAAAATATATGATCAATGGACACTTAAGAGATTAAAATATATGATCAATGGACACTTACTCTTAAAACAAAAACCCACGTCTTTACAAGGGAAAGACGGCTTTTATAGAGAGGGATGGAAATCCCGTTTTAGAAAGTAAAATCTCTCCTTTTAAATAAGAATATTGACTTTCCAAATTTTAAAACATACGAAGATCTTGTTGTCAAAAATTCTTTGAGTCAAAATCTTTTCTTTTATAGTAAGCGAATAAGAATAAGATTTTAGATTTTCCTTAAAAAAAATGTTTTCGGAAATAAATATAAAAATATTTTTCCAAAATATTTTATTACCAAAAATAATTAAGATAAAAATCTCTTTCATTTCCGTAAGTGAATTAAATTTCCAAAAATGGAAATTTTGTTACCATAAATGATTAAGGCAAAATCTCTTTTATTTAGATAAGAAAATAAAAAAGAATCATGATTTATCTTTTATAGATTAAAGTAATTTCTGAAAATCATTTTGAAAGAGAGAGAAAAATATTTCTGTGCTTATAAAAAAATATTCTCTCTATCCTACAACAAATCCTAATATACTTAACGACTAAAATCTTCAACGGTCTTCATGATCTTCATTTAAACTTAAATTTGTTGGAATTTTCCTTGTTTATTAATTTTCGTATAAAAATAAATAAGTCTGCATAAAATAATATTAGCACAAATAAAATAATTAAATTTATTTGTTTTGCGTAATCATCAAAATCTCAAGATAAAATTGAGATCCTTGAGCCAACAATATGGAGAGGAATGCTTACTCGATCAGAAGAATCGTCCATCCATGTCCAATCAACTGTATGTTTTCTTTGGCATGCTTCCAAATTTATACCCTAAGCCTTGACGGTCCTTTGAGTGTGGATTTTAGGTAGCTCTATAATGCCTTGCTGATTCTTTCCAAGCCCTTTTCCTTCTTCATAGTTCATTTTCTTCATGATGTTGGAGACAGTGGGCCCCTGTTAGCTGCTAAATATAAGCAAAAAATCTGAAAACCGTCCATTAGGAGAATACTTGCTTTCCACATGAGCAATGAGCTACACTCCTTTCACTTAGCAGCAGGATATGGTGCATGATCACTTTCCATAAAAGGAAATTGGATTTTGCTTTGTAGCGTTGATGGTACTCCCCTAAGGAATTGCATACCTATGGCGCCCCAATAAGTAGGCAAAATTTTGGGGGAATGTTAATTACAATGACTCTATTTCCCTTTTTCTTTGGCCCTACCTCACCACTATTTTGAAGATGCCTCAACCTGTCTCTTCAGTCGTCGTATGCTCTATCATAACATCAGTAAGACTCCATAATAAGACAAATTCCAACTTGAAACTTGGAGAAACAGCTTTAATGCGACAACATCAGAGCCTACCATCATCTTATCATCACATTTTTGATCACCTCCCTCTGACCTCAGCCTTTAATGCAACAATGTCTTTGTTGATTCTTTCTTTGGCGAGGAGTTAAATCATCAGAACAATGATAGGAAGGGATCATAGTGCCCATATCCCCATGAAACTATCCCCATGAAATCAGCTAGAGAAATGGATGATGAAACAGGAATCTCCACCATGGCTTTTAGCAAAGCCTCTAGGTGTTGTTTTGATGATACCAACAGGTCCCATATGCTTATGTTTGCATGGGTTCTTTTCAGTTATCTCATAAGGGCATCATCTTCTACTTCCTTCTTTGGCAACTTCTATGAGCTTATTTTTTCTTTCTCTTCCCTTCGCTTGATCAAATCCAACTGATAGATCCGACCACTTCGGGTCATATGGCTTACAGTCCTGGCTTCTTTCTTATCCTCGCTAATCCATATGTCCAGAATAATGGGATTCACTTCTACTTCATCCTCACTTCCTATCCAGGCTTGCTCACTCTATTCTAACCATTCCTTATTGTTATCCCAAAAATTTAGCACCATCACATAAATTTGCTCCAAAAGTTTATCCCTCTCTCTCCTCCTCCTCCTCCTCTTCAAACTCGGCCAGCACCTCCTTGGGAGTCTTTCTAGACTCAACCATATATTAGTTCTTAGGAGGCAGTACATTCATAAAAGTCTCATAAGTAGATAAGTCCTCGTGCTAGGCCTTGATTTCTCAGGATCAGTAACTATGCCACTATCAATCAGATCTTATATCTCATGCCTCAGTCGCAAGAAATTATCAGTTGTATGGCCCTTACCCTGATGGAATTTGCAATAAGTACTCTAATTGTAGTTCTTTGGCAAAATGACTGGAGGAGGTCTCGGTGTAAGCGGTCATAACAGACACACCATTTTTACTTTCTCAAGTACTTTAGAGAGAGGAGTGCCAAAGTTAGAAAATCTCATTGGCACATTAGTAGCTCTCATATCCAGAGCGGCTATTGTTGTGTTCTTGTTGGTGTTCGGGGTTTTGGTTGATTGGCTCAACCTTTAGAACCCAAACTTGTTAAAGCTTTTGGCTAAGTTCCCATACTTCTTATCTTCTCATATTTTATCTTCGATGATGGTCCCACCTCATAAACTTAAGCAAATTCAGTCAAAGGCATATAATATATGAGGATGTCGACTTTTTCCCACATCGGTTTGGAAAGAATCGAATTGAACAGGCTTGATGATGTCGACTTTTTCCCACATCGGTTTGGAAAGAATCGAATTGAACAGGCTTGATTTATTTTATATAGTAAAAAATGTTTTTCTTTTTATTAAACTCATTTAATCCCCGGAAAAAGGTTCTCTTACTTTGGTAAGAATTTCATTTCAGAGTCGCCACCATTATCAGGGAAAATTCGCGAATCAGCCGATTCTTTGGAATCGACTAATCCGGTTTTAAACCAAAGATAGGGTCCGAGAGTTAGGTATGAAATGGAAAGATGTTAGGCACCCATTTTGCCTGATTAAATGAGCCTCCTAGTTGTCCATTAATTCACAATAGGTTAATAATACAATTAATTAAAAATTGAGATGCAAAACCTTTTATGCATTTTTCGGAAAACATGTCAAACATACATTCAATCTCCTCCACTCATCAAAAAATAAATCAATCAAAGAAGGGGAAGTGAGGAGAAAAGAGTTACAAACCTGCCTAATCATCACAGTCTACCCTTAAACCCTCCCAATTTTCCAAACCCAAAAAATAATCACATCAAGCAATAATAGGAATCCCATTAAGGACCCTTTTACATTTGGCAATAAGAAGCTTAAATAAAAAATAAATCCAAACCATAAGTAACAAACGTAAAGAATAGCAAGAATCCACAGAAATATATAATAATTACAGATCACAACACAATCAATCATTCAATAATCATGAATATGATGAATGTAAGTGATATAAGATTAACAAATAAAGATTTAGCACAATAATAATGAGCATTAAAATAAATGACAAGGACAATAATTAAATGATATAAATTTAAAGGTTTTACATGATTTAAGCTCATGATCTTGATGTTCATCCTAGAAGGATGAAGAAATCCATCAATCATTGTTCTCAATCATGTTTTATATGTTTATTTGATATGTTTTATATGTTTATTTGATCCATATAGGACCTAATACGCATCACGAACCTTTTAAGGTCAGAGCTTGGCCATCGGATCTTTGAATAAGAACATTTATTGAGTAAGAATAGGAGTTTCTAGCTCCTGTGGCGTGGGCCATAGGGAAGAGTCGCACGCCACATGTAGTGGCGTGCGCCACTACTGTTGGCCCCGTGCCACAAAAGTGCAGAAAATAATGTTTGGTTGATCCTAGGTTTCCCTCACAACCAGACCTAGAAATGGTGTTTTAAACACCGAACAAGCAAAGAACAAGAGGAAGAAAGCATTTAAAGGTTCTTAAAAACTACCTTTTGTGATTCCTTTAATGATTTGCTCAAAAATGGATGAAGGAAAACACAACACTTGGTCTTTGATCCAAAAATCCAAGATTAAAGATTAAAGTTTGTGTTTTCAGGATTCTAGATTGTCTACAAGAGATTTTCATTGATTAACAATAAATTCTCATCACAAATCCAAGTTAATACAAATTGCCATTAGACTTCTATGGTTGAATTTTTAAAATGCATGAGCTTCCCCTTGTTTCCAAAAAAGAGTCCTCCCTTTCACACCTCTCAATGCCTATTTATAGGCAAATGAGGGTGGGTTGCCCTATTTTAGGAATGACATGGCAAAACAGCCATTGTCGGGCCCCATAATGGGACTGGCCCACTTTTACGAAATCAGACTGGGTGACACGCAATACAAAGCTGTACAAGGGGAAGTGTGCTGGACGAATCCGATGGGCTTCCCGAGCGCGATTTTATCGCAAAATGCCTGGTAACTCAAAAAGGTAAAAGTGGTTAAACACATCGATTATCTTAGCCAGGGCAATCAGAAATCCGGATCCTGTTTTACATGAAAAAAATTGGTGCATCATCATTGAACCTTCTTAGGGAAAAAATTTAAGTGTCTACAGTTTGCCCCCACTTTGATAATATTTTTCTTTTCAAGCAAAACGTTATGAAAGTGTATAGTAGATGCGTAAGTAAGAAAATACTTACCTGGTTTGCATGATAGGCACGGCTTCAGTGGATGAAGTGCACCCTCTTGGCGGCTTTGGGAGGTTATCCTTTAGACGGTCAAAGGTGGAATGTTATGTGCAACACGGGCGGCATTAATTGGGGATACTTGATCGTCCCAATACCATTTGCGACATTTGACGGAGGGTGAATTGCGTCATAGTGGCTTTTGATGACTTCTATGACTATCTTGCACCTGTCAGTGGCTTTAATTGGAGATACTTCAATCAACCAGTACCAATTGCGGCATTTGACAGTGGGTGAATTACATCAAGGTGGCTTTTGACTACTTTTACGATTATCTTATGCCAGTTGGCAGCTTTGAGTTGATAATGCTCCACTTTGAGACGTTGTCCTTTCAGACGGGGAGAGGAGGAATGAGATGCTCTACATAGGACAGCTATAGGGGTGCGCCACTTCAAACGGCTTCAATGGATGAATGAGTATGACACTTCGGTCAACTCGATTTTTGAAATGCTCTACATCGGGAGGTACGCCACTTCAAACGACTTTGGGAAAACTCCACTTCGGGAGGTGCACTATTTTGAACGGCTTTGGGAAAACTCCACTTCGAGAGGTGTGCCACTTCGGACAGCTTGGGGAAAACTCTCGTTTTCGCACTGCCCCCAAGTGACCCGAAAAATGTTCACTTTTTATTCTTATGGAAATGATGATCTTACTCTGAACAGTGGTGACAAAACATTTTTGGATGCAATGCCAATAAATCGGTCTTATAAAACATTTTGAGTTGCCACCCATTTTTTCGGCAATGGGACCGTTTCCAATTTTATTTATTTTATTTTATAAAAAGTGACTCCATTTTAAACCTAATTTTGTTCAAGGCCAAATGATTTAGAAAAGACTGGTCAGGCGCACCAAGGCGATTCTGGGTAAGGGAATTGGGTACGTCGGCCCGTTGGAAGCCGATGCGGGGAAAAATTGGCCTCTTTTAACCTACGATTTCTAATTTATTTTAGTTAGAAAAGCCAAATTATTTATTTATTTAAACCTAACCCGAATGAATCAAACCGAGTTCTTATTGGAAAATTATTTAATCATCCCAATCAAATCTAATTATTACATTCATACTCATCCAAATCATCCAAACCAAAATAATTAAACCAAATAAATAAAAGACCCGCTCTTGCCTTATGGTTAAAGGCGGGCCCTAAGAAATCTACATCTCCTACATAGACTTCAGCAGAAAACTCGTAACCCACAAAAAACCAAAAAAACCCGAAAACATCATAATTACATTTTTAATTATTTTAAACCTATTAAACTGTAATCTGTCATACATTGGTTATTTTCGGATTATTGCCGAAAAAATTAAATTTTATTTTGTACTAAATTTTATTTTGTACAAAATTTATTATATTCAAAAAGACAAAAACCATTTTTGGAACCCAAGAACAGTCGCGTCACGCAGCTGTTCTTGGAAGAACAGGTGCGTGACGCACCCTATACCTGTGTGACGCAGCTCTTCTGGGTAAAGAAACAAAATTTTGGACATGAACATGTTTTCGCACCGCCCCCGAGCGATCCGAAAAATGCTCCATTTTAGTTTTTGGAAATAGGAAAAGTGATTATTAAGAAAAGTGGTGACAAAACACTTTCGGATACGATGCCGATAAATCGATCTTAAAATATTTTGAGTCGCCACCCATTTTACGGCAATGGGACCGTTTCCAAATTTAAAAGTGACTTCATTTAAAACCCAATTCTATTTAAGGCCCAATTATTTAGAGAACTCAGGCGCACCAAGTGCGATTCTGGGTAAGGGAATTGGGTACATCGGCCCGTTGGAAGATCGCCCGCTGGCAAGCCGGACACGACCGTGGAACACGACCGCCTCTTTTATAGTCCAACATTATTCTCTAATTTTATAATCTTTAGAAAAGCAAATTATTCTATTCAAAACCCATAATTTATTCAAACCCAACCCGAATAAATCGAACCGAGTTCTTATATGGAAAATTATTTAATCGTCCCAAACAAGTTCAATCATTGCATTCATAATCATTTAAATCATCCACACCATCCGAACCAAAACAGTTAAACCAAAACAAATAAAAGACCCGCTCTTGCCTTAGGGTTAAAGGCGGGCCACAAACCGTAACTAAAAATATATTCTACCCAATTTGAATCCAAGAAACCCTAAAAACCCGAAATCACGCATTATTATATATTAATATATTAAACTTGATTAAACTGCAATCTGCCCACACAATTGGTTGTCCTCTTGACTTATTAAAAGAAATTAAAGTATTTATTAATTGTACGAATTAATTTTTTTTTAAAGAACAAAAATCGTTTTCTGGAACCCTAGAACAGTCGCGAACAGTCGTGTCACGCAGCTGTTCTTTGGGAGAACAGTTGCGTGACGGATCTAATAGTCGCGTGACCTAACTGTTCTTAAAACTCCAGATCCGTCAACCGTTTATTTTACATCCATAATTAAAAATAAAATATTAAAAATAAAATAAAATTATGAACATGAACAGTTCCGTGACGCAACTTCCAGATCCGTTACGGATCTGATAGCTGCATGACGCAACTGGTCTGGGTACAGAAACGATATTTTGGACATGAACAGCTCCGTCACGCATCTGCCAGGTCCGTTACGGATCTACTGGCTGCGTGACGCAACTGCTCTGGTCCGTGCTTAACGGATCTAATGGCTGCGTGACGCAACTGCTCTGGTCCGTAATTACTTTTCAAACAACCCTTTTTACGTTTTTCTTTTACTTAAACATGCTTTAATAAAGTCTAGAAACACCCAAGAGTGAGCAAAATACTGTTTAACTAAGATTAAACTACTAAAGTAACGATAAAATAAATAACAATGAATTAACCACTAAAAAGACAAAGAAAAGTTGATGGATGTAAACAAATCTGAACGCGCACGCCTTAAAGAATGAGATTTCAGGGTTCCAGAAGCTTTTGTCCACAAGGATTCAACACTCACCTTTTTTTTCTTTCTCTTCTTTTTTTTTCTAATTTTCATTTTAACTTAATTGATACCTAATAGCTGTTTTTCTTCAAGGGAACTCAGAAGACTTTCTTGCAGAAAAACTAGCCGCAAGTGTGTATTTTTATGCTCTAAAATTCTTATCCCGTTTAAGAAATAAAACGATGTATTTATAGAGGTAGGGCAACAGGGGACAGCTGCGTCACGCAGCTGACGGCTGCGTGACGGACCCGATAGCTGCCCGATAGCTGCATGACGCAGCTCACTTTCTGGACCGTTGCCACGTACCCAAACATAATGAAAAACCGTTATGTCGGCTTTCATGGTGATGTCATCTTAATTGGAGCTGCGTGACGCAGCCGATAGTGTCGTCACGCACCTAACAGCTGCGTGACGCAACTCTTACGCACTCCAAACACATTTAAATTGGTCTAAATCAAATCCTTGGGTTTAAAGACTTCTGGATAGCCATGACCCTTCATTCTGCATCCTCGTATCCTCATCGAGTTAGGTGGGGGCATAAAGACACGCGTCAACAATTTGCCCCCCCCACTTTATCATTAATTGTATAAACGATTAATGTTAAAGTGGTCCATTGACGCGCCTTCGATCTTGAATGAAATGGTTGTCTTGATCATCTGGTCACGTTCAAAGCTCTGTTTGATCGGCTTTGTTAGCTCCAGTCGAATCAGCAACAACCTTCAAAACTCGGTCTGATTGGCTTTGAAGATATCTTCGAGGCTCGGTTTGATTGGCTCGAAGGATTTTGATTTGATTGCCCTGATCAACTTCGTAATCCACCATCATTAACCAGAAAAAGAATCCAAACAGCTTCGTAATACACCATCACTGTCCAAACAGCTTCGTAATACACCATCACTGTTTAGTGGGACTCGAGTCAGCTTCGAAAAACCATCACTGACACGATCAAGGATTCCAAAGCTCAGTTTGATCGGCTTTATTGTCCACCTCCTCAGCTCAGTATGATCGGCTTTAGAGGATTTGGTATAGAGTTTGTCTTGATCAGCTTCGCAATACACCATCACTAATCAAGAAAAGGATTCAAACAGCTTAGTAATTCACCATCACTGCTCGATGGGCCCAAACGGCTTCGTAAAATCATCACCGGTTGACCTGAAAATATTTTCAAAAGGAAAGAGCAATTTCTGTGTACAAACAGAGATCTTGTCTTTATTAAATGTTGGAGCATCACATGCCCCCATGCATTAATAATCATAAACTTTGAAATTTTGCATCGGGGCAAAACATTTTACTTTTGCCCCCAGTCCGGAATTCCAACTCGGAACCAAAAATATTATCTTTTAAGCAAACCTTAAAAATTTTATCTTATTATTATTTTTTACTGCAAAATTTGTTTGAAATTTCAGCAAAAATTTAGGCAAAAATTTTTTTTAGTTCTAAATTTTTAGGTATACCTTACCTGATGCGGTGTTTGAAAGAAAACTTACCTGAGGGTAATTTGGGCAATTTGATGATTTTGCCCCTTGGGCGGTGAGTAGACAGAATTGCTGAAGTATACGAGCCGCACACTGATCCAAATTGCTCAGATGGGCCAATTTGGGCTTAAGTGAGTATTGATGGGCCTGGGCCCATTTCTTCTTATTATTATAAATAAGCTTTTAACATTTCATTTCTCACTTTTCAAACTCTCAGACTTTCTAAAATTCTCTGAACTCTAGCAAATATGGCCCATCTTCCCGAGATCCCTACTTCTGCTTACACGCCCGAGATGGACACCCTAGGGGTGATCCTGGACATCCCGATTTTTGAGGGCGAGCTTGTTCCCGTGAGCCGTAACTCCTTGACGCCTAGGACACGATCTCTTCAGCTTCTTCCGTTACCTGGCTCCGATTTCCCGGTTCGACACGATACCGACGCGATGCGCGGTTTCCAGTCCGAGGTAAGTATTTTGCATTTGAATTTCTTGCTTTTGGTGTTGCCAAATGTGTTTTTGGGAGTGATTTTGTGCGATTTATGTGATGTCTGTGCGTCGGTAGTAGCGTCACACAAGAAGAAGTTGCGCGACGCGATTGTTCTCTTGTGAACAGTTGCGTGACCCAGCTGTTCTCGCGAGCAGTTGCGTGACGCAGCTGTTCTGGTGTGAATAGTTGTGTGACGCAACTGTGCGAAGCTACGCGACCCCATTATCTTTGGATTTTGATTTTGCCTCTCTTGTATGTCTTGATGTCTTGCTTGCTATCTTAAATTGTGGTATGTCCTTGATGTCTTGCTTGCTATCTTAAATTGCATGCCTTGTTTCGATTCACGACTTGCCTAGGCCTGTAAATGCATAGAAGAACATGAAATTTGGCAAATAGACACATTAGGGTTTTCTATCTCACCTGATACGACCCTAGCCAATTGACCAGTACTCTCTTGCAAATCAACAGGAACATCTAGCGGACAAGCATGCAATCTCGGAAGTACCGACAATCCCTTTAAACCCCAAGTACTCTTGAAAGAGAGGAAAGCAAGGAATTTAGACAAGAATCAGAAAAACTTACCTTCAAGTACTCTTGAAAACAACCCTGAAATTCTTGGTGCAATTAATCTTGTAGAACTCACAACTTAACTACTAAGGATATTTGGTTCTATGAAGAGAACAAATCTGTTCTTGAAAAGAACAAGAAGAAAACGTTTTGTTTTGATTTTTAATCTCGATTATTGGTGTTTCCGTTTCATTATAAACGAGGGGTGCCATAGAGGCGAACTTACATCTCATCCTTTGATTCGATCCGTATCAAAGCTTATCCCTAATGTGGCCCAAATGGGCTTAATTAAATACAAGTCCAAGCTAACTACTTAAAACAATCCTAACTTAAACATTAACTAACTTAGGCTGACCCTACTCTAGAAAATAAGCCCAACCAACCTTACACATAATTAATTAAGTCCACTAAAAGAATTTAAACAAAATAGGGCAAATGGGCCGAAGGCCCTACACAACCCATACTTAAGCTCATAATAAGATAACAACCTATAACATCCTCCTAAATTTGCCTAAGTATAGAATCATGTAGAATGCATCAACGAGCAGCCTCTTTGCACGCCTCAAGCATCATAACAAGCTTTGGTGCTTCTTCAAGTTCAATCTCACATCTTGCATAATTATGATCTTGAAGCTCCAATGTGATTGTTCTTGAGCAAATGCATTCAAGGCCATTCAAGGCTGCTCGTAACTTGGTTGCACGAGCTCTTGTGATTGGCGCGGCAGGTAGAGCTAAAGGATCCTTCATCTTGCTCCCTTGATCCGTATCATTCCCACCCTCCTCAAAAAGATTTGTCCTCAAATCTGAATCATAATCAAATGGAGAAAGGTCAGAGACATTAAAGGTAGCAGACACGCCATACGCGCCTGGTAGATCAATCTTGTAGGCGTTATCATTGATCCTCTCCAACACTTGAAAAGGCCTATCACCTCGGGTAGCAAGCTTTCCCTTCCTTTGGTTTGGAAATATTTCCTTCCTCATGTGCACCCAAACCCAATCTCTAGGTTGAAATATCACACGCATCCTTCCCTTGTTGGCACGGTCAGCATAGCTTTTGTTTTTCATTTCTATATGAGCCCTGTGTAACGCCCTGATTTTTCTGTGTCTAAAATAATAGTTTTTTTCAACCATCTAAGCTTAGCATTTCACTTTAAAGGCAAAGGAAAATAAATCAAGTACATTAAAGGATTAAAACCATACACAAGCTCAAATGGACTATAACCACTTAGAAAGAATGTATAGACCTAATTAATAAGCAAAATTCAATTGAAAGGCAAACATCCTCCCAAGTTTTCAGATTGCTTACCAACCACCGCTCTAAGTAAAGTACCTTTAGGAGTTCTGTTAACTACCTTGTCTGTCCATCCGTTTGGGGATGACAAGTAGTTAGAGCTACAGCAACTTTGTACCAAGCTTACCCCAATAAAACACGCCAAAAGTGAGAAGGAATTTGGCATCACGGTCTGAGGGACTATGGTGCGTGGACAACCCCATTGCCAATCTCACAACCTCCCTGAAAAACAAACTCAGCAATATGGACAGCATCATCACTTCTTATAGCATGCAATCGAACTGTCCATCTTACTAAACCTGTCCACAACAACAAAAATACTATCCCTACCACGCTTTGTTCTGGGCAATCCAAGTACAAAATCCATAGAAACATCAGTCCAAGGCCAAAAAGTAGCGTACAGGTTTTAAAGGCATATAAAGGCCATGAGCATAGTTGTAGACTTAGCTTGCTTACATTTGCTATGCACACACCACACAGTTTCTTCTACAATCCCTTACGGCATATGTGGCCAAAAGAAATGCAGCCAAGTTAGTCAGTACGTTTGTAAGAACACCAAAATGCCCATAAGTCCTCCCCACAATTGCGATTCTAATACCAAGGCAATTCACGTATAGAACATTTTGGGTATACAAAGTTTATTTCCTTAAATAAAAACCCCTCATGCCTAAAGAACTTATTAAATGCCCCCATGTTCACATGCACTCCAAATAAGACCGGAAGTCATCATCATCACATAGCAAGGATTTTTATATGTCAAAATTTCCTAACAACTTAGCCATTAAGAGTAGTAATAAAGCATACCTCCCTTAGAAAGTGCATCAGCCACAATATTTCTTTCCCTTGCTTGTATTTAATCACAAAAGGAAAACTGTTCAATGAATTCAACCCACTTACCATGTCTTCTTGTTCAAACTTACCTTGTTCCCTTGAGGGTGCTTTAAAGACTCATGGTCAGTGTGTAATGACAAATTCTTTGGGTAGGAAGGTAATGTTTTGCCATACCTTCCCAATGCTCTCACTAGAGCATATAGCTCCATTGTCATAGGTTGAATAATTGAGTTTGCCGGCTCCATTTTGAGTTTCTCACTGGAAATAGGCAATAGGCTTTCTCTTCCTGCATCAACACTGACCAATACCTACCCACCAGAAGCGTCACAACTCAATCTCCAAATGTTTTATTCAAAGTCAGGTAAAACTAAAAATAGGAGCAGAACAAAAGAATGGATTTTAAAGTATGAAATGCCCTTTGTTGCGCCTTTCCCCCCATTTAACCCAACTCCTTCTTACACCTCTGTAAGTGGGGGCTGTATTAGTAGAGAGTCCTTCAACAAACCTTCCGGTAGAAGCTTGCCAAGCCATGCAAATCCTCACCTCAGATATAGATTTAAGGAGTTGGCCATTCTCGGAATTGCTTTTAACCTTCTCCTCATCGACTCAATCCCCTGTGGCACTCACAAAAAACAAACCAAGAAAAACAAGGCCTATTATGCAAAAAAGTGCATTTCTGTAGTTTAGCATATAAACTTTTAAGCTCTCAAAGTTATCAATACTAACCTACATGCTTCAATATGGCTCATCAATAGTTGGCTATAAATTGCAGTATATCATCAAAAATAAACCACAACAAATTTCCTAGAAAAACACCGTAACGATATGGTTTCATTTAATCTCATGAAAGTACTAAGGTTGATTTGTTAGACCAAAATGATAACCCATCCCACTCAATATAAACCATATTTAGTCTTAAAGGCAGTTTTCCATTCATCACCTAACTTTCATTTCAATTTGATGATATCCACTCATAATCAATTTTCGAAAAGAATTTACTACCATGCCAGTATCATCTAACATATATCTTGCCTAGAATTGGATGGCGATACTTAACTGTGATTTTGTGTTGATACAAGCTCCAAGCAGTCAAATAACCCAGTGCCTCCTCCAAGAACCGTGCTCTCTTCTCCTAGGCACAAGTAATACAGGCAACTGCACATGGGCCACTCATACTCTTCCCTCACAAATCCTTTAGAAACAGGGTCATCAACTTGGCGCTTGCAACTCCTTAAGTCATCCATGGGTTGCTCGCTATATCGCTGGTCCTTAATTAGGAATTGTAGGGCTCCGGGCACGAAGTCCAATCTGCATTGCTCAATGCCTCTTAGCCGTGGTAGTCCGCCTAGGCATTTCAATCAGCGGAAAACACATCAGAAAACCTCCTGCAAACAAAGAAAAACAAAACTAGGAGGCCAAAGAAGAGTGTCAATGTCAATCAGCTAGGAGAAATTAAGTCACATAGAGC
>NW_023590906.1:550104-698172 GCF_014843425.1 Jatropha curcas
CGGTAGTGTAAGGGTAAGTATTTGGACTTGACCCTTGTGATGTGGGGTGGGGTATACAAACAATGTAGGTATGTTGGTAGGCTAGGCACTAGGATAGGCCCAATGGGATGTGATTGTAAGGAGAGTTGCTTAGGCTGGGACACCTCGGACTTTCGAAACAGGCCCCAGGTCTCAAAGAATTTTTTTTGGCTTTTAGGGCCAAAAATGTGAATTTTTGGCCTTTGAGGGCCAACAGGAGTTTTTAAGCCTTTGGCTGGCCAAATTGGAATTTTTTGGGCCTTTGGGGCCAAATTGAAATTTTTTGCGGCCTTTGTGGGCCAAAATGGGCATTTTTGGGGCCTTATGGGCCAAATTGGCATTTTTTGGGCCTATTGGGGCCAACATTTGACGAATTTTTGGGTTTTGTGGCCCAAAATAAGAACTTTCGGGCCTTAGGGCGCGAATCGTGAACTTTTGGGCCTCTGTGGCCGAATTGTGAATTTTGGGGCCTTTTTGGGCCTTTGGGGGCCACAGATGAACTTTTGCCGGCCTTAGGGGGCCAAGATGGGAATTTTCGGCCTTTAAGGGCCAAATTAGATTTTTTGGCCTTAGAGGGCCAAAATGGAGTTTTTCTAGGCCTTAGAGGCCAAATTTGTGAATTTTCGGGGCCTCTGGTGGCCAATTTGTGTTAATTTTCGGCCTCTGTGGGCAAATTGGTGAAGTTTTTGGGCCTTTAGTGGCCCAAATTGTGAATTGTTTGGGCTTAGGCCAAATTGTGGAATTTTTTGGGCCTTTGGGGCCCCAAATTTGGGATATTTTTTGGCCTTCGTGGCCAAAATGTGGAATTTTTGGCCTTTGTGGCCTAAAATGGGAATTTTTTGGGCCCTTTATGGCCAAATTGGAATTTTTGGGCCTTGTGGCCAAATTGTGAAGTTTTGGGCCTTAGGCCAAATTGCTGAATTTTGGGGCCTTTGGGGCCAAATTGGGAAGTTTTTGGGCCTTTGTGGCCAAATTTGTTGAAGTTTTGGGCCTTAGTGGCAAATTGTGAATGTTTTGGGCCTAGGCAAAATTGTAATTTTTGGGCCTTTGGGGCCAAATTTGAGAATTTTTGGGCCTTGCGTGGCCAAAATGTGATTTTTGGGCCTGTATGTGGCCAAATTGGAATTTTTGGGCCTTATGGGCCAAATTGGAAATTTTTGGCCTCTGGGGCCAAAATGGGTATTTCTTGGGCCTCTAGGCCAAATTGAGAATTTTGCGGCCTCTGTGGCCAGATTGGAAATTTTTTTGGGGCCTCTGTGGCCAATATTTGAAAATTTTTTGGGCCTCTATGGGCCAAATTTGGAAAAATTTTTTGGGGCCTTAGGGGCCAAGATTGTGAATTTTTGGGCCTCTGTTGGCCAAAATGTAATTCTTCCAGGTCTCAGGGACCAAAATTGTAAATTTTTCAGTCTCAGGACCAAAATGTGATTTATCCCTCATTTGAAATGGAATGTTTTTTTTTATTTGTGAAGTATGGCATGAATGGCGTGAATCGCGCAGCAACATCCACAACATAATCTTGTTCATGGATTTGCTTCACATTATTGGGGTGCAAACAGGTCCTAAGGGATAGGTTCTAATGGCTTATGACGCAAATAGAGAATAGGCTTATAAAGGGACCTTGAACCTTGAGCATGAATATTACCTAACCACATGTGAAACAAGGGATTTCGCGTGGGGTCGCCAACAGTACGCATGCCCATTTGGGCCATCCCCAAAAGGATTAGGCGATGGTTTTGCGTGTAAACAGGGGAGGCGCTTTGGCTGTCCGTCGACATAATCAAAGTAGGACCTCCGATCACGCTACTTGCTATCTCAGACTCAGGAAGTTTGAACAGAGAGGGAAGAAATTCATTTGAAATTCATTTTTTATGCATGGAGAAAATGATTTTACTCAATCGTGCCAAATAAATCAACAATTTAAAATGATTTTAATTAAATTGTACAACTTAAGTCCCAAATTCTCTTTATCTCGTATTCTTAAAGAAAGAAATACTTGATCAAATGTAAGGTTACCTGCAAAACAACGCATAGTTAAAATAAAACCCTAAAGAAGGGCTGGTTAGTTTACACAGCAATTGTAGTCCACTTTTATGGCAAAAAAGATTACATAAGTACATTCCCCAGCAGAGTCGCCAAACTGTGAAACCCCTACCCAAATGTCATAGGCATATGAATGCATATGATTTAAGGAAGAAATTGCACGTGAGTGTTTTGAGTCCCTACCTTGTTTAATTCATTTTAGGGTAAACTAGGAAAAAACCCTGAGTGACTCCAATTTTATTAACCTAGTTACTAGATTAATTATTCCCAATGTTTAAGCACAATCTACGAACCCGAGGTGATCCCGAGACCATGTCATGCTGATTAACTAACCAAAAAAGAGTGAAATGCTTTGCAAGGTGAAATGATGTAATTGACCAAATGAAATGTTTAAGTGATTTCGACTTGCCGCTCAAGGTTAGAATCCCTAACGTGCCTACGCATACTTCGTTTTTTGGAATTGAAAGATCAAAGTTTCAACGTAGTTCGTAGGCCTTCTTTGAAGGCTTGAGGGTGTATGCTTAAATGACATGAGTGTGTATATGCTTCGTGACATGTTTGTTTTTCAGGACATTTTGCCCCAACTTAGGTAGTATCGATTGATTCGAATTAGGCGTTCGTCGCCACAAAATGTTGGTTTTAAGGCATTTGTGCCCAAAAACGGTTGGTCGGGCGACTTTGTCGCCCAAAATTGATATTTGGGACTTATTATTGCCAAAAATTTGAATGTTCGGGCCTGTATTATCTGTCGAAATGATTGATTTTAAATGGACCTTTTTAGCCAAAATGTTTGATTTACGGCAATCTGTGCCAAAAGTTGTTGATGGGCGATATGTGCGCCAAAATGATTGATTTTTAAGGCCTTTGGCCCAAAAGTGTGATTTAAGCAATTCGTTTGCTAAAATGTTAATTTAGGCGATTGTCGCCAAAATGGTTGATTTTAGGGCCTTTGCCGAAATGAGTTGATTAGGCAATTTTTTGCCAAAAGTTTGATGTGATTTAGGCGGATTGTTCGCCAAAATGATTGTTTGAGGCTTTAGCCAAAAGATGATTAATTTAAGGCATTTTGTCAAAAGCTTCTGATCTTTAAGCCGATTTGTCGCCTAAAAAGTGGTTAATCTTAATTTATAGGCAATTGATTTTTTACCAAAATTTGACACTAAACCGTAGGCAAAATTTGTTAGCCAAAATCGTGATTGATTAAACTGTTCTAGCAATTTGTGCCAAAACGCGATGATTAAGGCTTTTTAGCCACAATTAATTGATTTTAATGGACTTTTTAAGCCAGATTTGTTCGAAATAAGGCGATTGAAACCATAGTTATTATTAAACTAGATTCTTTTTTAGCCAATATTGTCGGATTTAAGTTTTAACACCACGATTATTAATTCTAAAAATAAAAACATTAACTAAAAAGACCTAACGGGCATTTAAACTTAATCGTGTTTAATTGAGGACAGTTTATTTGTTCTAAATGATGACTGTTTATTTGAATGCCATTATTGCGTGAAGTTTTTTGTATTTTACTTAGTAGAATTATTTAAAGGATAGGAAGAGAAAATAATTATGCCATGAAGTTGCCTTTTTTTTTAAAATTACAATGAGCAGAGTCTTTCGTTTGTTGTGTACTCTGATTTATAATCGAACGCCGCTTCTTAGCTCCAGAATTAAGCTCCCTCGTTAGGAAATATTAATTACATTTTAATGTTGGAAATTTTTAGTGGGCAAATATACCAATAAAAATGCCAATATAAAATTATACATTAAACCTGGCAAAAAAGCCTCTGCGGTATAAAGAACGAAATCGCAAGCGAGCGTAGCGACGTAGGGAGGCGGAGGGAAGATCAGTCCGTCAACACAGACAGGGGAGCAATAAACGAAAGAGCTGACGGGTAAGTGCGGCTTCTTTTGATAGGCAAAAAATTGGGTTATCGCTGGCGGCAGGTGCCTCCGGTATGTCCGGCTGCAGGTGCCGCCGTGGCCGGCGGCAGGGTGCCGCCGGTGCTGGTCGGCATGGTGCCACGGTGGCCGGAGCCACTGTGCTCGCCGCGGTCTTACTTGGGCTTTTTCAACTCCGGAAGAGTTTTCGGGAGATTCCGGGTCCTCCGAAAAATATTCCTAGGACCTGTCGTGATCGTTGCGACATTCCGGTACGTTTTAGTAGTACCATATTGGCATACTTTTCGGTGAGTTTTCAGGCCGGACTGTTGGCATGGCCACTGTTGCAGGCCGGACGTTTATTAGCAGGTCTGGGCAAAACTGGCTTTTTTAAGCCTCAAATTTGAGTATTCACACAGAGCCAGTCAGTATAAGAGTTTCAGCCAGCTCGGCCCGCTCTGCCCTGCTACATTCTGGACAGACTTCAGGGGATCCAATACTTCAGTAGTAGCAACGACGATTTAGAGGCGGACCGCAGATGGGCGCCAGACCGGGCCAGACAGTTTCGGTCGGGGTACTAGTTCCGAGAGATCAGTTCCTCCGGTTTCATCTGTTGCTAGTGGTGGAGGTGCTGCATGGTCAGGTATACCATTTTGCAGTCAGGTGTTTTGGCAGGAGGACATATTGGGACAATGTGTTGTGAGGACTACACGAGCTTGGCTATAGTGTGGATCCACTGAGCAATATAATTTAGGGATTTGTCCTATGGGACTGGCTGACTCATCCCAGCCTCACTATGGTTGGCGGAGCCAGCTCCCTATGTTCAGAGAGGCAGAGGGTAGAGGACCGTAGTGAGATCATTGGTACTAGGAGGTGAGAGACCCGTGTGCTGAGACTGTGGGGGATACCAGCAAGGCTAGAGCACAGGCCAGAGAGCTTATGCCATCAGGAACAGGAGCCAGCGGGATGCCGTCTGACCGGACAGTCATAGCGACGCGTACCTTCTCTATTCTATTGAACACCTATTTGTACTTGTCTTTGATTTGATCCGAGGGCTCCACGCAATTCATTACCACTACCGCATTACATGATGGCTAGGGACTGGGTAGTATGCACATGCCTGAGACATTAGAGCACAGTGTTATGAGGCTTTTTACTAGGCCCTTTGCGTGCTCAGAGTGGTAGTAGTTATGATCGGGTGCTATAGAGATTGCTCCATGTAGTCATTCTAGGGTAATGTCAATTTCCGGCATCGTGATTTTTGATTAGAGTTGCGCTCTTTCCGAGAGTATCGATGTGAGTATTGCGGTATGGATTGGTTTGTCTAGACATGGTATGGTACATTGTTGGTATTGTAGACATTAAGAGGATTATTCGCTTCCAGACCTCCGTCTGAAGAGGAAGAATCTTGCTAGTTATGGTGGGAGAGGATGGGACTACTCTCTTCTCAATCGTTATTTTCCAGCCCAAGTACCCGCTTTAGCAGAGAAATGACTCCGATACTAGCATATGGTTTGTAGAGGCAGTATCTTAGTCCCTTGTGCTACTGCTCCAGAGTCAGGTCTCCTAGTCTATGTTCCATTGATATCACGCTCAGTTATGTGATTTTACCGGATGTGTTTCCAGAGGAGTTGCCTGGTTTTACCTCTGAGAGAGAGGTTGATGTTTTTGTGGTATTGAGGTTTATGCCTGGTACTGCACCGATTTCATTGCCTCCCAGTAATCGCGAAGTTGGCACCTGCTGAATTGAAGAGTTAATACAAGATTACAGATTCAGGAGTACTGCTTGATAAGGGGTTTTATTCGGTCCTAAGTGTATCTCCATGGGGTGCCTCCAGTTATGTGATAAAGAAGAGGATGCTCACTTAGATTGGTGTATTGATTTAACAGCATCTTAACAAAGGGTTACTGTGAAGAATCGGATATCCATTTGCCTCGGATAGTACTGATTTGTTTTGATCAGTGAGAGGGGCTAGTGATATCTTCGAAGATAGATCTGAGGGATCAGGTTATCATTCAGCTAAGGGTGAAGGGGATCAGATGTACCTAAGACTTGGCTTATTCAGACACGCTACGGTTCACTATGAGTTTTTAGGTGATGCCATTTGGGTTGACTAATGCCTGCCAGCAGTGTTTATGGACCTGATGAACCGGATCTTCCATCCTTATTTGGATCAAGTTTCGTCTTCGGTGGTTCTTATTGATGATATTTTGGCCTGACTCTCCGACTAGAGAGGATCATGATCATCACCTGCACGAACCAGTTTCTGCAGGAACCTTGAGGACAGACAGTTGTATGCCAAGCTCAGTAAGTTTGTGGAATTCTTGGTTGTACTGAGATTGCTTTCTTTAGGGACATGTTGGTTTTCTGCAGAGGGTATTTGGGTGGACCCGAAGAAGATTGAGGCAGTGCTAGATGGAAGCCACCTTACGAATGTTCACAAGATTTCGCAGTTCTTAGGTTTGGGCTGGGGTATATTACAGGAGATTTCGTCAAGGGGGTTTTCTCTTATTGCAAGCCCCTTTGACTAAGACTTTCATAAGGATGTCCAATTTTGAGTAGACTGAATTAGATGCCAGAGTATAGGCTTTGAGAAGCTTAAGGCGATGCTTACTAGGCTCCAGTTTTGACATAGCCAGGACTCCAGGCAGGGACCATATGACTGTTTAATAGTGATTGCTTCTCATAATGGTCTTGGTGTCTGCTGTTGCTTATGCAGGAGGGCAAAGTGATTGCTTATGCTTTCTCGGCAGCTAAAGCCACATGAGAAGAACTTCACCTACCCCAGTTGATTTGGAGTTAAGCAAGCTATTGTTGTTTGCCTTTGGAAAGATTTTGGAGACCATTACTCGTATATGGTGAGAAATGCAACCTTTTATTACGGATCATAAGAGCCTTTAAAGTATTTGCTTATGCAGAGAGAGCTTAACCTGAGGCAGCGCAGATGGTTTAGAGCTACTTAAGGACTATGAGTTCACTATTGATTACCACTCCGGTAGAGCTAATGTCCAGTGCAGATGCACTCAGTAGGAAGGCAATGTAGTTGCTCTTCCGTGCCTATGAATGCACACTTTATCTGTGACTAGAGATGGTGCTCTTGTAGCAGAGCTTTATGGTGAAACCTACGCCTGATACAGCAGATTAGAGATGCACAGCAGAGGTGATTGAGGGGGGGGGAACTTAAATTTAAAAAAAAAAAAACCCTTGTGGAAAGGCTTTTTAGTTCCAAAAAAGGGTGAGAGAAAAAGAGATTTTATGATTAAAGATGACGACTGCCTGCTACTTTGCGGGATCGGATTTTGTGCCTAAAATTTTCAGAATGTGAGAAAGAGTATCTTGAGGAAGCTCATAGTAGTCCCTATGCTCATTGCATCTGGCAGTAATAAGATGTATCAATGATTTGAAATCACACTTATTTGGTGGCCGGCGATGAAGAGGGATATCATCAGATTATTGTCGAGGGTACTTGACGTGCCAGCAAGTGGAAAGCAGAAGCATCAGTTTCCTTCTGGTTTGTTACCACCCTACTTCTATTCCAGAGTGAAATGGGATAAGGTTAACTATGGATTTTGTGAACTGGATTGCCTTTTCAACTTCCTAAAAGGAAAGATACTATATGGGTAATTAGTTGACAGGCTTAACTAAGTCGGCACACTTTCTTCACTGTTAGGAAATCTGATTCACCATGGAGAAGCAATATGCAGAGCTTTATATAGATGAGATAGTGAGATTACATGGGGTTCTTTCTTCATCATTTCAGATAGAGATCCGAGATTACTTCTAGATTTTGGAAGAGCTTACATGAGGCCCTGGGTTACTAAGCTGAATTTCAGCACTTAGCTTTTCATCCTCAAGAGTCAGTCAGGAGCGGGTTATTCAGATTTTGGAGGGATATTGTAAGAGCTTGTTGCTATTGAGTTTGAGGGCAGTTGGGAGAAGTACATTCGACTTGTAAGGAATTTGCCTACAATAATAGTTATCAGTCGAGTATTCAGATGGCCCCCTGTTGAAGCATTATATTGCAGCGAATGTAAGGGGACTCCCACTATGTTGGGTTCAGAATTGTAGTGAGGGGCAAAGATTATAGGTCAGATTGATTCGAGACACAGAGGAACTAAGGTCCCCAGAATTATCAGAGATAGATTGGAAAGCCAGCTTCAGATCGTCAGAAGTCCTATTGCAGACTTGAAGAGGAGGACTATAGTAGTATGCAGGGTGATAAGGGTATTTTCCTTTAAGGTATCTCCGAACTGCGAAAAAGATATTGAGATTTGGAAGAAAGGGTAAGCTTAGTCCTAAGCGTTTTCATTTCGGTCCATATTGAGATCAATTTGAGCGGTGGTGTCCCATTAGCCTATAGACTAGCTTTACCACCAGGACCGTGGATAGGATACATAATGTTTTTCACGTGCCTATGTTGAGACGGTATCGGTCCGACCCCATTCATCACATGTGATACCAATTTGAGTCTGTTACCATAGAGGCCAGATTTGACCTATGAGGAAGAACCAGTGAGGATTACTTGCAAGGGAATCAAGGAACTAAGGAATAAGAGAATTTCCTTTTGGTAAAGGTCCTTTGGAGAAACCATAAGACCGAGGAACGCTACATGGGGGAAAGTGAGATATTATGAGACAACAGATCCTCAGTTAATTTACACCAGGTAAATTCGCCGGACGAATTTTCTTTTAAGGGGGGGGGAGAACTGTAACAGACTGATTTTTTCTTTTAGTGTCGGTAATAGTGATTTTATACCGGGTCTGTTGAATAGTACCATTCGGTCCGGGGACTTGGTATTATTTTAGTCCGAAAAACATTACTATGCATAGTTAATATTTTATTTACTTTATTTTTGGAGCATGTTTGCATGATTTAGGTGGGTAGAAAATATTTAATGAATATTTTTGAGAGTTTATGTATTTTAAAATGCATAATATTTCTAAGTTGTGGTATGCTAGAGGAATTATTTTAGTGGAGTTAATTTAATTAATTTGGTGTGGAGTTATAATAATAAGTAGAAGAGAATTTATTTTTGAGGAATTATTTAGAGTCATTGATGAGATTATTTAGGACTTGATCTTAGCCACACCATTTGGCATGATTTTTAGGAAGTCAAAATTTGACTTTGGCACTTTAAAGTAACACCACAAACATTTTTTTTTCTTTTCTTCTCTTCTCTTCTCCACGCCCATTTCCATCTTCTTAACTTCTTCTTTCATTTTTCTTCATTTTCTTACCTTCCAAATTTACCACCAAACTACCTAATTAAACCATAGAATTAGGAACTTAATGCTTTCAAGAATTAAGGAGTAAAGTTGAAGATTGGTGATTAAAAGCAAAGAGAATGAAGTTACCATTGAAGCAAGTAAGTTGTGGTTTTGAGTTTTGTGAATTGTTAAGTAGAATTCATGTTTAGACATGTGTATTGATGGCATTAAATCATGCTCCAACTATTTTCTTTTGTCATGTTTTGCTTGTTTAATGTTTGACTTTTCATTGCCTTTGAAGAGGTTGGAGAACCATTCCTCAAGGTAAAGAGAAAGGCCAAGTGAGTAAGGCTTTCCAAGGCTTATTCAAGCTTGTTAATAAGGTTGGCAATCATAATTTCACTTGTTTAAGTTGTTTTTACATGGGTTAGGGTTTTTGAATATATTTTGGGAACTTTGTTTATGTTTTTTGTTGAAATTGGTTCTGAATTTTTTGTGAGATGTTGTTCTGCTGTTGGGGATTGGAACTCATTTTTGACCCCATTTTTATACTTCCCATTCTGTTTCTGACCATTCTTCATGAAAGTTTGTAGCTCTATTTCTCCAGGCTTTCCAAAACAATTTCTCTATGCTCTACATTCCAAATACTTTGTAGCTTCAACTCTATGCACTTTTACAAATTACCAACAACTTGGTTCTGTTGATGATATCTTTACCTGTCTATCCGAAACTGACTTGTCCATTTTTGACCACTGCAAAATGGAAACAATAACGCTTTATGCTTCTTTCATTAAAGTTATATCTTTACTTCTTATCTTTCCAACCCATCCTCTTTGTGTCCCAAATTTGATATTATATAGCTCAACTTATGGCTGAAACACCCAAACTGACTCTGTTGTGTCGGGCCACATTGCATTTACTAAATTTGAGGTGGCCCATTTTGACCACTATAATGACAAAGACTTAGCGTTCTGAGTTCTTTCATAAAAGTGTGCCCTGGTGTCTTGAGAATTCTCTCGTTCTAGATTTGGTTCATTTGAGTGTTTGCGTGAAGTAGAAATTCAAGAAACATTGGACTTGGTTTTGTGCTGACATCAGGCTCTGTCTCGTTGGCTGTTGTTCTGAAGCTTTCTGTTTGCTATTCTTTACTGTTTGATCTGGGCTGTGCGGTCCCTTCTGAAAATTTGTAGAATTTTGTCTTAAATTTCTATTAATCTTAATTTCATTCAATTCTGGAGACCCCATAAACTCGACAATTATGTGCTTTTGATAACCCAGCAAAGGGTCAAGTTTGATGAAAATGCTGAAAAGTTCTTGATTTACTTGTTACTTTTATACTATATTAAAGATATATTATACATTTATTAGTGTTTTGAGTAAAAATTTTGAAACTGATGTCGTGAGTATCTAAATGAAGGAGGTTTTTGATTAAGAATTTATTCTTTTGTGAAAGGAATTAATTGTTGAGTTTCGGGTCTCTACTATTGCATTGATTGAGACGGTGGTATGATGAGATGGATTTTCTATTGTGAAGCTATGATCATATGCTTAGGGTTATCAGCCCCTTATAATAGGCGGACGCGCTTTATTTTGTGTGATGGGGGTGGTGCTTTCATAGGCCACGATGGTGCTTTTCATAGGCCACGAGTATGTGAATGTGGGGTGGCGCTAACATAGCCCCACGTCAAATCTGGCTTATGTCATTCTGCACTGAGTATGAGCCTTAACGAAAAAATGAAATTTTTATTGTTGCTATAAAAAGACATGAATGACATTATTTGTATTTAATAATCTTTCTCATTGCCTTTCAAAGTATTTTAAATTAAATGAACTGCGATTTCGGAGGTTACTTTATTATTAGTGAGTTTAATTTAAGTTTTGCCTTGAAACTATTATTGTTAATTAAATTGTTGGTTATTTAGCACCATTGAGCTTCTGTCCACTCAGCGCGTTGAATTTTTATCACGCGCAGTTAGGAGCGGAGGTGTTCTTCAAGACCATAGAGGACGAGCATCAGAGTAGATATCGCATTTTGGGATTAGGATATTTTGTAAATGGTTTTTTGGCATGTATATAAATATTGGGTTGTGAAGGTTGGATTATAATAAGTTTGTCATGTATTAAGAGTTATGATTATTCTTAAGAAAATAACATCTTATTATATTTTTGGTGACTTATGATGATTATAGATTCCTTGAAAAAGAAAAAGAATGTGTTTCGAATATTATGCGTATGTTGATGGATATTTTTAGAAGTGCTGTGTATGTTGTGTTTGAATTTGAGTTTTGGGGGTTGAATTGGAGTTTTGGGGGTTTGGAGAAAATTGGAAGTGTGTATATTTTCTTTGTGTGGCAAGTTAATTTTTAGAGGAAACTCTTGAGAAATTTTCGTAGGAATTTCCTTAAACATTATTTTTGTAAAAAAAAAAAAAAACAAAATGTTAATACTTGCCTGCTTATGAAAATTTAACCACTTCTAATTTGTGATCTAGCTTTAATAAATGACATAAGATAGTGCTCCGGCACCGATTGTGGCATCCACCGTCTGGTTCTCCGGGATTGGTCTGTGGGTGTTACAAAAAAGCATTTTTAACAAATGTAAAAAATAACATTTTAATTTTAACCAAATCTCATAAAAGTATAAAATTAGGAGAATGTCATTTTAAAACAAAAAAATAAAAATAAAAATACCCAAACTAACCTTAATAAATAGACACCATTAACCTATAAACTAACCACTTGCTACAATTTATTCAAAATAAAATCTCCTACCCAAGATGCAAAAACAAATCCTTCCTCCTCCGACCACCATGGTGAAAAACCCTACAAACCGCAATAAAAATCTTGAATTGCGATTTTTGAACTTTTATAAGAGCAAATCTCCGGTTTGATTTACTTAATTGGAGAAAAACAAGTAAAAAATGCACTTCTGTGATTCAATGAGAAAATCTCAACATCATCTGGCATATTCTGCAAATCAGAACCAAAAGAATCAACAATAGGTTAATAACACAAATCTAATCTCTAAAAAGCCATTTTATTACTCCTTCAAATAATGCATGTCAAAATATGACTAGTATATCAAATGGTATATTCACAGAATTACTAAAAAATTATTAGAAATTTTATAAAGAAAAAATTTCATTGGTTTCTAGAAATTCATGTTAAAATTTCATAGACTTACAAGATGATATATGCTTTGATTCTAAAAGAAAAACGACTTTAGAAAATAAATTATTGAGTATGTTTGACTATTGTAAATACAGTAAATAAATCTTTCTGGTGTATCTATTCAAAAATCAATGTTAAAAATTCATAGATCTATAAGTTGATATGTACTTTGACTTAAGAGGAAAATGGTCTCACAAAAATATCTACTATGGTTGGATAATATAAATAAAGTAAAAATATATTTTGGTGTATGTTTGCAAAAATACTTGTTAAAAATTTAATAGATTTAACAAAATAATATATACTCTGATTCTAAGAGCAAAATGATAGTGAATATATTTGGCTACAATAAATAGCAGCACTGTCATAATAAAAGATATAAGGCCTGAACTCAAAACAACAGAAAAAAAGAAATGCCTAGCAAAAAAATAGCAAACAAAAACTAAGTCGCCGGCAACAAAAGCAAAGAAGAAAAAGACAACAACCACAATGAGTAAGTAATTATTTACCTATATCTACTTTAATGGATATATAAAAATATTTCATTCACTGATATAATATATTAAAATACCTGTAGGAACCAAACTTTGCTAGGCCAAAAAGTAAATGGGACAACAAAGTGTGCCTCAACAACCATTGCAGCTTGAAGATAATTGATGATATCCGAGAAAAATTACAAAATCTCAGCTGAAGCTCTTTAAAAAGGCTCTATTTGGCAAATTCTTAAGCTTAAATTATCAATACTTAATTTATAATTTATACTGTATATAAATGTGAGAACAGAGGAATGAATAATGAGATTTCTGATAGTGTATTTAGTGAAATTTTAAAATATTCTAAGATAACTTTAATTATAGCCAATTAAAATATTTTGATTAGAACTAACTTTTGAATTTTTTTTAATTTTTTAAAATTTGATAGGATTTTTTCATAAATTTATTTTTAAATATATATCTACACATAATTAGCCTTTGAAAATTTTTAATTTTTCTAATTTATTTTTAAAATAAAATTTTATTTTTCTACAATTTAGTTTACATAAAATTTAAATTTAGGCGTTGAGTTGATTTTTATTTTGAAATCATTTTATTATATATAATAAAATTAAGTATATAAAATTAATATTATAAATAATTTTAGAGTAATAATGTAATGTAAATAAATATTGTAATTATTTTAATTTAAATAAAAATTTATGTTTTAAATTGTATAAATAAAAATATTAAATGAATATAAATAACGATTATAATAAAAGTGGAACGCAGGTAAAAAAAAAAAAAAACGTAGTAAAAGAAAAAGGAAAAATAACAAATCGCAGAACCTGTCGATGACCGCCGACTTAACTTGCACCGTCAACGCCATATCTATTTTTTCCAGATCAACGGCGTCGTATCTCTCTCACTGTTCCTCTTCTTTCTAGTTAGGGTTTCTTCTCCTCTGTAAGGCGAGAAACGAACCTCACAAGTTATACATGCTTTTAGTTGTTGTATCATCTGCAGGTAATACTGTTTCAATTTATTTCTTTTTTTCTACGTTTTCTTTTTCCAATTAAATATCGAATAATATAAAAAAATAGCTTATGGATTCATGTTTTGATGACTTGAATTCGAAAGATTATTAATTTATTTATTTTTTTGAGATTTTCGGATTAATATAAATTGTATTATTTTTTTGGATTTTGTGATAGAAATGAGTAGATCGGGTCAATTTCGATTTGGTATTTTTTAATCTAAACTATCTGATAGTTAAGAAAATTAATAATTTGAGGTTGATCAAGTTCAACGAAGTTAAATTAACCAAAATTTTTGTTATTTTAATTTGGTTGACAGAAAATTAGTTGTTGGAGCTTGAAATAAAGATTTTTTTTTTGGGGTATTATTGTTGATATTGGATGATTATAGGAACAGAGCTACTCAAGACTGCAGAATAAATAACAGTGGCTCTACTTCTTTGCATTTTGTGACGGTCGTATAGAAGAGGAACATTTTCAGAATGATAACTAACTGCAGTACTAGGTATGCGTTTCTTTTGTTATTTATGTCTCTCTATTTTGTTGTATTGATCCTTTGTGTTTCCATTGGAATGGTAGTTTCTTCAGTTCTAGAATTGAAGTAATTATGGATGTGAGATGTATGGACCATCATGTTTGGTTCTCTAAGTATGTTTCCTGTTGAATGCATTCTCCTACTTGCCGAGATCACATTTTGTGTAATTAGCACATTTCATGTTTGGTCTCTTGCCTGCATTTGTGTTCGCTGTGCAGGGAAGTTGTATTGAACTTCCTTTGAAGCACTTGTATATTTCTGAAATTTAAGTTATTTTGGCTTGTCAATTTTATTGGAACAAAAAAAAAAAAAAAATTAATGAAAGGAAAAAGTTCCAACTTTTTTTTTTGGATTCTATTACTACTTATGTCGAGAGAGGAATGGAAGTTTCCACAACTGAATTGCAATTCTCTGTTTTTTTTTTTGTTTTTTTTTTATTTTTTTTTATTTTTTTTTAAATTTAGTTTGTTGAGAATATTGTTTTGAGATCCAAATTATTTTCTTTGTTTGTAATGTGGAAGTTGAGAAAGATTTTTTTTTAAAGCTTAAAACTTTATCATCGACATTGCAGTTCTTTTTTCATGCAATTTTGCACCGTTTTTCCATGGCTGGGAGTTGGATTCAATGCTGTTATAACAAAGGGTTACTTGGTATCAAGATTACAGAAGTGGAAAGATGGGGAACAGGGGGAAGCATAGAAAAGTGGAATGATTGAAAATAGAGGAGGAATAGAAAAGTTGAGGACATGAAAAGGAAGTTTTTCATGAGAAGGATGAACAAGTGGATTGAAACGAATCATGTTTTGATTTATTTGTTTTTATACATGTCAAAATCTTAATCACATGGACCATGCATGTGTTGGTTCATGATAGGGGTATGGGCATGGAGCATGGGGCATGGGGCACTAGAGGTGTTATGATGTGGAGTGCGTAGGCATAACGCTTTGTACAATCTATTTGTAGACATGCACACTTGACATCGTAGGGCACATGTCTACATGGGAACATGCATGCAAAAGTGAGAGATGAACTGTAGTACCATTACTGCAACATTTTCTTTGTTGGTTATATTTTCTGTTGGCTGTCTACGGACTCTTCTCTTTCTTTCAAATTTTAAATATCCTAGTTTAAAAGTATAAGCGAAATAGGATTAAGATTACAAAGCCATTGTGTGCTTGTAGTGGTCACTTACAGCTCTGTGTAAATGGTTTCATGTGTCTTTTGGTCAAAAGATTATGCCATGATGACTTTCTTTATTTAAATCATGTACTGCAGGCAATTATTAAATCTATGATTGGATCATTACTTTCATGGATAAGCAATTATTGCATCTATAATTGGATCATTACATAGATCTGAAGTTGAGTTTCTGTTTCATGTAATGAAAAAGTGGACATTCCAGGTCACAGGACCATAATTGCAGTGTAATTGTGTAACTGTAGTGTAATACGTACCATCTGAAGTCTTCTTCATTATCTAATGTATTTGACTGGGTTCTTGTTGTCCTTCTGATGAGACACTTCTGTAGATTAGTAGATCTTGCATTTGTGCTATGAATGGCATGCAAAGTTCATCTGTACTTTCTAATTTTCTAACTAATTCCCATTATTCAGGGCCATTGATCATCATCAATGGCATTGTCTTTATAAAACTGTTGGAAGGCTAGAGTTGTTAGTTTTCTTTATATTCAAACTTGAGGATTTGAATTTCTTGATACATATTGATCTGTAAGGTAGAAATGGAAGCCAAGAACGTAAGGCTATGTTTGGTATGATGTAATCAATCATGTAATGGAATAGGAATTATATTACATGACTGATTACATTGTTTGGTTAGACTTTTTTTAATCATGTAATGTAATTGAGATTACATGTGTAATTTTCATTTCCTAAATTAATGTAATATTATTTATATAAAAAAAAACTGTGTAAAGTCCATTACATTTCTCAAAGCCCATAACCATTCTCAACCATTATCACAACCATCATTTCACCACCACCACTCCATTGCCGCCGGCCATCACCACCATCACCACCACCACCACCACTGCAACTATCACTCCACCTCTACTATCACCGTCACAACCACCACCAACACCACCACCACCACCACCACTTCACCATCACTGCAACCACCGCTTTACCATCACTGCAACCACCACTTTGCTGCCGCCACTGCCGCTGCAACCATCGCTCTACCACAACCACCATCGCAGCCACCACTCCACCACTGGAACCACCAGTACTCTACTACCACCATCAATGCAACTACAGTTGCACAGTTGTTTAGTGTTCAGTTCATGTGTATTTTGATTTTCTATCAGTTATTCAAATTAAGTTTATGATGATTAATTTAAACTTGAATTTGCTGACAACGTTTTGATAGCAGTCTCCTTCATTTTAAATGTTCATTATTACATATAAAGAATATATAGTTATTCATAATTTCATTACCATTATGTATGAAGATTTGAGCTCTAATCAAACTTGAAAGTTTTTAATTTGAGCCTTGTATAATTGTAAAGTTTTTGTATATCCTTTTGTTTAAACAACTCATAAAAGTAGATGTATTTTTTGCTTATTAGTGATATTTTGAAGTAGAAGGGTGAAGAATTTGTACTATTCTCTTGCTCAATGACCGTATTATATCAAACAACGAAGGTAGGACGTCCGTTGATGAATCTTGTCAAATTCAAAGGAGTGTCCATTTTGGAGCAACTTCATTTGGAGGAAAAGCTACTCCGTACCTCTTCAGATAATTGGTGCATTGTAAATGATGGAACAAATGCCCCTGCCATAGTCATGGGACTGTCTGGGTAAGCTATCATTGGAGTTGTTTTACAGTAAAAGTTTTTGCTTTGCACCGCTGTAATTTAGTTAGAATGATCAGAATGCTATTCCAGCATGATGTTTTTTAATGTTAATAATTTCTTAACAATTAGTTAAATTGTGATGAAAATTGCTTTGGTGTATGTTATGGGGATAAAAATATTTACAATGTTCTAAATTTGAAAAGAGCGTACTTACCCAGATTACTTTTCACAGAGTAGGATAATAATAGATTAAGATAGATATTGGTAATTGTAGTAACATATTTGTCTTAATACATATTCAATTTGTCTGAGTACATGAGGTAACAACTATATATATCCATGTATTTTGTGGCTTTTTAGTCACAATTCATTTTCTTCAGATGTGTATTGATAGAGGTGAATGTTTACATAGGAAGCCTTCTGAACTTCTTGAAATTGGACCTGTGTTGCGAGATCATGTTCCTGTTATCAAAAGGTTTACTGGGGGTGGCACTGTTATTGTTGACGGTGGCACTATATTTGTCACTCTCATATGCAACAAGGATGATGTTCCTGGAGTGCAACCATATCCTCCTTCCATCATGTCTTGGAGTGGTCTGTTGTATAATGAAGTGTTTCAAGGGATTGGTGATTTCCAACTTCGAGAGAATGGTACATAGATTGGACTTTGATTAAAATTTCTTTTGGCGTATGTACCTATGTCATGCACTAGTGGAAGTGACACTCAAGAATAACATTAATTTAGAGAATTGCATATATACATCTTTGCATGCTTTAATACTCGAAAGAAATGAAATAGAAAAAGAAAACATAATTTTGTGTAACTTTTCATTGATGTAATCATGCATAGAAATTGATGCTTATTTGTTGTCTATTCTATATAGCTTGGAATACTTTCATTATCATTGCGAGACATTTTTGTGTGGTATTAGACAACAATCACAAAGAAAGATATGTAATTTATAGGTAGATGCTACATTGTTTTAACTACTTGGCTATTATATCTAAATTGGTGTATTTCTGTGCTATGAAATTTAATGTTGTTTCTCCCTCAATTATAGATTTGTAGATAAACATTTTAAGTTTGCTCTTTCATTAATACTTGAAGCAGAATTTGTTTTATTATTACTCAGTAAGCCATTTGAGCACTTTGTAATTCTCATCTGAAGTTCATGCATAAATCTGTCGTTTATTTTTACATTTATTTTTTATAGCTTTTTTAGACTTCTAATTTTTTGCAGATTATGTGTTCGGTGATCACAAGTTTGGTGGAAATGCTCAATCTATAATAAAAAGTCGGTGGGTGCACCACACTTCCTTTTTATGGGATTATGACGTTAAGAACATGGCTTACTTGAGGCTACCTGCTCTGGCTCCCAAGTACAGATCTGTAAGTTGTTATTTTGTTTCTTCCTCCATTATCTTTCTTCAACAATATTATTTTTTATTAAAATTTTTGTGAATCCTGTAGTGATGTGATTTATCAATTATTTCATTTGCTTTCCCTACTGATACATAAAACATTACAGTGTATTATTACTGTGATTGACAAAAGTAAAAAAATTGCACTGTCAAGTCAAGTTGTTATTTAGCGTGTTATTGTGAATATTCACGTTGAGATAATGTAATCTTGTTTTTCGTGCAATTTATTTGTTGTAACATAGAAAACTGTGCAAGCAGAAATGGGAGGGGTAATTGTAGTTTACATATTGTTCTCTTTACTTGATGACTTTTTTTTTTATTTTTTTTTACTTTTCACTTATTTTTCCTGTATACATACTGAAAACTGCAGCAAATATTGCCTAACCTCATTAATTACTTAAGCTGGTGTATGAAGTTTATGTTATTGTTGTACTCTGTAGGCAAGAAATCACAATGAATTTCTCAATTACTTAGCTGGTGTATGAAGTTAAATGTTTTATTGTTTTGTCACTTGTAGGCAGAAATCCATGAATTCCTCTGTGATGGGAGTATTTGCCAAGGATCAGTTTTCATTGAGAGAACCTAAAGGCCTCGAAACCCATTTCTCAGTGAAACCAAAAAACTCAGATGCAGCTTTCGGTACTAATACGGAAGATTTGGTTCATACCACTAGGCTTCTTATGAAGCAGGAACTCGAGGATGCTCAGGAACTACTGCCCGGCGAGCAAGCTCAGAGGTGGTTAGTCTTTGGCACAAAAAGAAATTTTAATTCGGGGTTGCAGAATGGACATATGCCAGGTATATGCCAACTGCCAAGTGTAAGCCTCTAATTACTTAAATTTTATTGCATTTGTATATTTAGTTATTATTTTTTAACAATTGTTCTTTGAGCATAATCAAGTTCTAACAATATCGATTGGAACATGATTTTTGTCATGAATTATTGAAAACCTATTGATTGTACTTAGATGCAAACTTTAAACCTATTGATTGTATTAGATGCAAAAACCTTTTTTGAAGTTCTTACAATACTGCACTTTTTAAAAACTTTTACAGCTAATATTTTGTTGACAGATATTTTGAGCCTCAACTCTAACCATATTGATTCATAGGACTTTGAATGTTCATTGTGTCTAATTTTTGCTTCTATGGGAATTGTAATGGAACAGTGAAAAATGGATATAGGGCACCATTCCTAGAATTATTTGTCATTGTTTGAAAAAAATATATCGCACTTTGGTTTGAAGAAAATGTAGGAGTTACAATTTGGTTTGGTTTTTATGGAAGATTCACCTGATTCTACATGTCAATTAACAAAATTAATGTGTTGAAAAGCTATTATTTGGTTTTGTTCTGTTAGTTGGTAGTCCCTCACTTTTCCTTTTTACCTAATTTTGTTAATGATTCGTGTCACACCATTTTTGAGCGGCTTGGTTCTTGAGTCACTTGAGACTTGATTTCAAAAAAAGTTTGTTCATTTTAGCATCTTTTGGGTTTTCTTTTTATTATTTTTAATTATAAATTATAAATAAATTGAATTCCAACTTGAATTTCCAAGTTGGATTGAGCTTGAATTCGAATATATTTCTATCAAGTTAAGCTTGAGTTTAATAGAGCTTGGCTCAACTTAGTGCTCGCTTTCTTTTTCCCTTAGAGTGTTTCTAATGAAATGCATTTCATGTATTTAATAATTAAATAATGTTGCCTTCTAAAACATTATTTGACCTAGTTTCCGGACACTTATAGACATAAAGAGGCTCCTATTCCAAGAAAATCTATAATGGTGGTGATATAGAGGTTAGAATATGGGTGATTGCTTTGGTAATGATGATGATGGCTTTCACTGATTGAGACTTGAGATGCTGGCAGTGATGCCATGAGTGATCTTTACATAGCTAATTATAAATATAAATTTTTAAATGTTAAGAGGAATTATTTTTAATTAGCTCACACTGACCTTCTCTTAATTTTAATTAGCTAATTGTGTTCTAGAAAATAAGGAACTTTAAATTTAATGCACACCTTAAATTTAATTTTTACTTTATTAGGAGCAACATCAATTTCTTAAGCATTGAGGGGAGCAGTATTTACTTTGAAAGACAATTGTCTATCAAATATCAAGTGGAAATCAGATTTTAATTTAATGGTTTAAAATTATTATCGTAGAGCATACTTTGGTAGGCAATTGGGCTTATTTTCACTGGCCGTCGCGAGAGTATAAATCCTATCACTCTAGGGAAAATTATAAATGTTTTCTCATGTTATGTCAAAATTAAATTCTGTGTCCCTATTTTTTTGAAAATACGCTGATGTGTTTCTATGTTTTGATTCCTAGCAATTATTTTCTCCTTTGGTCAATATTTTCAATTTCTTTGTTAAAAGGTTTGTGAAAGGACACAAACATCCTTATCTCTCTACTAAAGGAATGTTGTTGCTGGTGTATTGCAACTCATTCAAGAAAATCAGCAGGAATAGATCCATGTAGGTCATTTGTTGCTAGGTTAAGCTGCTCCAGATTAGACATCGTTCCAAGTTCAGTAGGAATATTGCTTGAAAGCTGCTTGTTATTCATCTGAAGAACCTACAATGGCATCTTGCATAATTCTTTTGGGATCTCTCCGACTAGTTCATTGGAGGAAAGGTCAAGCTCCTGCAATTGAGTTGCTTTGGCAATCTCAGTTGGTATGCTACCAGAAATTTGGTTGTTGGAAATTTTCAAGCGTGTTAAATTTTGTAACTTCCCTCAATTTTCTGATATTTCCCCATAAAATTTATTGAAGCTCATTCAATATAATCCAAGTTTGGATGTAAGCCTAAATCTTCTGGTATGTTTTCCTGTAAGTTGGTTTCTTTAAGTCGAACTTTAACTAGGGTATTGCATGAATTGATGAGAAGGAGATAGAGGGGGAAGGCGAGACAGAAGGGAGAGAGAATAAACAAGAAGAGGAAAGAAGACGAGAGGATATTTCAGTATTTTTCTTTAAATTTATCAAAAAAATCAAAAATATTGACGGAAGGATAGAATAGTTGGACGGAATGAAAATATAGGGACAAAGTAGTATATTTTAAAAAATATAAGCACAAAATAGTTAATTGCCATAATGTGAAGATGGGTTTATAATTTTCCTTATTAACTTATTGTCCTTAAACTTCAATTTAACACTTAAAAATTTCTCAATTATTATTGGAGTAATATAAAATATTATTTATCAATTCCCAGTCATTAGTCAGAGTTAAAAGGATATAAATAGATTTTTTTAGTAAATAATTGAAAAAAGATTCCACATCATCGAAGTTAGTAATAAATAATTCTCTCTTTTGCATGTTGCTAGCACAAGTAATCATGGTAACTTAAAACTTAAAACCAGTGAAAGTAAGGATTCACTGAAACGGAGGAGTTCGACCGATTCAATATGATTCAACTGGATTTTTATATTTAGTATTTTAAGTATATTTATTAAATAAAATTGAAAATATAGGTTATAAAAAAATTTTGATCTTAAATAAAAAAAACATTTTCAAATTTGACTTTTTCGAAAAGAATATAAAATTAGTAAATAATTTTATACAAAAAGAATAAAATATGAATAAATTTAATTAAAAAAAATTAATTAATTACCATAAAATTTATTATTATTTTTCACGTGTGGTTTTAAAGTTAGGTAATTTAATTATTTTAATTAACATATTAAGATTTTCGGTTTAGTAATAAAGAAGCCCAAAAATTAAAAATTCATTGGGCTAATTTTTAAGAAGCCTAAATTTTAAAAAAGGTCCTCATCTTAAGGAAAAATCCAGAAATTGAACCGAACTGATTCTTAATCAGTCTGGTTCGCCGATTTTAATCGATTTTTAGCCAGTTTTATAGACATCTAATTTTCCTATGCAATCTAGATTGAAATACAATTTGATTTCCAGTTGAACCGGTCAGTTCGGTTCGATTTTCAGAACAATGCTCCTATCATTATAAAGTGCATACAATCCCCACATTACAGAATGGAAAGAACAAGAAAAAAAAAATAATTTTTTTAAAATACACAATTTGAACATATGCTTTTGTACAAAATTATACAAAATGAAATTAAATACTTTCTCCGTTCCATTTTGTTTGTTGATGTCCCAAAATGTTTGCAAGACTTCTAAATTTCGATATGTAAATAATTATTTTTCTCATAATAATATTTATTATCCTTCATTAAATGAGAGACTTTTATTAATATTTTCAATGAGTTAAGGGTAAAAAGAAAAATAACTTTTATTTATTAAATCCTTAATACGCGTGTTTTGTCAAACCATGCAAACAAAATGGGACGGAGGGAGTATTTTATTTTTTTTCATTTAATTTCTCCTCTTCTATTATATAATGTTGAAATTTAGAATAAAATTTAATTAATTAAATTCAATATATTATATTTTTCTTCTCTATATCTATATATATTTATTTTAGAATATTCATGCGTTTGCTAAAAGAAATTAAAAATATTTATATTATATTATTATTTCCTCCGTTTCTACCAAACAATATGTTTCTTTCTATTTTTCAAAAATTAAAGAAAATTATCTAATATAGTTTAAACAATTAATTTTAACTACACTTTTTTCTAATATGCTCCTATATTAATATTTGATGGTTTATAAATAATTGAATAAAATTGACAATAAGTAAACTAAATATTGATATATTAGAGAAATAATTAATTTATATTTTTTAAAACGAAAAATAGCCAATATTGATGAAAGAATTCTTGTGAAAATTTAAAAAAAAAAATTGGAAAGAAGGATTTAATAATGTGGTTGGGGGTTTGTGAAATACACACTTTTATATGATGAGTGGAGCAAGCGAATGACATTATAAAATTAAAAAAATTTCAACTCAAATCACGTAAGTTTAGTAAGGGATTAAAGTGGGCCCTTTCTATACGGTAGAAATTATTGAGTCTCTCGGTGTCAACTTTAACTGGTTGAGTATCGGAAACTAATAAACAATTTTTTTTATAATGTTACTTCAATAATAGTGAGGGAGTTTTAAATGACGAAATGAAATTTAAGGAGGATAAAGTGATAGAGCCTGTAATTTGGATGCCTCAAATTGTCTGTGTAATAGAACCATAATGGAAAATAAAAATTTTGGAGCTAATATAACCTATAATAGTTGAATAACACTCTGAAAATGAAGGATATCCGTTTCATTTCAAGAAAAAGCAATTTCTAGTTGTTCTATGTTTCACAATTACAATAAACAAAGTCCAAATGCAAATGATATCAAATATAGGTCACACGATGTTTTCTTACACGGACAACTCTATGTGACACTATCAAAAGGGATATGGATGTCCATAACAAAGGTTCTTGTAAAGTTGAATAAGAAAAAAAAAGACAAAGGATGCAACATTCATAAATAACCTTGTCGACAAGGAATTCATGCTACCAAATAAGTAACAGAGTACGTTTAAAATTTTTATCAATAATGTTAAAAAGATACCAATATTCAAAATAATAAAGATAGTGATTTCAACGTTTCAGTGAAACAGTTTTCTTAAAAAGCTAAATCACTTATTAAAATATGACAGCTCTTTGAAAGGGAGAAGGAGATTGACCTGGTCAAGGGAACAATTGTATAATAAATAATTTATATTATTATTTTTAAATATGTAAAATTATAGTAGATATTTAAATAAAAAGTACCGGGTTTATCTATCTCTTTTTTTTTTTCAATATCTTATCATGCAAATAATAAACTTTTGAAATAAATCAAGAAAAAATAAAATTATATAACGAGTAAAAATAATGAGTATTTTTAAAAAACTAATGCACAATAAATATACTATTCAGATTAGTGAAAGTTCACTGTCTGATACATGTATTTAATTCTCTAAACAATTAGTGGCAGATCCACTTTTAGAAAAAAGGGGATCAATTGGCCCTAGGGGTGACCACGATTTCAAAACTGTCAATTCCGATTCCAAAAATTCTGAAACCGAAATCGAACTAGAAACTGACGGTTCGGTTACGATTTGTACGATTCAGATTTCAGTTCCTTAACGGTTCTAAAATTGACAGTTTTGGCCGGTTTTCTGATTAATTTTTCGGCAAATCGTATAATTATAAAATCAAAAATTAGGAAATAATTTTTTAAAATTTAAAATTTAAATATTTATGAAATAACTTTTAGAAAAAACTTTAATAAAAAAGCTTAACTTAATTTTTTTTTAAAAAAAAAGGCTTGAACTTACTATTTTTTCTTTTTTTAGAAAAATGACTTGAACTTAATTTATTTTTTTTAAATGAAATGGGCATTTACAGTAAATTCAAAAAAATAAACTTTCCATAAATACCCTTAAAAAACTAGCCATTATATGGTTGTTAGGAGGGTTAATTTGGAGATTTTACAAAAATATTCAGCAAAAAAGTTATTGGAACAGGGTGGAATCGCCGGTTCAAACCGGCAGTTTTGGTTGGAAAGATCGCCGGTTCCAGCCGATTCTTGGAACCACCGATTCACGGTTCCTCAGAAGTTGGAATCGGAATCGGACACAGACCTCTAGTTCCAATTTTGATTCTTACCAGTTCTAATTCCTCACGGTTCCAGTTTTGATTCTGACCAATTCCAGTTTCTCATGGTTCCAGTTCCGAAAACTGTGAAATGGCCACAATTGGCCCCTCTTTTTTTAAAAGTTTCCTTTAAATATACATACACTTTTCTAAAATTAACCTTTCTTAAAATCAAAATTGAACTCTTTTTATTTTGTTTTTATTATATATTTGTGAGTCCTGTTATATGACAGAACCCAAAAGAGGAGTGAATTGAGTTTTTTAAAAAATTTAACTTTTAAAACCAAAGATCAAAATTCTAAAGTAGTAGAATTAAAACTTCCTCATAAAGCTATAAAAAATTAGAGCACAAAATACTATTCAAATTCAAATTTCTTTAGGATATAGTAGAATAAATTAGAATTGGAGAAATCATGAATAGAAATCCAAATTCTATTACTTCCACAAAGATAGAGCTTTTACACATTCAGAAATAGAAAAACATTAATAATTTTGCATTTCTAGAAACATAAACAGATGTGTGTAAAACAAGTGTAATCAAGCAATATCTCAAACTAGAAAGAAGATAAACATAAGGATTTATAGTGGTTCGGCATTAACCTGCCTACATCCACTCCTTAAGAACTTCTCTTGAAATTCTCTACTATGTTATCTCTTTTAAAGAGTAAGAGACAAACCAATATTGCAGAGAAAATAGATCAAATACCTATATTTAACCTTTGACGCACTATATTTACAAGGTTCTAGTCAACTTCTACCTTTTTATTTTACAAAGAACAAAAAATTCAAATTCAATCTTTAAAATCTCATTAAAGGAGACGGTTGTTTGATAACCTTTACAACATAGTTTTTCAATCTAAGCTATACACAAATATTTTTTATTTAAAACCTCTAGTCTACAACAAATTACAACAAATTTATATAAATAGAGAAAAATGCATTATAAGCATAGGAAGAACAAAAGAGAGATTGAAACAAAAATTAATATCAAAATTGTTCTTCAAAAGAGTTATTGTAAATTTCTTCCCTTAAAAATTTTCAGTAAACTTGTAGGAGAAAAGAAATAAGGAGGCTGAAGAGAAGAACCTTGAATATTTTGAAACTTTGATCTTTTACTCTTGATTTTTGATTTGATAGAGGAAGTCATTTTATACTTAGACAAAATATTTTCCCATTAGAAATGCAACGTTCAGATATCTTTAAAGGAAGATATTTTTCTGACATAAAAGTTTAAAAGGAATGGCTTGGGATGGTGTTAGAAAAGATGCTAGTCATTTGTTTGTACTAAAACAAGCAAGACCGGGTAGGTGATATGCAGTATATAAAAACTAGTTAGCTTTTATTAGAAACTGATCAATTCTGTCAGAACAGAACAGAACTGCTTTTTATAGAAAATCTTTTTTTGATTTGACATAACCTCCAAAATTTTTGCCAAAACCATTTTGTATTTTGATTTCCATGAAACACAATAATCAAAGGCATTTTTCCCTCAAAAAATTTTACTCAAAAGATTTCAAAAATAATTTTAAAAGAAAATTTTAAAATATAAGTAATTTGCCCTTATAATAACATAAATCTCTATATCCTACATTTATCCTAATAACTCTTACAAACTAACTAAATTAATCTTCACTTTATCTTCATAGTCTTCAATAATCTTCCCAGTCATAGGAATCACAAATCTTCATTAGTTCACCATAAAAAATTCTATATAAAATAATTTAACACATACATAATATTAAATTTATTTGGTTTGTAAATCATCAAAATCTTTAGGCATTTTCCTTGAACCAATAATATTGATCTCAGAAATTTTTTTTTTCTAGGTAGACAATGTATTTGGTTGTTGCCTTCTAAAAGTTTTTGGATTTTGTTAGAGACGGGTGAATGATTCAGAATGTATACTTGTTGCATGACTCTTCACAATGTTTGATCAATTTCCTTTTATCATTTTGTTGGAAATCTTCAAATGACACATCTAACACTTTCTTAAATAAGCTCTTTCAAGAAATAAATTTTATATTTTCATATATTTGCTCCATATGTTACCCATGAACCGGATCTAAGGAAGTTTTATCCTCACGAAAATTATAACCCAATATTTTAGACATTCACAGAGGCTGTGATAGTTTGCAGACTTTTTATGCATCCGTATCATCATCTGTTTCTGATGCATTTATCACTGCAAAAAGTCTTCATCTGTTATTGCATTTATCACTGCAAGTGCAACATCATCGACATTAACTGGTGGTGCCAAAATGAGATATGATGCTGGAAGAGAACTTAATGGTTTGGTGAAGGTTTGGGTAGCACGGAGAATTCTCTCCACTGGTTCCCCAATCAAATCTAGAGGAATCTCAAAACCATCAACCCTTCTTTTTCCATAGATGAAGGCAGGTCTTAACACAACACCTGAGAGCATTCAAATTCAAGAACGATCATAAACATGCAGTGATACAAGTTAATGTTCATTAGTAGATTTATGGCCCTTTTATTTTTTGTAATTGATATTCCAACTCAAAGAATCTTGATCATCCACAGAATTCTATTCAGATGCATATCGTATTTATCACATCCATTTACCTTTTTTTTTTCACATGAAAGACATCAATAGTTCTAAGCCATCATATGCAACAGGAATGCATCTTCAAAATCATATGCTTAGAGTCATTAAGGCAATGCCAAGAAGTAGTACCGGAGTTTGGATTCTTTGAAAGAACCTCCGACTCTGCTTTCCTCTTTCCTGCAAAGTATCCAGATGAAAGCAAAAATGATTGTAGATTATAATAATGCACCGAGATCAAGATAAACTCGGGAATTCCTGCAAAGGGAAAGAAAAGGAAAAATGTAAATTACCTCCAAGCACAAATTTTGATCTGCTAATTCAAATGCAGTTTTCATGGATGTTAGTCAAATCAATGTCAGCATATATATTATATAATGAATTAAGACCTGGTCACCTGGTGGCATCTCTAAATTTATATTTGAGGACTCTTCACCAGTATATAGATGTTTAATGATTGTTATGAATGGTTATCATCCTAAAATGATATTCCATATTTGTGCCAGCTAAAGACAATTTTCTTTTTTCTAGAACTTCCTTTTATGCCATATAACTTGTAATAATTATTCAGTGTCTCAACTATTAAAAAGCTTAAGATGAAAAATTAACATACGAAACGAGTTACCACACTTGCTCCAAACTTTTAACTCCAACTGATTGCCAATAAGTCAAACTGAAATAACTCTATTAGTTATGCCATCAGCATAACATGTCCAAGACCAAGTTTCAATTTATATTCTATATTATCTTCTCTTTTCCAAAACCAAATATAAGTGAAGCCATTGTATCTTAGTTACATAACAAAACAAAATGAAACATCGATGCGACAACATAAAAAGTAAGAATGAGGGGAAGGGCAATAGAAGCATCGTGTACCATGATACAAGCACAATGAAATTCTATTGTTACACAAGTGCCATATATGATGGGTTGAGGTAAAAGATGACTTCTGTTGAACTCCTCCTTTACATGAAGGGAATGAATGCCTTAATTTAATGGAATTTAATCCGGGATCCAACCAAGTTACAAATATATATTTTTCAATAAGGATGTAATAGCCCAAATCCAATAATTATTACCGTCCTTTCTTCAACACTGGCTAGCTAAAAGTGGAGCATTAAAATATTTCTTCTTACAAGTTCAAGCATCCAAAAATAAAGAATTGTTCACGACACCCTTTCCTTTCATTCTTTTGTGCCATGGTTAAAAAACTAATCTTTAATTATATTCTAATGTAACACCACAAAAATCAGACCTACAAGTTATGTAAGTCGCCAAAGCAGTCATGTGAATCATGCATTCATTGTCATATTGAAAACTACTACCTAGAATGGGAATAATGCTCCCTCTATAAGCAAAATGATGAGATCATCATTGTTTTTTGTAGCGACAGCAATGCTTCAGTACTAGGTGACAATTGTTCGTTGCACATGATGAACAGTTTATCAATTATTAAGTCACCATTTTCCTGATTTTTCTGTTTTCACCTTTTGATTATATGATGTTTCACTGTCAATGTATAAAAAGAAATTAGCAAACCTTGTTCTCTCTAACTTGGTGAACTAAAAATAAAACATTTTTTCATTTACAACAAGAAGAAAGCAGTAATGTTTTATTTTCCAATTATAACCAACAAGGTGCACGCTAAGCATGCATATCATATGAAAACTTATAATGCACTTTTGAGTACTCATTTGAGTCTTTGGTCCTTCTAAAAGGTGTTTACCACAGAGCCAACAATTGACTTGTTAACTGAGTTACAAGAGAGCTTAAGAAAACACCTACATGGTGCGGTGAAGAAAATTAATGATCACTATGCCAATGTTCACAATGTGCTTGAAATTTCGCTCAACAAATATAGTACTGTGGATAAAAATTTCAAAAGAAATTGTAACGTATAATTTTGTGAATCTGGATATTGTAAACAAATATGCCGAAGAATATACTGAAAAAAAAGCTGAATTATCTAAAGAAGTATGCTGAAGAAAAAAATTTATTAGGTTTGTTGTTCTTTTTTCTAAAATTAATTTTTTAAAAATTGCCACAACATCTATTATATATATTTTCTTGCATTTTTAGATTTTCTGTGTGTACTTGTTCAAGTCAAACCAGCGATGGTGGCATGAAAAGAGACATCAAAATTGTCAATGAAGAGTAATTATTACTCTTATTTTTAATTTTCACTAAATTAATATTTTTAATTGTTTAAATGTTTTTTTCTAACTTAGATGATTTTATTTGTTAATATTTAGAATGGAACAACTATATTTATGGAAAGATGTCGCTGTGAACGAAGGACGAATTCTTGAGTATTTTTATAAAGATGGCCAGTTTCCAATTATAGCATTATCAAATGTTCATGCTGAATATTATGAAGGTAAAAATTTTTATTTTTCTATATTATTTGATGTCAATAAATATATTTATTAAAAATTTGCTTTTTAACATTAATATTTTAAAGTTTGATTTTATAATTTGTTTTATAGGTGATCTTCAAATCCAATCTACTTCTGTAAGTACAATATTGTTTAATTCAAATACTCCGTTGGTAGATAAGCTTCGAAATACGTAAGTTATATAATTTTAATTTCAAATAACAAACTATATTATGAAATTATTATTGAAAATCATATATTAATATATTAATATATCTAATTTACTTTTTCTTTTTTTCAGCTATTTTATATGGCAGGAAAATATCAAAGTTGTTTTTTATCAAATTCAGAAAATTTTGAACGGGGACCAAAAGTTGAATTAGAAGAAATAAAATGACAAACATTTAAAGTTTGTATTTTAGTTTAATATTTATTTAAAGTTATAAATTTTATTAATATTGTTATTATTAATAATAACACAATTAAAATATCTAGGGTGTGGAATGTTATTTTGAGGGGGAAATAAGAAGCATTGTAACTAAAGATGCTTCATGGTTCAAAACTTGCAAAACATGTGTGGTAAAAAAGTTTATGAACAAAGTGATGGTAAAGCAAGATGCTATGATGGTGGAAAAGAAGATATTGCAGGTACTTGCTTATGTTCTACATTTATAGTGGAAAGACATCATTTTTAGCAACAATGTTTGAGGAAGCTGAAATATTAATTGGAAAGACCAACGATAGTCATTGAAGATGATGAAGAAGACGTCGAAAATAGAACAAGACTAAAGAAAAATGATATGTTTTTATCATGAGATATGTTTTTATCTTTACTTATTAAAAATGATTCGGAAAAAAATGATTTACTCATGTAATGCAAAATATTGAAGACTCTGTGTACTTCAATAGTGATTTTTTTTTTATTTTAGATTAAAATAGTAATAAAATTTTATAATATTTAAATCAGAATTAAAAATTGTCTACGTTGCCATTTACATGATTTAATGGTTCTATTGCTCATTTCATTATTATAGTATGTAAATTTGATAAATATTTAGTTCATTTAATAACTAACTAGATATAGAAGAAATAACAACTCATATTAATTTATTAAATCATCTTTGACTAAGCGCGTGTACATATATTTCTGAAATAAATTATTTACGTTCATTTAATAAAACTAACTAGATTAGAGAAATAACAATCATATTAATTTTATTAATCATCTTTGACTAAGCGGCGTGTACATATATAATATATTAATATATAATATAATATATATAATATATATATATATATATATATTATATATATATATATATATAAACAGAATATATAAATACAGAATATATAAATAATTTAAAATAAATACCTAATTATTATAAACCATTAAATTATAAAATGAAATTTTAATAAAAAATTGAAGTTACTCGGTTCTAAAATTATTCTATTACCAAATGAATCTTAATTTTATATTCATAAAATACCAATTTCATATAAATATTATTGTAATTTCGCACCTCAATTTGTTGTAATATAATTTTGTATTATTATGTCATTTTATTAGTAATCAACATTCGCATTGGACAATTTTATCGAGCAACATAAGATATGGTATGTTATTTATTTTAAATTTATTTATTTCAATTAATAAAGAACCAAATTTTAAATTATTAAACACAATTACATGAACAAGTAAAAGAAGTATACAATGAAAAGACAGATAAAAAAAACTAACAACTGTAGAAAAAAAAACTAAACAAAGAAGGAAGAGAGATTTCAACAAATTACAGCAAACAAATGACCCAAGTGATTGAAATGAATGCAATACAAAGAAGCAAAGGAAAGAATGGCTATTAGAGCACAAATACAATTTTGCGAATACTACGGTAAGACAAAATCACGTTATAGTAACAATAAATAAATATATCATGTTAAAATTTATTAAATCATAGTACTCTCTCAGCACAATTATTATATCATCCTATGTGTTCAGCTCTTTAGAAACTAAAGAATGTCTCTCCGTGCAACTATTGTGGCGCTAAGAGGTTTGAATATGACACACCCATATTCTGTTGTCAAAATAGCAAAGTGAAGCTTGCAACATAAAAAATATCAAAACATTTGCTGGATTTATTCACCTCAACTAATGATGAAGCAAAATAATTCAAAAGGAATATTAGATTGTACAATAGTATCTTTGCATTCACTTCATTCGGAGTTAATTAGTGTTGTAAAAATTGGACTTTTTTTGCCAAATTAAAAATAATTTGTGAATTACTGTACTGAGTAACTACACCAGGTAAATTTCCAGATAAGTAGAGGAGCCACAAACAGTCTCATTTAAAATCCACTTGCCTTGGACTCAATTCATGTTGTTTGACAGAATTTACCTAAACATGCAATTAATCAAACAATAACCACTAAAATATTTTTGCCCAACAATAGCTATTAAATAAATAAAGACAAAGCAATAAATAAGAGAAAACACCAGAATTTTAACGAGGTTCGGTTAATTTTGCCTACGTCCTCGGACACTACCAAATTTATATTTCACTGAAGAAATATACAAATTGAGAGAGGAGAGAAACTTGTCTAACCCAGTAGGTATTGGAAGACAAGTTGAGATGATTAAAATGAAGAAACTAGGCTCCTTTTTATAGCCAAAAGGAGCCCCTCTCCCTTCCTAAAATCCCGACGTGGGATATTTGCCACATAACCAACAATCTCCACTTTGGCGAAAATCCCACCAATGCAAGCTTCTGCTCGATCTCTCACAAAGTTGCAATGTTTACAAATGCACTTGGTCGTGCCAAGCTTCAATTTTTAACAATGTTAATCAAGTCCAAACAGTATTTGAACTTGACAGCTATCACCGCTTTTGTCAACATATCAGCAGGATTCTCAGCAATCTGAATCTTCTGGAGTTGAACCTGTCCTTCCTCTAAAATTTCTCTAACAAAATGAAATCGAACGTCGATATACTTCGTCCTTGCATGATAAACTTGGTTCTTTGCCAAAGTGCTATCACAATGTACAACAATGTTGTACAATGTTGTTTTGCCTAATTCCCAATTCATCAAGCAATCTTTGAAGCCAAATTGCTTCCTTCACAGCCTCTGTAACTGCCATATACTCTGCCTCTGTTATAGATAAAGCCACTGTTGACTGTAAATTAAACTTCCAACTAACTGGTGCTTTTGCAAGAGTAAACACATAACTGGTAGTTGATCGACGTTTATCCAAATCATCGGAATAATCAGAATTACAGTATCTAACTATGCGTTGACCACTATTCTTATCCTGCTCAAAAATCAATCCAACATCCAGGGTGTTCAAAAGGTACCGTAGAATCCATTTCACAACTTGCCAATAATCCTTGCCAGGATCATGCATGTATCTGCTCACAACTCCAACTGCCTGTGAAATGTCTGGTCTTCTCGTACACACCATAGCATACATCAAGCTACCCACAACATTTGCATAGGGAACTCTTGACATGTATTCCCTTTCTGCATCATTTTTTGGTGACTGAGCAGCACTAAGTTTGAAATGAGGAGAAAGAGGTGTACTAATAGGTTTGGTTTTGTCATCCATACCAAAACGCTTTAGTATCTTTCTGAGATATTGCTTCTGATTCAGACAAAGTCTCCCTAATTTCCTATCTCTGGTTATCTCCATGTCGAGAATCCTTTTTGCTTCGCCCATATCTTTCATTTTAAATTCTTGATCCAACTAATTCTTCAAATTCTTAATTTCTTGTTTAATCTTTGAAGCTATCAGCATCTCATCAACATACAAAAGAACATAAATGAAAGAACCATCTTGTAGCTTGCGCAAATACACACAATGATCATATTTGCTTCTTGTGTACTTCTGCCCTTGCATAAACTTATCAAATCGCTTGTACCACTGCCTCGGAGTGTACCACTTGCCGTCGGAGAATTGCTTCAATCCGTAAAGCGATTTTTCCCAAGTTTGCATACCATTTTTCCTTTCCAACAACTTGTTTGCATACCATATTTTCCTTTCCAACAACTTTGAATCCTTCTGGCTGAGTCATGTAGATTTCCTCTTCCAGATCTCCATGTAAAAATGTAGTTTTTACATCCAATTGAACTAGTTCCAAATCAAACTATGCTACCAAAGCTAACAAAATTCGAATGGAGGAATGTTTTACAACTGGAGAAAACATTTCATTATAATCAATTCCCTCCATCTAAGCGTAGCCTTTAGTTACCAACCTTGCCTTATAGTGAACATTATTTCTATCAGGAAATCCTTCTTTCTTTGCATATACCCATTTGCATTCGATCGCCTTCTTTCCCTTTGGTGGATCAACTAAGTTCCACATCTGATTCTTATAAAGGGACTTCATTTCATCTTCCATAACTTTCTCCACTTTACTTCTTTTGAACTTGTGACAGCTTTATTAAAAGTGGATGGAATGCTACCATCTGCAATTGAAGATGCATAGGCCACCATATCATCAAAATGAACAGGCTTTCTTATAGATCTTCTTGGTCTATCAAGTGCAATTGACTCAAGTTGCTGTGGAGGTTCTTGGAGTTGAACCTCCTCTTCATCTGAACCTCCTTCTACCTCAGGAGTTTCTACAGATTCAGTACCTGCCACTGGGATTTTTCTGTCAAACTCCACCTGTTGTGGAGTACCATCTGACCGCTCTACTGTCATCTTTTTTAACATGGTAGATTCATCAAAAGTGACATCTCTGCTAAAGATTAATTATTTTCTTTGATTCTGTACACCATAGCCGATAGCCTTTAACACTTGTGCTTATCCCCATGAAAATGGCTTTCTTAGCTCTTGGATCCAGCTTCAATTCGTTAACATAATAATATGCAGTGGAACCAAATACATGTAAGGAATCATAATCATTAGCAGGTTCTCTCCACCATAACTCTATAGGTGTTTTGCCACCAATAGCAGTTGATGGTAATCGATTAATGAGACGGCACGCATATGACAAATCCTCGGCCTAAAATTTCTTGTTTAACCCAGCATTAGACAACATACACCGAACTTTCTCCAGCAACGTTTGGTTCATGCGTTATGCCACCCCATTCTGTTATGGTGTATTTCTAACTGTGAAGTGCCGAACAATGCCTTCATCTACGCAGATTTTATCAAAGGTATCATTTTTGTACTTTCCTCCATTATCTGTTCGGAGACATTTGATACGTCTGCCAATTTAAGTTTTCACCAATTTTTTCCATTTGAGGAAAACTCCTAGCACTTCATCTTTTGATTTCAAAGTATACACCCAAACTCTTCGAGAGAAATCATCAACAAAGGTCACATAATAGTGTTTGCCACCCAAAGAAGCCGTTGTAGAGGGTCCCCATACATTAGAGTGAACATAGTCCAAAATACCCTTGGTGTCCAAAATAGCCTTGGTATTATGGATTCTGGTGCCAAATTTCACTCTTAACTGCTTTCCTTTGGTGCAATGGCTCACAGAAAGTCCCAATTTCTAGGTTTTGACATCTTTCAATAACCCTAAATCTAACATCTTTTCAAGATTTTTTTTAACCTGCATCGTCCAAAAGCCTATGCCACAATCTGGTTGTTTCCAACCTTTGTCAATCTGAACACTGCTGTTGTCGATTGATAATGTTATTTTACCATTGATAGTAGTACAAAATTATCTCCCTTCTCCGACATCCTTCACAACCACAGTGCAACCCGAGATGCCTTTCATCATTTCCATCTTCAAACAATTATATGTTGAGTACTTTTGGATTCTAGGACCCCACTTGAAATGAGATCTTTGTCAAACTCGGTACATACCGTATCGAACATCAGTTAGGAACATCAGTCAGGATCCTGATTGACCCATCATGATTCTTCAACTGGATTGAACTAATCCCTTCTGTGAAGCAAGGAACATTATTTGCAGTATAGACGACTTCATTTTCAAGTTCTTTAAAGTCAAAAAACAAGTCCCGATGGGGACTCATATGATGACTGCATGCAGAGTCTAGCAGCCATACCTGACCAAAACTTGTCAAATTTGCTGATGAATTGTCTATAGATGCCATGACAGCTAATGAGAAGTCTGAGTCTACATCATCATACCCAGCTATGTTTGAATCAATAACAGCTTTGCCTTTGGCTTTCAGCTTTGGACAATCTTCTTCCAGTGACCTTTCTCACGACAAAAGGCACACTCATCTTTTACAACTTTGGCTTTTGAATGGGATCTACTTTTCTTTCCCTCTTTCTTTTGGCTTCGTGAACGACCTCTAACCACTAGAGCTTCTACTTCCTTCTACTTCAGTTGCCTTTTCCTTCTTTTCTATCTTTCTCAATTCATGGCTGTAAAGATCAGCACAAACTTCACTGAAAGTCACATCTTTATTCCCTTGGATTAGAGTCATTGAAAGAAAGTTAAATTCATCAGGAAGAGAAGCCAGCAACAACAATGCCAAATCTTCATCTGCAAATGTCACATCCAAATTGAACAAATTAGCCACCAACTGATTAAACTTTGTGATGTGTTCATTCATAGTGGTACCAGGAACATAATTGAAGCGATAAAATTCTTTTTCATGAAGAGTTTGTTTTGATTGTTTTTCTTTAAAAATTTCTCCTCCAATGCCTTCCACAATCTGTTTGCAGAAGTTTCTTTTGAGAAAGCATATTTTTGCTCTCTAGAAAGACATCTAAGAAGAAACACGACCGAATTTGTACACATGCCAGACGATTGATGGTCCTCCATTCACTCTCCTCCATCTCGTTTGGTTCTCTTATTCAATAGCAACATTAGACTCTTGCTGAAAGAGAGCGTCTAGAAGTTCATTCGCCCACATGCCGAAATGACGGTGCCATCTGAAAATCTCCACTGTAATCTTGCATTTGATACCGACATTTCTTTTTACTAAGAGTTGAATTGTTTGGTGGTATTTTTCTTTCCGTTTGCCATTTCTGCTTTAAATATTTGATAGCTATAAAATCAATTTTCAAAATGCGGAACACAACCAATGAACTTTTTTATGTGGCAGATCAGACTATGCTGCAACCACAGTGAATACTTAGTAACCTTGGCTCTGATACCACTTGTTGTTGAAATTGGGCTTTTTCCAACAAATTAAAAATAATATGTGAATTACTGTACTGAGTAACTACACCAGGTCAATTCCCAGATAAGTAGAGGAGTCACAAACAGTCTCACTTAAAATCCACTTGCCTTGGACTAAATTCGTGTCGTTTGACAGAATTTACCTAGACGTGCAATTAATCAAACAATAACCACCAAAATATTTTTGCCCAACAATAGCTATTAAATAAATTAAATAATAAAAGACAAAGAATAAATAAGAGAGAACAGCCCAATTTTAACGAGGTTTCGGCCCCATTTTGCTACGTTCCCTCTGGAACACCTACCAAAATTTTATTTACTGAGAAAATATACAATTGAGAAGGAGAAGAAACTTGTCTACCCACTAAGTATGGAAGACAGTTGGGATGATTAAAATGAAGAAAACTTAGGCTCCCTTTTTATAGCCAAAGGAGCCCTCTCCCTTCCTAAATCCTGAGTGGGATATTTGCCAATGTGGGATATTTGCCACATAACCAACAATTTGGACAAGGATCTATCATCGGGCAGAAAAGGAGTTTACACTTTTCGAGCTTAAGGACAAATATACCATGAACCCCATAATCTACTGCTAATAAATGGTCAGCCACAGTATTTTCAATTATATTTTTATGATAATAATAATGAGTTGCATAATAGGATGAGAAGCATTAGCAACACGCAACTGAATGAACATGTCATAAAAAAGATCATGGGAGTGCTTCAAGATAACCCTTATGCTCAATTGTTTCGATCCTTGAACAATACAAGTGAAAAAAATAGCTTGACAATCAAAATAGCAGCAGATGCAAGAGAACATCAAAGGGTATACAACTCTCCAATATCGAATGAAGTGGGAGCCATTTGGGTGGAAGGAAACAATCCAAATGCATCATTGGAAAGAGAGATTATTGTTGAGGCCCATTCTGGATATAAGCATAGAGTTAAGCATTACTTTGGCTGTTACGATCCACTACGATATCCATTGCTTAATCCCAAAGGAGAAAACGGTTGAAATCAAAACGTTTTAAAGCAAATAAATGTTTCACAGAGAGGACTAGCCCCAATTACACAAATTGAAATAAAGTTTCCTACGTTTCAGATCAGCAGCAGAGGTGATACAAAGCAAGGAACAAGGTAAACTACTTTTATATATGAAAATAATAACTGATAAAATCAATAAACGCATTAGCATTAAAGTAACGTTAACAAATATGCTATTAAAAATAAATGTAATTATCAAAAGAGGTGGACTGAATAAAGTGTCATGCAAGGAGTATTATTGCTATAAATTGCAAGTTAGAGAAATTGATGAATCAGTGCTTCTTATGGTTGGATGCCTTTTGCAACGATTTATTGTGGACATGTATATCAAACTAGAGTTAACAAGACTTGATTACTTCAAAACACAACAGACACAAATCAGGTTAGAATTATACTAAGGAATTGTGGACAGTATTAAAGCAGAAGAAACAAGAGAGAAGAAAGTCGGTAAGGGGTCTGTGTTGCCAGCATCATTTATTGGAGGCCCGAGAGATATGCAAAAATGATATCTTAATGCAATGACTATGTTATAAAAGCATGGCAAGCCATATCTTTTCATTATAATGACCTGCAATCCGAATTGGGAGGAGACTAAACAGGAGTTGACCACAAACAGCTCAAAACAGATCAAGCTTGACTTCTAGAGTATTCCGAGTGAAACTGCAAGACCTAAAAGAACAGTTGTATAAGAAAGAGATCTTCGGCAAAGTTGCAGTGCATGTGCATGTTTCAAAAGAGGGGATTGCCACATGCACATATGTTAGCCATTCTTCAACCATCACACAAATTAACAAGTCCAGACGATTTTGACAAACATGTAAGTGCAGAGATACCAGATGAGGAGTAATATCCAAAATTATATAAAATGGTTGCGAAACATACGATGCACGGGTCGTGCGGAGGACAAAATGCAAAATATCCTTGTATGATAAATAATAAATGCAGGTTTCATTAATCTGAGGCAATATTCTTCGAAAACTACACAAGGAAAAGATGGATACCCTATTTACAAGAGACCAAACAACAGACGAGAGGCATGTCATATTACTTGTGTTAATTTTTTGATATAAAAATAAATACAATTAATTGTAAATTCAAAATATTGTATTTAAAATCATTGGTACAAGTCACAACAAGAAAGAATAGGTTAGACAACAGATGGGTTGTCCCTTATAATCCATATCTTTTAACAAGATACAACTGCCATATCAATGTCGAGGTTTGTGCTAGCATAAAGACAGTCAAATATCTAACAAATATATCTACAAAGGGCACGACAAGGTTGCAGTATATATCTCCAATGAAGATGAAGAAGTAGATGAGATACGACAATTTCAAAATGCAAGATGGGTGTCTGCTCAAGAAGCAATGTGGAGGATCTACGAGTTTGAACTAAATGAAATAAACCCTCATGAACAGATGGTATCATTTTTGGAAAATGAGAAGCTTAATCATCTTATAAAATGGGATCATGTATCAAGAACAATGCTGATAGAGTATTTCAGAAGATGTTGTACCGATGTAGAAGCAACAAAACTACTTTATAGGGAATTTCTCGAGCATTATGTGTGGAACAAGTAAGGTAAAGTATGGTCTAAGCGGAAGAAGAGGCAAATAATAGGACGTGTAAATGCAACGAATCCAATTGAGGGGGAAAACTTAGAGACTATTCTTGAGCCATGTGAAGGGTTGTGACATCCCGACCCGGTAAAGCAATCCTAAGAGGACGGGTAGAGCGAAGCTCCTGGCTAGCTTCTAGGATGGTAGGCTAGCCAGGGTAGTGGAATGCGGGACACAGGAATGAATCGAATCATATATCGAAAAGGGGGAAACTAATCATTAGAGGCGCCTAATCAATTAGAGGCGCCTTTTGGTGGAATGGCTAAGAGTTGGAAGCATCCAAGGGTTAGCGTGCTCGCTTACGGAAATCCTAGGATGGGTTGACCTCCTGGGAAGTTTCCCATTTCAGGGACAAAACTGTGCGGGTCTTGCCAATCTTGTATGGGGGATTTGGCTTAATCCAAAGCGGACAATTCCTCTGGTGATTAAAGTCGGGCGTGACAAGGGCCCACAATCATTTGACAATATATTAACAGTAGACAGTTTTCCACGCCGAACATTCAAAGACTCAACAATCAAAAGGGGACTACTTGAATCAAATCAAAGTGCATCCCAATGTATGAGAGAAGCAGTAGCATACCAGTTGCCATGAGGATTAAGGAGACTCTTTGCTGCAATATTAGTATACTATGAGCCAACAAATGTGAGGAAATTATGGGATGATTACATTGATGCCATGTCAGATGATTTTAGTAGATTGCACCCGAACTCAATATATACACAAATCTCATGCACATTGAAGAGCATAGTGTATCACTTACAGAGTATAGGAAAAGACATTAAGAAATATGAATTGCTTGAGATAGCACAGGATCAAACACATCAGTCAATCAATAACTCAAAAGAAATTATAAAGAAATGGTAGTTGAAATACCTCAAGAGAACATCGATGTAGTTTCAAAATTGAACAATGAGCAGCTAAATGCATATAGAGCGATACTGGACAGGGTGAACTCAAACACCCACGGGGCCTTCTTCGTGGATGGACCAGGTGGGATAAGGAAGACATTTTTATATCGGGCACTACTTGCAAATGTAAGATTTATAGGAAATATAGTGCTTGCAACAGCAACCTCATGTGTAGCAGCGGTGATAATGCCAGGAGGCAGGAGTGCACACTCGCAATTCTGCATACCATTAAATCCATTGGAATCAAGTTTATATGGCATATCGAAACAAAGCAGACAGGCAAAATTAATCCATAGGGCAAAACTTATTATATAGGATGAGGCACCCATGGCTAAGAGACTAGCAGTAGAGACAGTCGATAGAAGCATGAAGGATATAATGGAATGTCCTAAACCATTTGGAGGAAAGGTAATAGTGTTTGGGGGAGATTTCAAGTAGGTGTTACCAGTAGTTCCTAAAGCTACAAGACAAGAGACAATCAGTGCAAGTCTTGTGAAGTCCTACTTATGGAGCAATATGGAGGTGTTGAGATTGATAAACAATATGAGAACCAGAAAAGATAGATATTTTAGTGAATTCCTACTTAGAGTCGGTGATGGAGAAGAGGCAACAAATGATGAAGGAAATATACTGATACTAGAAGAGATGACAGTTAGGCATGAAAATGACGACAACTATGAGAGGGCATTAGTTGATGTAATATTTCCATCATTGCATGATAATGCAAGCTCGGCATAATAAATGACTAATCGTGTGATATTGGCAATAAAAAATGAATATGTCGACAGCTTGAATCAAAAGATGATACATATATTCCCTGGTTAAAGCAAGATCTACAACAGTTTTGATGAAGCAATAGATGACACGAATAACTACTACCAAGAGGAATTTTTGGAACACTTTGTTACCGAATGGACTACCTACACACAAGCTTGAACTGAAAGTAAACTGTCCAATAATATTACTTAGAAACATGGATCCTTTAAATGGTTTATGCAATGAGACCAGAATGGTTTGCAGAAATTTTGGGACCAATGTAATTCATGCAGAAATAGAAATGGGACAACATGCTGGAAAACAAGTATTTTTGCTGAGAATACCATTGTCACCTATAGAAAATGAAGGATATCCATTCCGTTTCAAAAGAAAACAGTTTCTGTCTAGCCTGCCATCCTAGAAGCTAGCCAAGAGCTTCGCTCTACCCGCCCTCTTAGGATCGCTTTGCCAGGTCGGAATGTCACAGGCCCACCAGCTTCCCTTCCGCATGGTTCGTCCTTGAACCATACATTTACTGGAGGGGGTCCGGCTCTGATACCAACTGTCACGCCCGACTCTAATCACCAGAGGAATTGTCTGCTTTAAATCAACCCAAATCCCCCATACAAGATTGGCAAGACCCGCACGGTTTTGTCCCGCAGGTGAAATTAGAACTTCTCAGGAGGTCACCCATCCTAGGATTTCCGTTAAGTGAGCACGCTTAACCCTGGAGTTCTTCCAACTCTCCAACCATTCCACCAAAAGACGCCTCTAATGATGCCTCTAATGGATTAGTTATCCTCCCCCTTTTCGATTATTGATTTCGCATTTCCATTAATTATCCTAGAGTCCCCCGCATTGCACTACCAACACCTAGCTAGCTTGCCATCCTAGAAGCTAGCCAGGAGCTTCGCTCTACCCGCCCTCTTAGGATCGCTTTGCCGGGTCGGGATGTCACAATTTCCAATCCATTTATGTTTTGCAATGACAGTAAATAAAGCTTAAGGACAAACAATCTCATATGTTGGTGTATATTTACAACAAGATGTTTTCTCTTATGGAAAACTATACGTGGCACTATCAAGAGGTAGATCAATGTTGACAACAAAAGTCCTTGTAAAATCAGAAAAGAAAAAAAAAAAAAAATGATAGTATGCACAAAAAATGTAGTCTGTAAGGAGATCTTATTACCAAAAAGGTAATATAAAAATAATATTTATATTCAAGAATATTTACAATAATCATTGCTTATAGTTTGAATAATAATGAATACTAATATAGTGTCTTTCACGTTGCATCGAACAAGTATTTCAAAGAGAGTGGAAATGGCAAATTTCATATTCAAAGTGCTATTTTAAAGGTACATGCAAAAACATCATCTTTATTTCAATTAGAAATGTATAAACAAAACTCATTACATAAATATATTATTTTAATTAACCCTTGTATTTATTTTAATCTAAATAAGGACTTGTGTGTTAATATTATATAAATAAATAAAAAATAAACGACTATAAAGGACGGGTATATAACGAGCATAGTCAACGTGCAAGGTACGTCATAAACAAACTAGTAACTATAAATTTCTAAATGTTAGAGGAATTATTTTTATTAGCTCACACCGACCTTCTCTTAATTTAATTAGCTAATCATGTTATAAAAGATAGGAAACTTTAATTTTAATGTACACCTTAAATTTAATTTTAACTTTATTACCATCAACATCAATTTCTTAAGCACTGTGGAGAGCAATATTTACTTTGAAAGACAAATTGTCTTTCAAATATTAAGTGGAAATCAGACATTAGTTCAATGGTTTAAAATTATTGGTGTAGAGTATATTTAGGTATCCATTTGTAACCTAAAACAATGTAAATAATGCGTGGAAGCAGGATTTTCTAATAATTTTGCTCAACAACATATAGTTTTATTTGACTATACAACATTCAAACTATTAAGTAAAACCTCTATGGTGACTCTTTGGTTGAGAGTCGTATCCTGTATATGTATCTCATTATGTAAAAATTAAACTTTTCATACGCTTACACGATATAGAAAAGATTACACATTTTTTACTAGAATGCATTTATTAGAAAACCTTGATATAGAAATAGATATAAAAATCTTGAGCTGCCTCCCATGAATTATGAAGAAGTTAGCAAGTAGAACAATACAATGACATCAAGAGGATGAAAATGGATCGCTTTTGATTTGTATCAATCCATCATCTTGAAATCAATTAACAGAGTCAAGTTAATTTTTCTCTGTCAAACTAATAGTAGAGAAGATGATATAATACAACTTTATGAAAATAGTGTTTAAAAAAAGCAATTAAGAAAATGGTGTTCTTCCAAAAATATTTATGAATATGGTGTTTTGTTGACAATTCAAAGACATTTCTTACACTTTGAATGTAACAAATGCATTATTACTCTATAACTGTAACAAAAGCAATAAATTTAATTTTTTTAATGCTTGCCAATAGCTTTACTAGATAAATATTATTTTTACTCTCTCCTTTTTATATGTTACAGTTATAATGTACCAATGTTAGACATGGATATGACATAGATTTTGACAACATAAATTTACATTGTTACACTTACAGTGTAACAATTTATAAAAGTTAAAGTTAAAGTACATTAATTTACAAAAGTTAAAATTAAATAACATTATTATATATAAGTATAACAATAACACCTAGCACATATTCTTGCAACTATTTAGGTTGTGATACTATAACTATAACAAAGCTATCATATTATTGTGTTCGAATCTCACTTATCAATCTCATCAACTTACTGTTTTGACATTGTTACACTATAACTGCAACATTTAACAAGAAGAGAGAGAGAGAGAGAGAGAGAGAGAGAGAGAGAGAGAGAATATTTGTTCGATAAAATTTGTTAGCCAATATTTTAAAAATTAAACTTATTGCTTTTGTTATAGTGATAGTGTAACAATACATTTGTTACATTCAAAGTGTAACAAATGCCTTTGAAATAAAACACCATATTCGTAAATACTTTTTAGGAGACACCATTTTCGCAAATTCTTTTTTTTTAAACATTATTTTCATAAAAAGCCCGATATAACATGCTTACAAATGAAACTCTTTAAGTATGAATTCAATTTTCATTGAAATATAACATGCTTACAAATGAAACTCTTTAAGTATGAATTCAATTTTCATTGAAACAACTTCTTTCAAAATAAGGATATTTGCAAATACTTTTTGGGAGACACCATTTCTGTAAATACTTCTTTTTAAACAGTATTTTCATAAAAAGCTCAATATAACATGCTTACAAATGAAACTCTTTAACTATAAATTCAATTTTCATTGAAATAACTTCTTTCAAAATAAGAAAAATATATCAAGCCAGATGGTCTCATTTCAATGACTCTTCAAGATAAGGAACCAAAAATGATGACACTTGATCTTAGAATTAGCCAAATAACCAGATTGTTATTCTTAGAGTTAGTGATAGTATATACTGAAAAAAAAAAGTGTCGATTTGATAAAAACAAGAATGAATTCCTCCAATAATCGACTTCTAAGTATCAAGGTTAAAAAGGGCAAGAAGAGTTTCCTTCAATATGGACAGTAAAGTAGAACATACTAAAGGAAATTTTTAACTAAAGGATACTCAAAATAATAGTTACAAAGATGTCCAGGAATTACCAAGTTTTATCCACCAATGTGTCTAATTTTGCTTCTATGGGAATTCTAATGGAACGGTGAAAAATGGATATAGGGCACCATTTCCAGAATTATTTATTTGAGAAAAATTTATCCATACTTTGGTTTGAAGAAAAGGTAGGAGTTATAATTTGGTTTGGTTTTCATAGATGATTCACCTAATTTTGCATGACAATTAACAAAATTAATGTGTTGAAAAGCTCTTATTTGGTTTTGTTCTGTTAGTTGGTAGCCCTACACTTTCCTTTTTTACCTATTTTTGTTAATGGTTAGTGTCACCATTTTTGCCATATAGGAAAATGACATTCAGAATCTCAATTCAAAGTAATTGCAATCTTTAATATACCCCCCACCACCTTCAATTCACATGATGTGCACAATATAGTAATACATAATTACATATATAATATGATAAATTAAACAAAAAATAAATTGACTTAGAGGTTTAAAATATGGTTAAACTGTGAACTTCCAAAAATTAATTAATTTTAAGATATTTTAAACTAGTGCAAGTGAGCTAATTTAAGAATGCAATCCGTATGAATAGCTTGGCTCTTGAGTTACTTGGAACTTGATTTGAAAAAAAGTTCGTTCAAACTAGTTTAATAAATGAATTGAATTTTAGCTCATTTTAAGTTTTCCTTTTATTATTTTTTGAATTATAAATTGTAAACACTCTGAGTTCCAATTTAATTTTTCACGTTAGATTGAGCGCGAACTCAAGTATACCTTTAGTGAGCTAAGTTTAAGCTTAACAAAGCTTGGATTAACTTAGTGCTTGCTCTTTCTCTCCTTGAGTTTTTGTAATGATATGCAGTTCATGTACCTAATAATTAAATAATGTTCACTTTGACCTAGTTTTTGGATACTCCTAGTGCATCAAGAGGCTCCTTCTCCAAGAAAAACTATAATGGTGGCGATATAGAGGTCTGAACATGGTTGCTTGCTTTGTGTCCTGCAAATGATAGTGATGATGATGATGATAGTTCAGTGACTGAGACTTGAGATGCTAGCTGTGATGCCATGAAGTTATCTTCACATAATTAATTATAAATGGGTTGAATACATAAATTCACCCCTGAACTTTTTCATTTAACCTTGTGGCACCCTTAACTTTTACTTTGACCCATCAAACACCTCAACTTATAAAACTACATCAGCAAAACACTTTAATTTTCAAAAATTATTTTATTAAATATTTCAACTCGCAAAAATTAGATCAATTAAGCACTCATAAAAAGTTGACCTTTATGAAAATTATTATTCCAGAAGTCATGCCAGCTACATACTAAGTCGATATTTTACATATAAAATCCAAGAATCCTAAAAATGTTGATATTAATGTCAAAAAGTGTGTAATGTTATCAAAATTTAAAGAAACATGTTCACGAGCCTATTAAATGAGCTTGTTTGGTGAGCCTGTTCGCGAACCTGTTTGCGAGCCTCACAAATGATGCAGTTAGCGAGCTTTACCGAGCCGAACTACTTCATGCTCAAGTTTGGTTCGTTTGTTTAATCGAGCTTAAAATTTTGTTCAAGTTTTGTTCGTTTAGAAACTGAACTCAAACCAAACCGAACTTTTATTGAGCCGAGCCTCAAATAGTTCACAAACAATTTAGTTCATTTACTGCCCTAAGCAAGACCCGTAGTCTACACTGATGGCTAATATGGAGGTATGAAGGGCCTTTTCTAATCATTAAACGCGTGGAAAAGCAAGCTTATGTTAATTTGAGGAATAAGATCTTTTGCAATTCAATTTATTGGTTATTTTCAATGTCAGTACGTAAAGATTTAATGAAATTTTCATTACTAGCTGCTTGTAGCTTGTTATTATAATTTAATTTGGAGGAAATGGGCATAGTTGGGAATTATACATCTATTGTTGAAGTGCCTATTTGAGATTTATAGTATGGAAACCCTAGCTTGGGGAGCAATAATGTGAAATGAAGTGATGTTAATGGAACCCAAATATTTTTTAGCTGAATATTAGATATTTGTTAATTATAAACGAATAACCAGTTGCACAATTGTTTAACAGTTCAGCTCATGTGTATTTTGATTCTCTATCAGTAAGCCAAATTTAGTTTATGATGATTAATTTAAACTTGAATTTGCTGATAGCTTTTTGATAGCAGTCTCATTCATTTTAAATGTTCATTATTACTTATAAAGAATATATAGTTATTCATAATTTTATTACCATTATGTATGAAGATTTGAGCTGTAATCAAACTTGAAAGTTTTTAATTTGAGCCTTATAGAACTGTAAAGTTTTTGTTCACCCTTTTACTTAAATAAGTCGTAAAAGTTGATGCATTTTTTGCTTATTAGTGATATTATAAAGTAGAAGGGTGAAGTGTTATACTATTTTCTCTTGCTTAATGATGTATTATATCAAACAACAAAAGTGGGGCGTCCACTGATGAATCTTGTTAGATTCAAAGGAGTGTCCATCTTAAGCAACATCATTTGGAGGAAAAGCTGCTTTACACCTCTTCAGATAATTGGTGTATTATAAATGATGGAACAAATGCCCCCGCTATAGTCATGGGAATGTCTGGATAAGCTGTTATTGGATTATCTGTTTTCTACAGTAAAAATTTTTTCTCTACATATTATTTAATTAGAATGATCAGAATGCTTTTCCAGCATGATGCTTTTTAATGTTAATTTTCCAACTCAACAATTAGTTAAATTGTGATGGAAATTGCTTTACCATATGTTGTGGGGATAAAAATATTTACAATGTTCTAAATTTAAAGAGTGTACTTACCTAGATTACTTTTCACAGATTAAGATAATAACAGATTAAGATAGCTATTGGTAATTGTAGTAATATATTTGTCTTAGTAAATATTTACTGGATACATGAGAAAATAATTGTATATATCTATATATTTTGTGGCTTTTTAGTCATAATGCATTTTCTTCGGATATGTGCATTCATAGAGGTGGATGTTTAGATAGGAAGCCTTCTGAACTTCTTGAAATTGGACCTATATTGCGAGATCATGTTCCTGTTATCAAAAGATTTACTGGGGGTGGCACTGTTATTGTTGACAATGGAACTATATTTGTCACTCTCATATACAACAAGGATGATGTTCCTGGAGTGCAATCATATCCTCATTCCATCTTGTCTTGGAGTGGTGTGTTGTATAATGAAGTGTTTCAAGGGATTGGTGATTCTAACTTCCCAAGAATGGTACATAGATTAGAATTTGGATTAAATTTTTTTTAGGGTATATACATATGTCGTGCACCAGTGGAAGTGACACTAAAGAGTAACATTTGTTTTAGAGGATTGCATATGCAGATCTCTGCATGCTTTAATACTTGAAAGAAGTGAGATAGAAAAAGAAAATATAATTTTGTGTAACTTTTCATTGATGTAATCATGCATAGAGATTGATGTTTATTTGTTGTCTATTCTACATAACTTGGAATATTTTCATTATCATTGCGAGACATTTCTATGTGGTATTAGATAACAATCGCAAAGAAAGACATGTAATTTATAAGTTATTGCAACATTCCATACAACATATGCAATATTATTTTAGCTACTTGGCTATCACGTCTAAATCTCAGTGTATTTGTGTTATGAAATTTAAAGTTGTTTCTAGCTCAATTATAAATTTGTAAAGTTGTTTCTAGCTCAATTATAGATTTGTTTCTAGCTACTTGAAGCATAATTTGTTTCATTATTACTCAGTAGGCCATTTGAGCACTTTGCAATTCTCATCTGAAAGTTTCTTCATAAATGTGGTGTCTATTTTACATTTATTTCTGAGCACTTTGCAATTCTCATCTGAAAGTTTCTTCATAAATGTGGTGTCTATTTTACATTTATTTCTTATAGCTTTTTTAAGACTTCTAATTTTTATGCAGATTATGTGTTCGGTGATCACATGTTTGGTGGAAATGCCCAATCTAAATAAAAAGTCGGTGGGTGCACCACACTTTCCTTTTATAAGATTACGATGTTAAAAACATGGCTTAATTGAAGCTACCTGCACGGGCTCCCAAGTACAGATTTGTAAGTTGTTATTTTGTTTTCTCCTCCATTATCTTTCTTTAACAAGACTATTTTTTTTATTAAAATTTTTATGAATCCTGCAGTAATGTGATTTATCAATTATTTCATTTACTTTCACTATTAATACATAAAACAAAAGTAAAAAAATTGTAGTGCCAGGTCAAGTTGTTATTTAGCATGTTACTGTGAATATTCATATTGAGATAATGTGCTCTTGTTTTTCGTGAAATTTGTTGTTGTGTAACATAGAAAATTATGTGGAAGCAAAAATGAGTGGGAGTAATTGTATATTACATATTGTTCTCTTTACTTGATATTATTTGCTTTTTCCTTCTCACGTATTTTTCATGTATACACACTGAAAGCATTAATTGCAGCAAACATTGCATGACCTCATTAATTACTGAAGCTTGGTCTACGAGTAGGCAAGAAATCACAATGAATTTCCCTGTCGAATGAAGGATTATATGCCAAGATCAGTTTTCATTGAGAGAACCCTAATGGCTCTTAAAACCCCTTTCTCAGTGAAACCAAAAAACTTGGATGCAGTTTGTGCAACTAATGCAAAAGAATTGTTCACTCCACTAAGCTTCTTATGAAGCAGAACTCGAGGATGCTAGGGCATCTATATCAGAAAGCATAGCTCAGAGTGGTTGGATCTTTTGCACCGAAAGAAAATTTTATTCAGAGTTGAGGAAGGGACTGTATACTTGGTATATGACAATTTCCAGTTAAGCCCCCTAATTATTTAAAATTTATTTTGACATTATATATCTTTAATTACTTATTTTTGATCGGTTGTTGCATTTCAGCATAATTCAAGTTCTTACAATACTGAATTTGAAATTGAATTTTGCCATGATTATTGAAAGCCTATTGATTGTATTAGATGCAAAAGCTTTTTTCTAAGCTATCCGGAGTACTGAACTTGCTAGACATCATACTGCACTTTTTAAAAACTTTTGTACCTAAGATTTTGTTGGCAAGTATTTTGAGCCCCAACTGTACCCCTATTGATTCATAGGACTTTGAATGTTCATTGTGTCTAATTTTTGCTTTTATGGGAATTCCAATGGAATAGTGAAAAATGGATATAGGGTACTATTTCCAAAATTATTTATCATTGTTTGAAAAAAAATGCATCGCACTTTAATGTGAAGAAAATGTAGGAGTTACAATTTGGTTTCGTTTTTATAGATGATTTACCTGATTCTGCATGTCAATTAACAAAGTTAATGTTTTGAAAAGCTTTCTTATTTGGTTTTGTTCTGTTGGTAGCCCCACATTTTCCCTTTTTACCTTATTTTGTTATGCCCCTCCAACATTCTCTCTTTGCACACTGAACGCTGCACTATTTCTTTCTTGCATATTTGCCCCAACCCCTATTTCCTCATCTTACAGATCACCCCTTCTCAAGACAGCCCCACAACTATTATTGCCACTTTCAACATTGGTTCCTAGCTCACCTATCCCATCCACTTCATTTACTCCCTCATTTACCACATTCTCAAGGGCTGGGATATCATTAATAACCTCAGTTATATCAATGTCATGCTCTACATACAAGTCCAGAGTGTCACCATTTATAGCAAATTGACACATCATTAAAATATATTCATCACTATATGATGCAATTATAACTTCAGTTTTCCCAGTAACCAACCAATTAGTGTGTACCTTGAACACATTGCTATACCCCATATGTCTTACTATTTGAACAATATCAGGCACTGATAAGCAGTCATTACCCATATTTTTTTTATAGTCACATGACCACCTAAATACCTAGTTCGTGGCTCTAACTCAAAATACCCACCATGATGCCATCTCAGATTGATCAATTTATTACCCATTGTAGATACTAATAAAGAAATGAACAAAAATAAGGAATCTTAGTGATAAAGAAACAAACAAAACATAAAAAGTTCAACTTTCAATAAAATATTCTACACTTTTTCAACAACAAATAAATTTATCACTGTGCTTGTGAAAAAACCCTAAATCTTGAGCATATTTTTGAAAAAACCATATATGGTCCGATAAATCACTATAAAGTTAAACCTCGATACTGTAATAACCACGCTTTTGAAAAAAAAAAGTCAAAAATAATGGAAACGTCTAAAATAGGCTTCAAAAGTAAAGGACTTAACTTTGTGGGTCTCTTTCAGTGGGTGCGCTTCACTTCCTCAGCTTTAGATTACCTTCAATGGAGGACTAGCGCTTCAAGGAAGAAGCTTTCTCTGACTTTCTTACTTAACCAAAAATGGAAATAGCAAAAAAAGCTTTCTTACCTAATCTAAAATGGAGCAGGATTTCTTACTTAGATGTAAAAGCTTTCTTTCTCTCACTGGTTTTGGCGATTTAGGAAATAAGAAAACTGAGAACAAAGACAAGGGAGGGAGACTGACTCTTCCTACATGGCGTCTAGCGTGGCAACTATTTGGCTACTTTTGTTGGTCTTTTTCCACGTCATAGCGCGCTCTCAAGCTACATCTCTTTGCACAGGTGTGCATAAATTACAAAAAAAAAAGTGTGGGGAGGCCAAAAGGTCATTTTGAAAGTTGAGGTGGCTAAAAGACTTTTTTGCACAAGTACAGGGGCAAATGATGTATTCGGCCATATATAAATTGATATATTTATATAGTAGTAAAAGCCTTGAATCCAACCCTAAAAGAGTTGGGTTAATTATAAATTATAAATTTGCAATCAGGTGTTTAAACTGTTAAAAAATTTTCACTTGATTGTCTCAAAATTATATGGCTTGCCAGAATAACAAATAGGAAAGTGGGGCTAACTAGATATTTTAAAATACGCTGATTAGGCAGTGGATATGCCAGGTTAGATTCATGTGTTAAACTATATAACAAAATCCATCCAAACAATTCCTTGTCTCTTTCCTTTCTTGAATAAAACGAAAAAACTCTAATTTTGATATTGCAGAAAAAAACAAAGGAAACACAAACCCAAAATCATTTTCTTTCTCTGTAGCCATCAATTAAAAAGTTGTGTTTAACATTACTATTGCTACCTCATGCTTTGTTTTTGTAATTTCTTGAATAATAATAATGATATGGAGAAAATTATAATTTTGTCCCTATAGTTTGCCATAAACAATAACTTTGTCTTTGTATTTTTAAAAATACACTATTATATTGTTGGCTCAAGGGTCAATTTCTAAGTCTTGGATTTTGATGATTAATTCAAAATAAATAAATTTAAAATTATGTTATGTGTGCTGAGTTTATTTTATGCAGAATTTCCATGGAAAGAAATCGTACAAGGCAAATCCTACATCGAGTGTGAAGATTTCGAAGAACCTAGTAGCTAGGTATTTAGGAAACTTTGTAGGATAATTTCCATGGAAAAGAAATCGTAACCAAGGGCAATCCTACATCGAGTGTGAAGAATTTCGAAGAACCTAGTAGGCTAGGTATTTAGGAAAACTTTGTAGGATAGAGAGAAATCCATAATATGAAGCCACAAAATTCTTTTTCTCTCTCAAAAATATTTTTCGGAAAAATAAGTTTTCTTCAAATATTTTTAATTTTCGAAAATAATTCCCTTTAAAAATCTTTAAATCGAAAAGATTTATTTTCCTAAAACTAAAGAGATTTCTTCTCTTAATGTTTTTGGTAATACAAATCACTCTCTTTTCGGAAATATATTTTTGAAAGATCTAATACACTTAAAGTTATTTTCCTTCCTTAAAAACGAAAGAGAATCTCTTCGGTTTTAGTAAGAATATCCTTCCACAAAAATATCCTTCCCAAAATAAACGCTGTCGAAAATCTTTTCTAAAGAAAAGTGAAAATCGGGTTTTATTTTCTTACCAAAAAGGGATAAAATAATTTTTGGTAACAAAGATTTTCATATCTTCTACTAAAATAAGGAAGAAGCATATTCTGGTTTCCAATCTCTTTTCCAAAGGCGACAGCTTCCTTCGCTTCCTATATAAAGGAACGTTCATTGCCTCAAACATTTGTGAAGTAAGAGTTTTTGTTTTAAAAGTAACTCTCTCATTGACGAATTCCCTTATCTCTTCAAAACTTACTCCTCTACCCCCATTTCTCTTTTCATCTCTACTGCTTAACGTTTTCATATTTAAAGGTGAAAAGAATTTTTACAATTGCTTTTGAAAAAACATTTGTGTTCTAATCGAATCTTCTTAATCTGATAAAATTTTTTTCCTGTGCTTATATGGGCGTTTCTTCTGTTATTTAGATTGTGTAGTAATCTATAGTAGACAGGCTTCTTTATTTGTTAAACTTTTGTGTGTAACTAGCTCTTAGGTTAGAAGCCTATTGAGATAGAGGTTATCAAGCGACCTTCTTCCATGTGTGGGATAGTAAATGTCTTTGAATCGAGTTTTCCTTGTACTCTGCAAAACAGAAGGGTTGAGGTATAAAACCTTGGAAAATCTAGTGGGAACAAAGGGTAGATTAGGTGTTGATCTATTGCCTTGTACTCGTTGGCTTTTGGTCTCTTCACCTTTTAAAGAAGCAGATAACTTAGGTTGACGGATCTCCCAAGATGCGTCCTTGGGGGAGTGGGATGTAGGCGGTTAAGTGCCGAAACCATTATAACTCTCGTGTTGATCTCTTAATTTTTTTGAATTTGGTTGATACTGTCTCTTTTACACTCTTGTTTAATTTTTAGAAAACGCTGAAATTGTTTAATCAATTCAGATGTTCTCAACGAAAACGGCAATAAGTCTTAATCTATCCTGAACATTAGACTCTGGCTATTCTAATAAGTGAACATATACAATGTTTAATTATTGTTATAATTCCCAGTATAATTCACTGTTTGGTTTCTATTTTATTTTCTAGACTTTTATGAGGATGTTCTAATCCTGATAACTTTCCCATCATAAAGTTACTTTAATATTTGATTAAGGCTCCTATAAGAAGTTTCTGAATTTAATAACTGTCTTTCACATAGCTTTAATATGTTTTCTCAAAATTTATGAGGAAGTTCCATTCTCTATAAACTTTCCTTCAATAAAGAATTCTGATAGTTATATAAGTCAGTGAGAAGGCTGTTTCTAACAACCTAGCTGCACTTCGCACAGACTTTCTATCTTTTATAATTAGAAACACTTGTGAGGATATTCTAACTAATCAATAGCTGCACTTCGCACAGACTTTCTATCTTTTATAATTAGAACATTGTGAGGATATTCTAATCCATATTCTATTCTCACAAGGTTCCGTGTGTTTTCCGCTGCACTTAGAATTCTATTTTTTATTTTAGAATTTCTAAAATTTATTTCAGTTTTTAGAAAACCCAATTCACCCCCCTCTAGGGTTGTGCCATATATATTCGGGACCCACATATATCCCTAATGTTTAATTCTTTTACATTATTTTATCCTTCCGTCCAAATTTGTTCATTTTTTAGTGGAAATCAATGTAGAAAGTGTTAGTCAGATGAGAGAGAACATAAATTCTCCCCAAAACACCCTTAAGAGGTATTGTTTAAGTATATCAGCAATCACATATGGTGGTTTTGCCATCCAGGCTCCATAGCCGGAACTGGTGAAGGGAAAATGGTCACACGAGGGTGGGGAATCGACAGGTGCTTGCCCCTAACGCTGGAACTGCCGGAAACGGTGTGAATCACTAGAAATCGATGAACAAGAGCTGTCAAGGAAAACATCTCTGATTCACGTCAACAGAGGCTCTTTCACATGAGAGGAGGCCGAAAACTTGACTAGGAGCATAAGATGAGTCAACCACCTCCTTCCTTCATCAGTTTGGTGGCCAAAATCGAGGAGGGAAGAGAGAGGCAAGGTCACTCAACCGAGATGGAGAGAGAGAGCGAAAAATCTGTGTGTGCTGAGGGCTAATATTGTCTTTTCTTATGTTTTTAATGGCTAAAATGGAGTAAACTAGATGGAAGGATAAACTAATGTAATGGGGAAAACATTAGGGATATCGTAATGTATTTTTAAAAATACAAGGAAAAAGTTATTATTTATAGCAAACTATAGGGACAAAATTATAATTTTCAATTCATTAACATATGTTGGTCCCATGTCTAAGCCACTACCATCACTACTAACAAATCACCACAACAAAACCACCACTCTTCTTCATCATCAATTATGTTTAACCCTTTATTAAAATACTTCGATATCATTATCAACAAGATCATTACTATCTTAACTCAAAAACCCATTTCTTATTCTTGATATAGTCTAGTCTAAAAATTTAAGATTTGGAACTAATTGCATTTGATAGACTCATCTTCTCCAACTTAACAATTTATCAACAACCAATCATAAAATATACCTCATTTTCTTTCAACTCAAATTCCTCATCCAAAAAAAATAGAACTTTGACTAAATAAATAAGGGATAATGATAATTTCAATGCCCAAACTTATACATTTTTTTCTGTATGGGTGCCTATCTGAAAAAATTTTCAATCGAGTGTCTAGACATTTTAAAACAACCAATCAAGTGTCTATTACTAGTTTTGCTACCGGATTGCTGACTTCGTAGATGTGGGCCCCATATTAACTTATGTGCAATCAACATGGACTAAAAAGCTTAGCCAAATGCACCCCACATGGATGAATTAATGAAATTCTAGAATTGTCCTTCATTAATTGTTGCCTCAAAATGAACCAAGTCCCTTTTTGAGATTGATTTCTTCATCTACTCTTCATCCTCTCTCACTTTGCGACCTCCTTATCAATACTAGGGCTTTTGGATTTGTTTAATGATTTGATAATATGGGTTATTTTGCTACACTTGATTTATTTAATCGACTTTGGATGATTATTTTTGAACATGCTGATAATGGAGCCCTTGCACTGGAAAAAAGTATACCTTTCCTTTGGACTTTGTTAATAATTTTGATGCTTCATAGAATTAGATTTCTTTTTGCTTAGCTTGCTAATTTCTGATATTATGTTCTATGTTTTCTTTTGTAGTTTATTTTTTATTTAAAAAATACAATGGCTATGAGTGTCAACTTGAAGTGAATTGTTGCTCCATCATATCAGAAAGCAAATCACTCTCTAGCAACTATTTCCGCATCATAATCTATGGACTCTGTATATAATTGTGTACATGTGTGTGTGTGTGTGTGTTCACTCATGTACTGGTGTGAGTGAAAATTTATAAATCATAAAATATTCCGTGCACATAGGCCTCAATTATTGAACCACGTAATTACCGGTGTTGTTATTCTTTCTCTTCTCTTTTCTTTAAGCAACAACATCAAAAAGTTCAAGATCCAGGAATCTTTTTAGAGTTTTCGTGTTTGTACTTCTTCTATGTACATTCATGGTTGCTTTTTACATTCGAGAAAGGGGCAATCTTTATCTCTTCTCTTATATCCTTTGACCTTGACCGTATTTGATTTTGATTTTGTCTCTTTCTTTAATCTGCAACTTGCTTTGAAATCTTGGCCTTCAATTTAAATTCTTTAATGGCCATCAATGAATTGAATTTGTTGAGTGTTTTGACTTTACTTAATATTAGTGTTGTAAAACATTTTTGAATATTTTTTAACTAAAGAATACTCCCTAGCATATCCTTTTTCGTTATAAAACGTCACTAATTCTCTCAAACTATGACCCACATCTACGAAGTCAGTAATTCGATGAACAAAACCAACAATAAACACTTAATTGTTTGTTTTAAAATGTTTGGACATTCAACTGAAAATATTTTCTGGTCAAGCACTCAAATAAAAAAAATGTGAAAGTTTAAGCTTTGGAATTATCATTATCCTAATAAATAATTGCAAAGAATCAATTTTCAACAAAATAAAACAATTAGTACAAAATTTCAAATAGTTTAGTACCAAGCAAATAAAAAAGAACCTAGAAAGATAGCAATAAAATTTTAACTACACATAAAAATCCAAAAAGGAACACACAACTAAGAACTTTAAAACCCCAATCAAAATATATTTATATTATACCAAAAATTGAAACTTTCTATGAACCTAAGAAACAATAGTAACAAAAGTCATTCTAAGAGGGAGAGTAAAGGCCTCCAAACTGTTATTCCCGAAGTGGCCACCACGCTTAGGGGTGGCCATATTACTGTGAACACTCAAATTTTGAGGCTCAAAAGCCTGTTTTCTTCCGGACTGCGAACAGTCCGGGGAGGTCTGGAACTCCCGAAAAAGCCTTTTTTTGGACTGCAAGCGGTCTGGCCGGACCGAGGCCATTTTGGAAGTTCACCGGAAATATGCCAATATGGTACTTGAAACGTCCGGGGCGTCGCGAGGATCTCGGAACTGGTCCCGAAATATTTTTCGGATGTCCGAAACTCCCGAAAAAGCCTCCGAAATGAAAAATCAGTAGAACCGCCGAGCTCTGCGGCCCAGCCGCCAAGATCCAGCGGCCCAGCCACCGAGATCCGGCCGTAGGACCAGGCGGCCGAAACAGTCTGTTTTTGCTTATAAATACAACCCCGGTGTGACCTTTCAACTCACTCAGTCTGTGTTGACGGACGCTCCTTCTCCCCTACGCTCCTTGCGTTTTCTTTTACTGGGCCCCGCCGAGACCTCGCGGCCCGACCGCTGAGACCCGGCGGCCCGCGCCGGGAGCGGCCGCCGATCCCGGCGGCCACCAGCCGGCGGCCCGGCGGCCCGGCCTGCCGGGAGGGCCCGCCGATCGGCGGCTCAGCCGGCGGCCCGGCGCCCGGGCGGGCCGCCGAGCCGGCGGTCCATCCGGCGACCCAGCCACCGGAAAGTCCGTTTTGCGCCTATAAACTACAGGCCTCGGGCCCTCCTTTTTTCCTCCTTCATTTAGTCTGTGTTGACGGACGCTCCTTCTCCTACGCTCTTTTTTGCGATTCCTTTACTGCTTTCTTGCATTTTTTTTAATTTTAACTTTCATTTTAATCTCGTTGTGAATATTTGGTCATTAAAAATTAAATTACAATTAATTCCCTTTAACCGAGGAGCTTAACCTGGAGTTAAGAAGGCGGTCGACGATTAAATCAGGTACGTAAACAAAACTCTGCCTATTTAATTTTAGCACTTCAATGCATGCTTCTCTCTGACTTCCTTTTAAATTCTAAAAACTGCAATACAATGCATTCATGTCATCCATATAGGCAAGTAAATCTGCCTCCAATTAAAGTATGATTAAGCTCAAATGACAGTTAATTTAAATAATCGTGGTATTAAAGCCTAAATCCGACAATATTGCTTAAAAATATCTAGTTCTATTAATGGCTTTATGGTATGATTTGCCTTTAATTTCGAACCAATTTTCGGCTTAAGTCCAGTTCCATCAATAATTGTGACCTAAGTAGCCTAAATTTTCACGTTCTTTTGGCATTAAATTGCATTGCAGTTTGATTAATTACTTTTGGTAAACAAATTGCCAATAAGTAAGATCAGTTATTTTTTAGCAATAAAACGCTTAAATCAAAGTTTTGGCAAAATACCTTAAAACTAAATCAATCTTTTTGGTTTTAAAGCCTTAAATCATTCAATTTTGGCGACAGTCGCCTAAATAAATCATCAATCAATTTTGGTAACAAATTAAACACGTTTTTTTTTTCTTGGCAATAAATTGCCTACATTGCAAATCAATCAATCACTTTTGGTAAACAAATTGCCTATAAATGAGATTAATCTTTTTTGTAGCGACAAATCGCTTAAATCAGCATTTTGGCTAAAAGCCTTCAAATAATCACTTTTGGCAAATAAATTGCCTTAAGTCAATCAAATTTTGGCGACAATCGCCCAATCAACATTTTTCTGGCAATAATTTGCCTAAATCAATATTTTGGCTTTAAAGCCTTAAAATAATCAATTTTGGCAACAATAAGCCCAATCAAACACTCCCTTTTGGCGCATACACACAACTCATGCCATAAAGCATCCCATTGTCACAAGCCTCTAAGAGGCATATCGAACCTCGTTGAAACATTGATCTCCATTCAAAACGGAAGTACGTAGGCACGTTCGGGATCTAACCCCGGGCGGCAAGTCAATCACATAAACATCTTTTTCATGGCGTCCTAAATTATTTTCATCTTCCTTGCAAAACATTCATTCTTAGGTTACGTTCAAATCAGCATGCATTAGTCTCGGGATCCACCTCGGGTTTCGAAGACCTTGCCTTACGACCATTGGTACTAAATTAATCCTAGTAACTTAGGTTATTATTGGAGTCACTTAAATTGGAGTCACTTAGGGTTTTTCCTAGTTTACCCTAAAACAATTAAACAAGGTGGCGACTCATACATTCACGTGCATTTCTTCCTTTATGTCACATGCATTCACATGCCTATGGCATTTTGGGGAGGGGTTCACAATTACGATTCTCAGAACCGGAACCGGTGGTTCGGAACCGATCCAAACCGGAACCGGAATCAGTCCGAATCGAAAAATCGGTCCGAACTGAAATCAGAACCGGAAGTATACGGTTCGGTTTCGGTTCCAGTATCCTGGGAACCGCAAACCGGCAGTTCCAAAAATCGGTCGGAACCGAATGGAACCGCCGATTTTCCAAGCGATTAGAACTGCCCAGTTCGAACCGGTTTGAACCGGCGGTTCTAGCTGTTACAAACTGTCAGCAGCTTTTTTTTTTAATTTTGTTGTGAAATCTTTTTGTTGTGAAAATCTCTTAATTACCCTCCCAACAACTATAAACGCTTGCATACGGCTAGGTTTTTAAGGTATTTGTGGGAAAAATGATTTTTTGGAATTTATTATAAATAACCTCATTCCATTCCATTTACAATTTCCCTCACACAAAAATCTCTATTCCTCTCTACACTCTTACTACACTCTACCTCTGATATCATTCTTCTCTACTCTACAATCTTCTCTAATTTCATTCTCAATTCTATTGTGAATTAATTTATTGAAATTCCAAATCTCTAATTCCAACTCTAATTATTCTCTCTAATTTTTTTTATTCACTTTTCCTAAAATTATATATCTATCTTCATATATAATTTGGTCAAGTGGATTGGTTTAACTCGATTAATTTATCTTGCGTAACGGTTTGCAACAGGGAATAGATTGGAGATATTACAAACAATATTCATCAGAAATCTATTCCTGAACAAAAAGACTATTGTAACTATTTCGAATTTGACTCCTCCAACTATTTATATGTTGAGGGATATCAAATGAAAAATATGGAAATTTTCAACTCAAGAATCTTGAAATTTAAAATAATGAGCAATTACAACAAAAGGAAGAGGAGAGGAAGAGCAAGAAGAAAGGTACACAACTTCTTCGAAGAAGCAAGAACAGAGTTCCACATAATTCGGCCATTCAATTTTCACGAAAAATTCAAAGGTGACAAAATGTTTCGATGTTAATTTGCAATTATTGTGGAAAATCTTATAAATTTAAAATAATCAGGCGGCTATGGATCATTTTGGAAAGCATTGGAGACAAACATCCAACAAAAATAGGAGGTTGGATTGGTCTCAAACACAAAATTTCCGGGTACGCATCTTTCTAAACCTTTCTTTTATTTCAATATTCTGAAAAAACACAAAAAGAAAGAAGAATTAGCAAAATTGATTTCTATGGAACATTTATCTTTTAGTTTTGGTGAAAAAGTAGGTTTTAATAATTATTGTCAAAAAGCTTTAAATCCTTCTGGTAAAAGAGTGCCAAGAAATACTGTAAAACGAATTATTATTTCTTTATATAATAAAGGAAAAAAAGAGTTAAAGTTTTTATTTTCTCAAATGAAAATTCGTTTTTCAAGTTGTTGTGATATTTGGAGTGATCATTGGCAAATGTATTCTTATATGGGCATTACATGTCATTAGATTGATGATGATTGGAAAATTCAAAAAAGAATTATTTATTTGCATTTCGTGCTTTTGAATGATAAAACTACTGCAAGATTTAATATTCATAGAATAAATTGGTTCAATTTTAAATGAATAATAAGTTGACAAGAAAATCTTTTCAATTTCATTTAAATTAATGCTTAATGCTAATACTAAAATCAATTTATTGAACTTAAAAAATATTTGTGAACCAAATATTGGTGAAAAATTTTTTCATATAAGATGTGCTTGCCATGTTTAAATTTTTATGTGTAAAGATGGTTTAAAAATTCTGAAATCTTATATTTCTCCAATTAGAAAAGCTTAATTTTATATTTATGGGGACATCCCAAGTAATGAAAAGTTGGGCTAAATTTTATAAGGAAAATAATAAAGACCAAAAACGTTTTCCAAGGGATGTCCAACTCGTTGGATTCAACCTATGAATTATTAAACGACCTCTTTTTCCTTATAAAGAATTATTGTGGCATTTTTGTTACTAATAATATTGAAGAAATTAATTTATATCCACAAATTGGGGATATTTTGTGCAAAAATTTTAGATATTTTAAAATGCTACGCTATAAATTTAGTGGGGTTTTATTATCCCACATTCTCATTTATTTTTAACCTATGTGTATTAATATTGTTAGTACACTCAAAGAATTTGAAAATGATTTTATATTAAAAAGATTGTGTTTTTTTTCAATGAAAAAAAAATGGTTATCTTTTTTAAAAATATAAAATAACCACCCTTTATCTGTTGCTATTGTATTTGATCATAGATATAAAATTGATAATTTATAGAATATTTGACTACTTATTATGAATCTATTAAAATCTTAATATAGATGATAGTGTTAATATAAATGTTAGTATTGCATGAAAGTTAGACAAAATATTATAGAAATTATATAATGAATTTTGTTCAAATTTTCTAGTTCATCTACTTCTAATTCTTCTCAATTTAAAATATTCAGAACAATTTCCAACTCAAAAGGGTAAGTAGTGTTGGTGTTGCTGACGGGTTTTACTACAAAGACAAAAAAGAACAAAGGGAACCCGGTTATTTTTTCTGAATTTTGAATAATTTATTCTAACCACTTCTTTTGAGTTTTGGGTAATAATTATGCAGATATAATTTTCCAATTTTCCAATTTTAGATTGGTGGAGTCGTCACGCAAATATCTTTCTAATACTTTCTTTAATTGCAAAACAAGTTTTAGCAGCTCCGGTCTCCACTATTGCGGTTGAACAAGCTTTTAGTCAAGCAGGAAACATACTTGATGAAACAAGATCTCGTATGACACCCGATTCACTAGAAGCACAATCATGCGTGGATGATTGGAGCAAGGCCGAATTAATAGCACAAGAAAATCTAAAAGAAAATGAAGATTTATATGATCTTTATGATGGGTCCTCAATAGGAACATCAACCAGTGGTGAAAATAGCGAATAAGCTAAAAGGGGTGAAATTGGTACAAGGAAAGTAAGAACTACGTGGACTTTGATTCCTCTAAACCCCAAGAAGATACGTAGGCAACTTAATTTTTTTTTTTTTTAAATTAAGTTGAAGCCCTTTTTTTTTAAAAAAAAAAATTATGTTCCAACTTTTTTAAACAAAAAATAAATTCAGTTGAAGACTTTTTTTAAAAAAAATAATTAAGTTCAAGTCTTAAAAAATAATATAAGTTTCAAGTCTTATCAAAAAAAAAAATCTTTAATTAAAAGACAAATTTTTAATTATTTAAGTGTATTTTTTTTTTAGAAATAATTTCACAAATTTTTTATAAAATTTGAAAAACCGTCTTCAAAATTTAAAAATGGTAAAAGTATGCGATTACGTCGGAACACTGGATCGGAAGAACGCGATACAGTTTAATTTTTTAAGTGTATTTTTTTTAGAAATAATTTTCACAAATTTTTAAAATTTGAAAACCGGTCTTCAAAATTTAAAATTTAAAAGTATGCGATTCGTCGGAAAACTGGTCGGAGAACCGTACGGAACCGTCAGTTTTGGAACCGTTAAGGAACCGGAACCGGAACCGGAACTGTTCGATTCCAAACCAGAATCGGAACCGAAAATTTTTGGTTCGGTTCTGGTTCCAAATTTTTTGGAACCGAAAGAGGCGGTTCCGGAATAATGGCCATGCCTAACCACGCTTAACCAGAGTAATCAATATCTTAGGATTCTATGTTTACAAGCCATACTAGTACTTCTCCGTGTAGGAGGAGACATATTTGAGATTTGAATAAAAAAAGAAAGAGAAATAAGATTCTATCTAAAGAGGATCGGATCTCCCATGACTTCTTGATGAAGCGTTTTAGGGTTTGGAGGAAAGATGAAGTGACAACAGTCGTGGATAGAGTGAGAGACAACGTATTTGCTTTGATAAAGTTGTTGATTTGCTTAAGACTGATTTGACAAATCATTAGTTGATATCTCAACAAACATTCCATCGTGGCACAACATCACATTTCTTATTTGTAATTCCAGCGAGCCACGTAAGCTGAAGACACTTGATTGAAAATTTTTCAACGGTTTAAATACCTATTTGCAATTGTTTTTTATCGAGACACCAAAAATAGAAAATTTTGATAAGTTGAGATACCAAATTTATAACTAGTCATTGTTAATTTGGTTGTGCTCAGCAATAGCTTTTTGAGTAACTTTTAAACGCTATTTTTTTATAGTGTTTGGTAATATAGCGGGTAAATTATACAAATGGTCACCTAATTTTACACTTAGTTTTATTTAGGTCACATAATTTCAATTTGTCATTCTTTAGTCACTCCACTTTAATTTTTTTTCAACAGGAGATCACTTATTAGAATCCGGTAATCAAAATATTAATATGACATTAAAAATTACATATATCACAAAATAAAATCATGAATACAAAGGAGTATAAAAAAGAAAAGGAAATAATACTAAATAATCTAAATGATAGAGAAAAAATTTTTCTCTCTTTTATTTTTTTAAACTTATTTAATGTAAATGACGCTATTTGTTAAATAAATTAATAGGTAGATTCCAAATTAATATATTAGGAGAAACATGAATTTTTTAAAATAATTTTTTTATTTCCAATTTAGAATTTCCGATGATGGTATTCCAGTGAGTACCTCTTGTTGAAACAATCATCAAAGTTTAGTGACTAAAAAGTGACAAATTAAAATTATGACCTTATGAAACTAAATGTAAATTTAAGTGACCACTACTACAATTTATCTATAATATAACATTTGAACAAGTTTTTAGAGGTTAAAATAATATCTTATCAAAGATCAACTCTTGTAATGTTTAGCTTTTTAATATTTTATGAAAAATTACTCAAATAACTAAATTCTACCAAGCGCCTGTTAGACAATTTTAGCTATTTTAATAGCTGTTAGTTGTTTTAATAACGGTCGACTGTTTTACTAGTGGTTACTAGTGGTTAACTGTTAGATATGTTAGCGGTTAGTAGTTAGTTGTTCAGTTTAGAACAAAAGTGTTCGATACAAATAACTATTTGATTAGCTGTTTAATATAAAATGACAAAAAATGATATAAAAGCATGAAATAAGATAAAGATAAGTGATAGGTATAAGTGTCATAAAAAAATTATAAAACACTAAATAATAATAAAGATAATGTTTTATGAAACATGTTTCAAATTTTAAACGCTTTTCATGAAATATGTCTCAAATTCTAAACGCTAGGATAAATATTATATTACCAAATTTTATAATTAATTAAGATAAAATTTTGACCCAAACACTACTTTAAACACTGCTGTCAAACATGGCAATGTTACTTTAAACATTGTTGCTGAATATGGCATAAAACACGTAACAGATAATTTTACTGAATATATCCTTTGTGCTTAACCAACCAACGGGCCCACCATTTGCCTCACTCCATTACACGTCATCACCAGTGGTCCCTACCTAAAAAAATTGCAAGACGCACGAGCTCGAGGCAACTTAATTAATTATTAGGTAAATTAATTAATTTGCCGGCAAACGCTAGAAAAAACGAAAAACTCCAATTGAAAATATTTTTTTCGTTAAAAAAAAGAAAGTAAACAAAAAAGGCAGATCGATATTGGCGCCCCTTTTTTCTTCCTCTTTTTTTTTTTTTTTTTTGAAAATACTCCAAATTGAAAATATTTATGTTCGTTAAAAAAAGGAAAGTAAACAAAAAAGGCAGATTCGATATTGGCGCCTTCCTTTTTTCTCTCTCACTTTTTTTTTTTTTTTTTCTCTTCTTTCTCCTTCTCTGTCCTCTTCCATCTCTGTTTTCTCCATGTGGTTTTATTTATTCATAAAAAAGTTATGAACAGTGAAAGATAATTGAAAAAAGAAAGCTTTTTTATTTCTTTTTTTTTTTTTTTTTTTCTCTCTTTCTCCTTCTCTGTCCTCTCCATCTCTGTTTTTCTCCATGTGGTTTCTTATTCATAAAAAGTTATGAACAGTGAAAGAAATTGAAAAAGAAAGCTTTTATTTCTTCTTTCTTTTTTAATTTATATATTTTTGAGTTTGAATTGAACAGCTCTATTGTCGGCAATCTGTTGCATAATTCGAAGTAATATAGCGCCATGTCAGTGCGTAGGCGTACCTTGCTGAAGGTGATCGTTCTCGGCGATAGCGGGTACGATTTCTAGGGTTTTGTTTCCCGCATTTCATTTCGGTGTATTTGTCTCGGCAGAAGCAATTGTTGCAACAACCTAAATTGTTTGTTTATTTTTATTTTTTTGATGAATGTCAGGGTTGGCAAGACGTCTTTGATGAATCAGTATCCTTTTCCAGGGACAAGTAGTTTGTTCTGTGGTTTCTTTTAATTAATTTGCTTTATGCATTTTTCTCGAAAATCTTTAATTTTTGTATTTCTTTTGATTTTTGAAAATGATTTGTTGTTAATCTGGATATTTTGTTTGTTAATTATTTTCCGCATTTATTTATAATTATCGGTTTCCCTCCTTTTCTTGCTAGGATTGGAAATCCTGTATTTTACTTTTCTTGTAATCAATTAGCTGGAATGAATGATAATTTGGAGAACACAATTAATTCAAGCAAAATTTTTATGCGACATAATTTTATGCTTTAGTCCCACCCCCCAAAATAAATAGCTATTATGAACAAAATTTGCTGTAGCATTTCTTTCGCTCCTTAATTGCTTATATAGATATGTACATAAGAAGTTCAGTCAGCAATACAAAGCAACCATTGGTGCTGATTTTGTCACCAAAGAACTACAAATTGATGACAGGCTTGTCACCCTGCAAGTAGGTTTTCTAGTTCAAGTGGTTCTTCTATGTTTTATGTAATTTGGTTTTGGAGTTTTTGTAAATATGTTTTGTGTTTTGCTGAAATTTCACCTATTTAGATTTGGGACACAGCTGGGCAAGAAAGATTTCAGAGTCTTGGAGTTGCATTCTATAGAGGGGCAGATTGCTGTGTTCTAGTTTATGATGTTAATGTGATGCGATCATTTGATGCTCTTGAAAATTGGCATGAGGAATTTCTTAAGCAGGTTATTTGTTGCTTTTCTTCGCTTGTTTTTAATAGTGTTCCTTATCTATGATTTTTCCACAATGATTTAAAATCATGATGTACAAAGCACTTACATAAATGGTGGTGGAGGCTACATGCTGAGAATTTGAGCTTTGGGCTCTGGTTTCTGTACACTGGAGACTGCTTTGTTATGCCCTTACTATTTACTCATAACTTTGATGGACTTGGATTCAATCATTTAGCTCTTATATATTCTGCTAAATTTTTGGCTAGCAAGTTAGCCATCATCTTGACCCTCTTAGAGAACTTAATTTCCATCGCATTGGGGGCTTTATCAGACAAAGTTATATTAAAAGAGTAAACTAGAAAAGTCATATATATTGTTTCTTCCTATGATCTAGCTTGTTTTTTAATTTGCTTTCGTAAATTTTGTTTGTGCCTTTAGTCTTATTGAAGTTGACATCAGTATGAGCTTGTTTTTGTGTCATTTCCTCTCATTCTTGCAAATGTTAGAATATGACTTCATTTTTAAGAAGTAATTAATATTTCATGATGGAGGCATGCTGGATACTGGAATTGTAAGCCAAACTGAACAATTCTTGGTTCATTTGATTTCATTTAAGGAAACAAAAAGCTTTCCCTGAGAAGTAAGGAAAACTTGCTATATACTCTTGGTTTTGTCATAAGCTAGGGACTGGTCGCATCTATATGTAATCCTAGGAGTTGTTGCAATTAGTGTTTCTTTTTTAAATCATGTCTTTTTTTGAACATTGTTCAAAAATTTGAGGCTTGGCACTTGTCAACCATTCTTCATTAGAATATTAGAGTGTCGAAATTCCTGCAAATAAATTTAAATTCTTGATGCCATTGTTTTGTTCCATTAAACTTGGATCACATTTTCTCTGAGTCAACCTCACATGAATTTGATATTCATCGCAAATCTGCACTTAATTCCAAAAAACTGTTCAAGAATTGCTATTGGAGATTCTTGAAATTGATTACATAATTTGATTTAATATGTTTAAAATGGGGCTGAAATGTTACAGGAGTATGTTTTTGAGTATGTGGATATAATTGTAAATAGCTAAATTTTAAAGTATAGCATTTTGTGAAGAAGGATGGCATAGTTTGTAGTGAATTATGTTTGGTATGAGCTTAAAGACCAATGTTATCAAACCTGCACTTAATCCCAAAAGAACTGTTTTAGTGTTTCTTTTTTAAATCATGTCTTTTTTTGAACATTGTTCAAAAATTTGAGGCTTGGCACTTGTCAACCATTCTTCATTAGAATATTAGAGTGTCGAAATTCCTGCAAATAAATTTAAATTCTTGATGCCATTGTTTTGTTCCATTAAACTTGGATCACATTTTCTCTGAGTCAACCTCACATGAATTTGATATTCATCGCAAATCTGCACTTAATTCCAAAAAACTGTTCAAGAATTGCTATTGGAGATTCTTGAAATTGATTACATAATTTGATTTAATATGTTTAAAATGGGGCTGAAATGTTACAGGAGTATGTTTTTGAGTATGTGGATATAATTGTAAATAGCTAAATTTTAAAGTATAGCATTTTGTGAAGAAGGATGGCATAGTTTGTAGTGAATTATGTTTGGTATGAGCTTAAAGACCAATGTTATCAAACCTGCACTTAATCCCAAAAGAACTGTTTCAAGAATTGTGATTGGTGCTTCTTGAAATTGATTTTTGATTTAGTATGTTAAAAATGGGGCTGAAATTTTACAGGAGTGTGTTTTTGGTTTGTGGATATAATTGTCTTAACTGAATTTTAAAGTATAGCATGTGTTTGTGAAAAAGGATGGTAGTACGTTTGGTATGAGCTTAAAAACCAATATCATCAAAATCAAATAATGGAAAATTTTCATTTTGTGATCTGTTTTGTTTTATTAGAATTGTGCTTGTGATGGTTGTTGGGAATCACTAGTGAATCATGGTGGTGGTAGTGGCAAGCATGAATATTTATTTATTTGTTCTTCCCTACTATTGTAGCTCTTAGCTTAGCACTTTCTTTCAGTCTTCACTTTTGACATGAAGTTTTAATACCTTTTGTCAAATGGACTTCAGATAAAATGCAGGCTCATAACTGACAGTACATTACGTTGTATGAGAAACAACAGAAATAATCCTACTACAAGTGAAAAACAATCAACCTTACTATAATAGAAAAGGGTACTCTTTCTTCTTTGTCCCCTCGTTCAGTATAAATTTTGTGAAATTCAGTTGAATTCCCAATTTTTGTTATGTTAAAAAATGTGCAATTCAATTAGACGAATTCAATTTTGTGTAATTAAACATAACTAAATCAATTTGCATAAAAAATTTCAATATGCAACTAAAATTTTAGACCACAATGCCCATTTTCCTCTCTCTCCTCTTTTTCTCTCCTCTAGCTCCTCCATTTCTTTATCTCTCTCTCTCTCTCTCTCTCTCTCTCTCTCTCATATTAAATTGAATGATAAATTTATTTCACATGCAATATATATGAAATTCAATTAAGTTTTATATTTTAAACTTATTATGGCAAAATGGAAATTCATTTGCAAATGGATTCCACATGTTTAAATGTCCTACCAAACAAGCTTATGAAAGAATTGAATTAATGTGAAAGACAATAACCTGTTAAATGGATATGTGTGATGAAGGCATACCATGAAGTAATGCTATTTAATGTAAGTTTATCTTTATCTGGTTGTGAACAAGAAACCATTGGTTTTACTTGGTGGGTGAGGAATTTTCAATTTACCAATTTATGATAAAATGCCAAAGTTATTAGTTGCCCCTTGTTAACCCATACTTAAATCAAATCTTAACTCTTAACTATAAGTTAGTTTGATATTATATAGAATATCATTTTTGTAAGCTGAATGGATGTTGTGAATCGAATTAGATTCTGAATCTATTTGTAATATTTTGTTTGTTTTCTGAGAAAATAGTTTAGTTTGATTTGAAAATTTGTTAACCAAAATTACTAATTTGGTTTCCAATCAAACATTCTTGCTTACATTATTATGCAGCCAAGAAAAGATAAACCTAGGAGCAATTTTGGTTTGGTTTTCAATCAAAGTTAGCATTAGCATTGTTAAAATGCCATCTAGAACTAGAGTACTAGGCACAGGCCACTTTAAGTCCATTGATGACCTTTGGTTTTTTGTTAATTGGAGTCACAGGTAGAGTATGAAGGCAATAAATTGAAATTTACTTCCCTGTTTTTTTTGCATGGTTCTTTAACTGTCATATTATAATGCAACATTTGATTTTTGGGACTGGTGCTGGGTTTAATTTGAGTTTCATGTTAAACTACTTTATCTTTCTTTCATGTGTTTTGGAATTGTATGGTTAGCAACAATATAGAGTGCTATTGGGTTCAGTGAGGGATGATTTTTCCTTTCAAGTATGCATTTGAATCATGTAGTTGGCTACATTATAGAGGTCTCTAGGATGCGGTGAAACAGTTTTGTTTATATGGAATTTGGGACCATTGTGTTTGAATCTAGTGAAACTTCTACTGATCAATTTGGAGGCTGCTATATCTTTTTGGAGCAATATCGTAGAATATGATGGTGTCATAGCTGGAGTGACACTCTTGGATCAATCCTAGTGTCAAAACATTGATATACAAATGCAGTTTGTTCTCTGAACAGGTAAGGTTACACATGACACAACTGAAACCGATTACTTTATCTGAAAGTTTTCAGATTTCGACAGACATGGAAAACTTGATCTTCTTTTCATATCATTTTAATCTGATAGATGGAATATCTATATAAGGACTAAATTGTTACTTCATCAAGTTACTGCAGTTCTAAATGTACACGTGCATTATGTGTATCCATATTTATCGATTGGAATAGGCCTGCTGGTACTTTGACTGAAAACTTTTTGACCACAGGTTAGGGAACAGGAGAGGGAAAAAACAATGAAGTCTTTCTTTTTCCCTTTTAATTTTTTTTTGGGATAAACAAGCAGGGGATGGATGATCGTCATTGAAACTTTTTTTGGATAAACAAGCAGGGGATGGATGATCGTCATTGAAACTTGGTTTAATTTTAACTTTTTGGTGTTTGTCCTTGTTCTTCTTGAAAACTTTCTTAAGTACACTTGACAGCAGCTAATTTATGAAAAGCATACAGTTGTAAATACATATTATTATGATGAGACAGGGTTAATGTGTCAAAGCAGGGGATGGATGATCGTCATTGAAACTTGGTTTAATTTTAACTTTTTGGTGTTTGTCCTTGTTCTTCTTGAAAACTTTCTTAAGTACACTTGACAGCAGCTAATTTATGAAAAGCATACAGTTGTAAATACATATTATTATGATGAGACAGGGTTAATGTGTCAAAACAACTTTTGTTATTTTTGGCAAGTATTGGGAAAGGATAAGTAGCTTCTACGGAATGATTGCATGAGAATACGAGCTGTACATATATTGGACTTTAGAGATCAACCGAATTGTGTTTAGTTTATAGAACAAAGATACTTTACTTGAGATGACACTGACCATATGATGTCCAAGCATAGTTGTGAAACGCGCGCCTGACTCAAGGCGCAGGTCATGGAGCCTCAAGAGCTGAAAGGCAGGCGACCTTACTGAGGTGCGTGCCTCTGGGAAAAGCCCTTTCCTAGGCGAGGGCGCAAAGCACAAAAAAAGCGCACCTTTTGTCTTTCAACAGATTTTTTAGGGTTCTTTTTAATATATGTGGTTCTGTTTATATAGACTTCTATTAATAAAAAGAAAAGTAAGAGAAATAGAAGATATTGGTAGATTTGCAGAAGAAAAAACATAGATCCACTCTACATCAAACTCCTCTACACCAGTTCATCAACAATCAAAGAAAGCCCCCAATTAGATGATTTAAATCAATTAAAGCCTTCACAAAGAGTCTTCTCCTCTAATTCAGCAATTAATTAACATAAAGGAAAGATATGTTTCTCAACTATTCTCTTGACTTTTTCTCAATTTCCCTCTTAATTTGATTCAACAATCAGCTTTTACTCCCTTCTCTTTCAAGTCCAATAGCTTCAACTATAAGCTGTTGTGCTGCCGAATTTTTTGCTTATTTGTGTTGCTGAATTGAGGCAATGGTTATTACTTTTAGTTTAAGGCTGCTGAAATTTTTATTTATTTAAAGCTATGGTTACAATTCTTAACATCTTATTATGCATTACTTTCAATTATATTTAGAAATTCCAAGTATTATATAGTGTGAATTAAGAATTTATATGTTTTATATTATTAATATGAATTTTTTGTTCAATTTTAGAATTATTTTATATTTTTCAAATTTTTTCTTTATTTTTGCGCCTCACCTCGCTCAGACGCGCGCCTTCGCCTTGCATTGCGCCTAGGCTCCAGGAACCGCCTTAGTGCGCCTTGTGCCTTTAACAACTATTTGTCCAAGATTATGTTTAATGCTAGCTTGGATCATTAGCAGAGCGCATGACAATTCTGGGTTACATAGTTCTCCTCTATTGAATAGGCAGCTTAAGCTATGTGTTGACTAGGATTTAGTTTCAGCCGGTTCTGATAATTTAATGGCCATGTATAATAGCCTGCTCTTTCGAGGTTGACTGTCTGCATCTGTATACTTGGTTTATTCATTTTTCATGGATATGTCATCTTCTTTGTCTTTCTTGTTATTTTTGTTCTTTCTTGAATAATCTCAACAGTAAAACGTGGTTTTTGTTGCTGTTGGTTCCAGGCAAACCCACCAGATCCAAAGACATTTCCATTTATATTGCTTGGAAACAAGATTGATATTGATGGTGGAAATAGTCGAGTGGTAAGGATATACACTAAGCTAATTATCTTTGTTCATTAAGTCTTGTTCTAATTTATGGCTATGCAGGTTTCTGAAAAGAAAGCAAAGGACTGGTGTGCTTCAAAAGGAAACATCCCTTACTACGAGACATCAGCAAAAGAAGATTACAATGTTGATCCTGCATTCTTGTGTATTGCCAAAACTGCTCTAGCTAATGAGCATGAACAGGACATGTAAGTTAAAATTGATAAATAATAGTAACTATAGTCATAGTTCTAAATGATAATATAGCAATCAGGCCCTTCAGGTTTTTTTGTTCATATTCTAGTCTAAACTGTTGAACTGTTGACATTGGCCCAATGCCACATAGTGGGCCCATTGGTAATTTGGCCCATTTCATTGGGGAGTGTATTAGAGAAGTAGAAGACCCTATTCCCATTGTGGGCTCAACTAGATGGCCCAAGGAATTGAGGAAGTGTGCGCTTAGCTCCCTCATGGCCTATCGGCCTTAACCGACTTAGGGATGAGTTTCTCGGAAAGCTGGTCCCTTTTTGTGCATATTAGCCCTTTTGTTCATATACATTAGGGTTCTATTGTAAATATATTAGGGTTCTGTTAAGAATCCCTCATTGAACAAATACCACATTGTTATAGTCCCCAATTTTGACCTAGTTATGGGTCTTTGAATTAGGGGGATCCCGTTTGAGATGGGGCGTCTTAGGAGTTTTCTTCCTTCTAGCTAAACAGACTTAGAGAGAATCTGCAATCTCCTAGAGCTTGTTACGCGAGAACTCTTACAATCTCTGAGTTTTAGGAACTCAAGACTTTTTCTTAAAATTCTGCTTACAATTCCTGATATCACATCCTTTTAAACAACTAAATGTAAAGCTAATCACTACCCACTACAATAACTACCCATTACAGGAAATAACTTGCTTAACCACCCCAGTAATAACATGATAAAAACTGAATAACTAAAGAATAAACTAAAATAATAAAACCCTAAATACAGCATAACCTAAGCTAAGTACACAGGCAGCTCCATAACATTTACCACTCCCCCTCGAAAAAGGGCCCATAACATTACACTCCCCCTCGAAAAGGCGCTTGTCCTCAAGCGCAAAGGATGGATGACATGCAATCTTCAACTTGTAAAAATGTGATGCAAACAAACTCCTTATCATCCTTCATTATTGCTACAGATAAGGAGCTGTTTATTGTGCTTCTATATTTAATTAATATTCCTGGATCAAATAGCTCCTCAAATGTTTCCTTTACGTCATTCTCAAATTGCTTTTCTCCAATCCCTTCCTGTCTAGAGGCTGCCAAATTACAAGCAAGACTCTCTAGTTGTGCTAACAATTGATTTTGTTCGATTATTTCTTTCTTTTGCTCTGCTTTATCTGCTATACAAACAGCTATTAAAACTTGAAAAGGTCGTTGGAAAACTATTCGCTCTGCGGCAGTTCTAGGTTGTTTCAATTTTGCCAACTTTCATAAGGTATCACTCCTTATTGGTGGTCCAAGAAAATCCAACTTTGGGAATTTTGAAACGACGGTGGCGCCCCTAGGAGTTTCTAGACCGGCTGAATCTACTGGACCTTTCACTTTTGGTGCTTGACTATGGCTGCTCCCTTCCATTCTTGATGTTTGTTTTGAATCAGAAAAACACGGGTGAGGGCATCTAATTTCGATTCTAGTTCTTCATGTCGGACTTTGTTGGCAGCTTGTTCCTCTAGGAATAATGTCCGAATTCTATCAAGTTGTTATTGAATAGTCACCTATAACTTTTGGCTCTGATACCAAATGTTATTGTCCCAATTTTAGATCTAGTTATGGGTCTTTCAATTAGGGAGATCTGGTGTGAGAATGGGTGTTGTAGAAGGAGTTTTCGTCCTTCTTTCTATGGTGTCAGACTTAGAGGGAATCTGTAATTTCCTAGAGCTCGTTAAGAGAGAACTCTTACAATCTCTGAGTTTTAGGAACTCAAAACCACTTTTTAAAATTCTGCTTATGATTTTCCTGATATCACAACGTTTTAAGTGACTAAATGTAAAGTTAAAACTATTCAGTACCCATTACAATAAGGACCAATACAAAAAGTGGTTTGATTGGGGCCATCACTTAGTACAAGTCTTGGACTTGTAACCACAGTTGGGCAGATTTGAGTTAATATTTTCAGTTCAGAAAATGTAGAATTTCTTTTACACATGCTTTCAATTGCTGATTTTTTGCTATTAATTGGCAGTACATGCTTGAGATGTTTGGAGATTATGTTTGTTTATCATAGATATGTTTGTATCTTTTGTATTCTTGACACCATATTAATGCAATATGTGTTTCACTGTGGTATATGATATGGCATGTAAGTTTCAACGACATATGAATTCTCTCAGTTTTTTTGGATTTATAGATATGAACTTTTGGTTTTATCCCCTTTTCTTTCTTGTTGTTTTTATATATGTATCACATGAATCCTTGTACTTGATTCTAAAATGTAAATGACTGACCAGTGAAGCATATTTAACAAACTTTTTGAACTGCATTGTCTTGATTTTAACTGCAGATACTTCCAAGGCATCCCTGAGGCAGTTTCCGAAACTGAGCAAAGAGGCGGTTGTGCGTGCTGAATTGGGACCAATTATTGCAGACTCTCCTTTAGTATTCATGGTGTCCTAGTTCATTTCTTTGTTTCTTTTTGGTGGTCAGTGCAATTCAATTTTTTGTTTTTGATTACTCATTGTATACCAAGGTTTCGAGATGAGATGTTCCTTGATAGTTAAATTGCCATTTTAAAAATGTAGTACAGTACCATTTTTGGTAAAAGATGAACTATGAGTTGAAAATTGTAGGATCTAGTATCAGATTGATCCTGGGATGCTGTTACCTTGATTTAAGTATGGATGCTTAGGAGTCTAATTCCTGTAATCATCAATCTTGAAAAAGTATTATTGGAAGTTCAATGTCCTAAGGCTCCACTAAATAAGCGGTAACCTATTTAATTAGATTACACTGTGTTCTATTATGGCTTATCAAAAGGAGCTGAGGGTGTGTTTGATATTGCTGCTTGAACTGATCTTGGTTCAGTTGCAGCCTACTTAGGTTTGTAGTTCACGCAGGTCTTGATTGTGACACGCTACTCCAGTTGGAAAAGCGAAACTAAATGTCACTGGACAGGAGGCACCTCTAGAACAAGATTAAGTTTTTATTTATATTTAGATTAAGGATTTTTGGAACTCATTGAATGTGTTAAAGTTCATGCAATTAAAAACCTTGTATTTTAGGGATTCAAATCCCTCAATCTATCTATTCTCAAAAAAAAAAAAAAAACCCTTGTATTTTTTTTTTCTCCAAAAAAAAAAAAAAAAAAAAAAAAAAACCCCTTGTATTTTTTTTTTCTCCAAAAAAAAAAAAAAAAAATTTATCTCAAAGCCTCAGTTTAGTTGGTAATCGGTATTAAAAAAAAAAAAAAAAAAAAATTTATCTCAAAGCTCAGTTTAGTTGGTATCGGTATTGGCTTTCCACTTGCTTGGCAAACGGATTTACTCCTGACTTCATTAATGGAGATATAATTTTGGGATTGACTTGCTAGATTCATTTATGAGTTCAATTCATATTATGGATGAAATCAATAAAAAATAATTTTTTATGAAAATAAGGGTATTTTTCACTAGAAAGAAAAATGAATAAAGTGGAACTCTATTTTTGATTTGGTCCTCAGATGGATTAATCAATGGAGTCTATACCAGTTTTATTTTTTAACTTTTGGAGATAAATTATAGATGAAGATTTTTTTTTGTTCATTTAAGAATTTTTTAAGCTTCGTATGGATGGTATAGTTTTTGAATAAGGCACCGATATATGGCACGAATGATGCTTGGAACAAATTAATTAAAGATTATTAACGGTCTACTAATTGCATAAACATTAGTCTAATTTTAATAATGACTGCTCAACTTAAAGGGTATATATCTAATTGTGTCTAGAATTCAATTTATAATTCATTTTATAGGACATTATAATATGATAAAAATGATTCACTTTTCAAATGGATACAGTCATCTATATTGTACTGGTCCTACAATCTGACATTCATATTAGCAGATGAATAGATAGATGCTCCATAGAATCAAAGAATCCAAGTGGAAATATATGCTCCAATTTGCATAAGATTACGGAATTTCTCGTGCTAATCGGTCCATATCATCTATCCGAATAACAGTTGTGGTCAATTCCTTGAAAAATATACTCAACTTTGTTATTGCTTCCTAAACTCTTCTTGGCAATAGTTCCCAGAATGCTACAAGTATCAATCTTTGCATGAAAACATGGCAATCATGGCTTTTCATGCCAAACAATCTGTATTTATTCATGTCGACACATCATGCTATGTTTGATATATATCCATCCGGAAATCTCAATGTTCGAACCCACTCACACAATACTTGTTTTTGTGACTTATCTAATGCATAACAAGCCTTTGGATGCTTCCCTGTAACTGCATTTTGTTCAAGTTTTGGGTGACGACAGATTTCTTTCATATCCGCTCTAGCTTTGGCATTATCCTTTGATTCCCCTCAATGTTTATCATAGTGTTGAAGATATTTTCGAATACATTCTTTTCTGTTTGCATCACATCGAGGTTGTGATGGATAAGAAGTGTACTGCAATATGGCAAATCTCAGAAGATACTACGTTTTTTCCATCCACTATTACGCCCAAATCGACCATTTACCTCTTTTGCACCTAAATCTGTCACTTTCATCAGAACCAAATCTTCAATTTCCTCCAATATTTGTGCTCCTGACTTCACAGGTGGTGGGAGATCATAAACAATCATGTTTTTTCTAAACCATTATCGATTCCACCTCTAGGGGTGGTCATCTGGTAAAAATTTATGGTGACACTCAAACCAACATTGATTTCCTCCATTTTTCAATGTAAAAGCACTATTATACTCCTTGTAATGGGGACAAACAAGTTTGCTAGCAGTACTCCAGCTAGATAACATTGCTAGTGCGGGAAAATCACTAATTGTCCAAAGCAAAGCTGCTCGAAGTAAGAAATTTTGATTTGCCGAAATATTGAATGTTTCAACCCTCAACTCTCCTAAATCTTTCAATTCGACAACCAAAGACTGTAAAAACACATCTATTTTATACTTTGGATTAGTTGGGCCATGTACAATTATGGACAAAAACATGTACTCCTCTTTCATACACATTGATTATAGGGTGTTACAATCATAGGCCATGGCGAAAAACATGTACTCCTCTTTCATACACATTGATTATAGGGTGTTACAATCATAGGCCATGGCGAATATTATTGTCCTGATTGACCAAACAGTTGAAACCCATCCATACAGAGCCCCAATCTCACATTTCTGATCTCAGAAGCAAACATATATAGGATGCTGATTATCAAAGTGTTCCCATGCTTTAGAGTTTGACGGATGAGTCATTACATCATCTTGAGATTGATGCTCAGCATGCGATCTCATGTGTTTAACTCTTGCATTAGATGCGTATAGCCTTTGAAGACGAGAAATCAAAGGGAAGTAATATATCTTCTTGAAGGCCTTCTCTCTTTGTACTCTCCTAATCCCCTGACCCCGCCTTTGGAATCTAGCAAGATTATAGAACTTACAAACTCTTAAGTCAGAGTCGATGCCCCAATATATCATATAGTTATTCCGACAACAATCAATCTTTTCCACAGGTAGTCCTAAACCATGAACTAATTTCTTTGTATGGTAAAAACTATCCACCAAAGAATTATCGTCTGGCAACAATTCTTTCATTAACTGAACAAAATCATTGAAACACCTTTCTAAGAAGCGGTGCTTCGACTTCATATGTAACAATTGTGCCACTACAGATAGTTGTGAATGAGTTCTGCACCCAAGCCACATTTCAGTGTTAGCGACACTTAACATGTCAAACAACTTTTGCGCCGCAAAGTTAGGCAATTCCTCCATATTCTCCCAATGAAATTCTGGCCCAGCAGCATTGGTAACCATCTCATTATATTGCCAAGTTGGATTTGACTCAAATTCAGAAAGCTGACCGACAAATGATACATTATACAACAGACTCGAATCACTAGAAATCCTATCTTCACCATGAAATATCCATTCATAGTAGTTGTCCACAAAGCCATTCTTGCATAGATGAAGCTTGGTTGTATCAATATCAAAGAATGCTCTGTTTTGCACTTTTTATTTTTATATGGACACCTCAATTTGCTACCATCCATATAACTCGGATTGCCAACTGCAAACTGCCAAATAATTCCAATCCTACCAAAAATTCTTTTCTAAGTATCCCATTCACCTCATACCTCTTGTACATCCATTAATACCTCTGTACATCATTCTCGATCACTTCGCCATTTTTTATGGTACTGAACACAGTCTAATTTTTCCAAATTAAGGAATAAAGATTAATAGGATTTAAAAGTTGTTAATGTTTTCCTAAGTACAATTATTAATTCATGAATCAATTTAGTTATTGTGCAAAATTTTAGCAGCACTTCCCTCGTAAAAGTGTCGAAATATAAATTGAAAACAAACAATTACAATAACACTTCATATATCCAACACCATTCTCTAAACCACATTATGGCCACAACTAGGCCTCCAATTCACATAATTTTCCCAATTTCACCATCATAACACAAATATATAACACATTTTTATTCTCTAATGCAAGTACAAATCCAGGGGCGAAGCCACATACAACCAACCATTGGCATCTGCCCACCCTGAAATAGGAAAAAAAGAAAACTTTAAGTTTTCATGCATTTGGGTAGAATCTAATTAAACTAATGATTCTCATGTTTCATATACAAAAAGATGATTTGTAACACCCGCCGCCCAATCCCGAGAGACCCGACGGCGGATGCCGCATTTGGTGCCGGAGGCACCGTCCTAACCTACATATAAATCAAATTCAATATCATCATATTAAAAGACAATTATAAGTGACTTAGTATTCACAAGTTAGCAAGTAAAATTTTTTTTTTTTTTTTGAAATGAATTTGGGAGAAAACTTCAAGAAAAACTGCAAGAGTTTTCCCCTAAAAAAATAGAAGGCACCAAACGTGTGAATTACAAAGCACTCCCCAAATTTAAAACTCCAAAAAAACCCCATCAAAACTCCAATAACAACACGATAGCACTTCTATATATATTTGTGGAGATAAATAATATTTTGAAAGAATTTAATTGGGGAATATTTGTAGCCATTAATTAGATTACTAGTGACTTATCCTAGCCATCCCAATTTGGGGAAGAAGACCAAAATAACCCTGTTGCTTTATATAAGTCACCATCAATTTATTGAGCAACCATTTTTCTTTCTTCTTCTTTTCCTAACAACGTCTTCTTCTTCTTCTTTCTTCACTCCTCCTTCATTTTCTTTCAATTCTTACTTACTAAACACATCAAATTTCACCCCATCCAACTTGAATTTAATAATTGAATCTTAGAGAGTGAAGCTTAGAGAAGTGATTTTGGTGACTAATTTCAAAATTTTGGAAAGATTTTTCTACTTGGGTCAAGCAAGTGATTTATGATAATCTCAATTATTTTTGGGTTTAGAGTTTTCTTTTTATATACATGCTTAATCATGCTCCAATTTCTTCTTTTATTTGTTTTCTTTGTTTGATTTTGAGTTTCTTCCATGTAGAGGGTGGAGAGCCTTCTAACAGAGATAAGGGCAAAACCAAAGGTTCAGGAGCTTTGATTAAAGCTTTCTAAAGCTTGTTTTGAAGGTTAGTGTTCATAAACACACTTACCTTACTCTAATTTTTGATTTTGTGCCTTTAAGCTATCATGTGTATATTTTGGATTTTATATGAAATAATTGATTTGTTGAATTTTGATTATAATAACATGCTCTTGGGTGATGTTTGATGAGTAATTATTATGTGGTAGACATTTTTACCTTGTATCTTTGTTGTTCATGTTCTTTTCATGGTTGAAGAAAGCTGAATTTGGGAAAAACGTGTTATTGAGTGAGATTAAGGACCATTTTTGATTAAGGAACATTTTTTGTATCTTTCTAGTTCTAGTTTCCATTTGTGTCTGAGTCCTTCATAAAAGTTGTAGGTCTACTTCTCAGCTTTCCAACTCATCCTCTTATGTCCAATTTGGAGATATATAGCTAACTTATGATTGAAACACCCAAACTGATTCTGTTATGTCGGGCCATATGCATCACTGAATTGAGTGCCCATTTTGACCGCTATAATGACAGGATTAGGTTCTGAGTTCTTCATAAAAGTTATTTCCCTGTGTCTTGAGACTTCTGTGGTTCTGGATTGGTTTAATTTTAGTGTTTGGTTAAGTAGGAATTCAATAAACATTGGACTTGGTTCTGCTGAATCAGGTCTGGTCTGTTGGTCTGTGTTCGGTCTGTGTTCTTAGCTTTTTGTTTTCTATCTTTAAACAAATTGATTACTGGAGCTGTGGTCCTTCCACAAAATAATTGTATATTTTGTCTTAGCTTTTTAATGAATCCAATTTCATTCAATTGGGACATAACTCAAAGTTATGTTTTGAAAAACATCAAGCAAAGGTCAAGGTTACTTTTATGCTGGAAAATTTTCTATGTTAAGTCATTTTGTTTAAAGTAGTGAGAATTTTTATGAAATTACTTAAAGTTTAAATTAAGTTTTTATTATGATTTTAAGAAGATTAAAGAAATATTGCATCAATTAATTACATTCATTTAAAACATATCAACTTCTAATGTTCTAACCATTAAATAAGTTCCAAGTTTACCTCGCTATATATACACCAATATAATTTACAATAGACATGCGTAAGTCATAATTAAATAATATAGTCTCCAAAAATGTAAATACTTATACATGTCATGATTCTTAGTTACATAAAATACTTAATCAGGACTACCAAAATACTCTTCAGCTCTGATCTACCTGTTTAGGTCTTTAAGCAGCAAGCCCAGTCTTCCAACCTGTGCGTGAAATAAAATCAATGCGCTGAGTAATAAAACTCAGTGGTGACATGTATAATCCATGACATGTTATAAGTATTACAATTTTTGGAGAATATATTATTTAATTTATGACTTACGCATGTTTATGTAAAATTATAATTGGTGTATATATAGGGAAGGTAAACTTGGAACTTATTTATGGTTAGAACATTAGACAGTTGATATGTTTAAAATGATTGTAATTAAATGAGAATTATTTTCTTTAATCTTCTTAAAATCATAAAAGAAACTTAATTTAAACTTAAGTAATTTCATAAAAAATTCTCATAACTTAAACAAAGTTGACTTAACATAGAAACAGCATAAAAGTAACCTTGACCTTTGCTGTGTTTTCAAAACATAACTTGAGTTATGGGTCTCCAAATTGAATGAAATTAGATTCATTAGAAAGATAAGAAACAATTCTACAAATATTATGAAGGGATCAAATCCCAGATCAATTTTTAAGATAGCAAACAAAAGCTAGGAACACAAACTAATAGACCAGACCTGATTCAGCAAAAGCAAGTCCAACAAGTCCAATGTTTATTGAAGTCCTACTTAACCAAACACTCAAATTAAACCAATCCAGAACCAGGGAAGTCTTAAGACACAGGGAAACAACTTTCATGAAGATCGCAGAACCTAATCTTGTCATTATAGTGGTCAAAATGGGCACTCAATTCAGTGATGCTTATGGCCCGACATAACAGAGTCAATTGGGGTGTTTCAATCATAAGTTGAGCTATATACCTCCAAATTTGACCCAAGAGGATGGGTTGGAAAGCTGAGAAGTAGACCTACAACTTTTATGAAGGACTCAGACACAAATGGAAACTAGAAAGGATCAAAAAATGGTCCTTAGGTCCTTAATCTCCTCAATATACACGTTTTGTCAGCTTTCTTCAACCATGAAAAGAACATGAACGACAAAGATAGAAGGTAGAAATGTCTACCACATAATAATTACTCATCAAACATCACCCAAGTGCATGTTATTACAACCCAAATTCAACAAATCAATAATTTCATTTAAAATCCCAAAATATACACATGATAGCCTAAAGGCACAAAATCAAAAATTAGAGTAATTAAAGTAATTATGTTTATGAACACTAACCTTCAAAATAAGCTTTAGAAAGCTTTAATCAAAGCTCCTTAAGCTTTAGTTTTACCCTTATCTTTGTTAGAAGGCTCTCCACCCTCTACATGGAAGAAACTCAAAATCAAACAAAGAAAACAAATAAAAGAAGAAATTGGAGCATGATTAGCATGAATTAAGCATGTATGGCTAAAAGAAAACTCTAAACCCAAAAAAATAATGAGATTATCACTCCATGGTAGAGGTTTCCCCAACCTTTGGTTTAAGTAGAGAATCTCCAAATTTCTTGAAAATAATCACCACAAATCACTTCTCAAGCTTAATTCTCTACTATTAATTACTTAAATCAAGTTTAATGAAGTGAAATTGAGGTGTTTGGCAAGTAGGAATTGAAGAAAAATAAGGAGAAGAAGAAGAAGAAAGTAACGCCTAAGGAGGAGAAGAAGAAGAAGAAGAAAAGAGAAAGTTGTTGCTCAATTATTGAAGGTTGACTTATATAGAGCAAGAAAGGGCTTTTTAGTCTTTTTTCCATAATTGGATGGCTAGGATTGAGTCAATAGTAATATAATCTAATGGCTACAAATATTCCCCAATTAAATTCCTTCAAAATATTATTTATCTCCACAAAATAAAATGTTATTGAGGAATTATGTAGTTATGAAATTATAGAAGTGCTATTGTGTTGGTATTGGAGTTTAAATTTGGGAGTGCTTTGTATTCATATGTTTGGCGACTTTTAGGGGAAATTGTTGCAGTTTTCTATAGGACTCTCCCAAATCATTTTCAAAACAAAATATTATTACTTGCTAAACTTGTGAATACTAAATCACTTCTAATTCATAATATGATTGTATGCTAATTCTAATATGATTTAATATGATTTATATGTAGGTTAAGGTGATTTATATGTAGGTTAGGACGGTGCCTCCGGCACCAAATGCGGCATCCGCCGTCGGGTCTCTCGGGATTGGGCGGCGGGTGTTACAAATCATCTTTTTGTATATGAAACATGAGAATCATTAGTTTAATTAGATTCTACCCAAATGCATGAAAACTTAAAGTTTTCTTTTTTTCCTATTTCAGGGTGGGCAGATGCCAATGGTTGGTTGTATGTGGCTTCGCCCCTGGATTTGTACTTGCATTAGAGAATAAAAATGTGTTATATATTTGTGTTATGATGGTGAAATTGGGAAAATTATGTGAATTGGAGGCCTAGTTGTGGCCATAATGTGGTTTAGAGAATGGTGTTGGATATATGAAGTGTTATTGTAATTGTGCTTTTCAATTTATATTTGACACTTTTACGAGGGAATGCTGCTAAAATTATGCCACAATAAACTACAATGATTATGGAATAATAATTGTACTTAGGGAAAACATTAAACAACCTTTTAAATTCCTATTAATCTTTTATCCCCTTAATGGAAAATAGAGTGTTTCAGTACCCTAAAAAAATGCGGAAGTGATCGGGAATGGATGTACAAGAGGTATTGAGGTTTGAATGAGATACTTAGAATGGATGTACAAGAGGTATGAGGTGAATGAGATACTTAGAAAAGAATTTTTGGTAGGATTGGAATTATTTGGCAGTTTGCAGTTGGCAATCCGAGTTATATGGATGGTAGCAAATTGAGGTATCCATATAAAAATAAAAAGTGCAAAACAGAGCATTCTTTGATATTGATACAACCAAGCTTCATCTATGCAAGAATGGCTTTGTGGACAACTACTATGAATGGATTGATGGGGGAGTCCACAACATCAATCTTCTTTCCAGTGACCTTCTTCATAAAGATATTCATGGTTTGCAGCAATTGGGTCATCATCTGACTATTATTCCTCTATGCTTCCAGTATCGCCTTCACATTAGAAGAACTAAAGTTAATGACAACATCATTAGAAATAGAAGGTGTTTTAACCGAGCATTTATTGAGATCGTCAGAGGTAACTGCAACCTCTGGGGATTTTGAGCAGGAGAATTGGTTTCTCCTTCCTTATGAGGAGATGCTCCTTTTTCAGGGCTTCTAAGGCCTACTCTCATAAGTCCTCCATCCGAATCCGGAGACCCGGTAGCAGTTTCTTTTTCAACAACATAACGAGTTTTTTGAGTCATGATGATTTCTCTTAAAACTCAGGTGAAAGATGGAATGCACAAAAGTGGTTCCACTGAGCGTGCCACTGAAGATTGTTTGTTTTTTTTTAGAAAAGAGTAACGAATCTGCTGGTTGACAGCTTGGGTTGAAGAATTGCGGACGTGCTAGGTATATGAAGTACACTAACTGAAAAATAAAGTGCAATTGATTTGATTAAGCTGTGGGTTTGGATCCATAGTAAATGCTTCACCGATTGTGCAATTTTAAATAAATTTGAACAGAGAAAATTGTAAAGAAGTTTGATTGCTTGAAATATAAATTGCTTGCTTGTATTGAAAAGAGAGCTTGTAATTACATAAAATATAAATAAATAATGCTTAGAAAAAAATAAAGACAAGGCTTTTGAAATTAAACTGATTGACTCTTTGGAGAGTTTGCTTAAATTCATCGGAGAATTTGGTTGGTCTTGGGTTGCTCTTCTCTTCCTCTTTTTATAGGCTCCACAGACAGTTACCAAAAGATCCACTGATGCATGTTACCCTCATTGGCTCCTTTGGTTTCTACCTTTTGTATGTGGTGAATAATTGCTTGAGGAGTTGTCTCCTTTTTCCCAACTGCAGCTCTCTTCTTCTATTATCTCTTTAATTAATTAATTAATCAATTAATTAAAATTAATTAATCAATTAATTACCTAAAATAATATTAATCGGGCCCAATTAAATAAAATAGAAAGCCCAAATCTAAAAAATGACAAAATGGGTTCAACAAGTTTAAAATCGAGAGTATTTTTGTAGATTTAGCCAATAACTTTTCTATAAATTCCCAAAATTGACACTAAACGACCACGTTTCCGTGGAAGCTTGCAAGCCGACACTAGGTTACGAGCTGAAGTGCCATAATTATTATAATTGAAAAAATTCAACGTAATATACGAAACTCGTGAACCATATAAAAAAGTTTCCTTTTTATGTTCATATTCACTGGAACGTATGGCATCCTCAGCTTCATCTTGTCTCCAACTGTTATTCCTCTCCCTCTCCAGCTGCTAATTAACAAAAACACATTCAATTTGACTGAAAAATAAATTTACATGTGTTATCAATAGCTAACTTTTAGAAAAGAAGAACATGTGTTTTTCACGTGCTCAAAAATATTTAGGCTAAAGATTTTTTAGCACATAAATGAGTCACTGTATCCAATCATCATATACACTTTGACACCCTAATTATTTCAAATATTTAATCTATCTACTTCAACTGAATCTAATAAATTTTCTTAGTACCAACAAAAAAAAAAAAAAAAAAAAAAAAATAGTTACCAACAAAAAAAAAAAAAAAAAAACAAAAAACCAATCTGTGAATTTTTTAGTTCGCATTTATTTATTAATTTCGTGTAAAATTATTAGCATAAATTTAATTATTATTTCTAGGGAAAATAATAAATTAATTTACTTAATTATTAGTGAAAAATAATACACAAGAGAAAACAATTAGAAAATATATTATAATTTTCCAAATACATTAATTTACAATTACATCAAATCTTACTTATTAAAGAAAATAAACCCAATCCATAAGGTGCAAAAATTTAAAAATTACATGGCGAGGGGTGGAGGGACTAAAAAATAATAGTGAATTAATAAAATTTAATAAAATATATTATATTTAATATATGACACCATTTTAATATAAAATAATAAAAATAATAATTAAAAAAACAAATATATTATATCAAATTAAGGGGCAGGAACGCAGTACTACAGTGATAAGTTGAACGGAGGCTAGTTTAACAAGATGTCTTTACTATAATAGTTAAAAAAAAAAAAAAAAGTATAACAAGATTTCTTTACCTAACCAAATTAACAAGAAGTCAGAATTGCAAATGAAGGATAAGATTGCGATATAAAAGAAGCATTACGAGCACATAACTAGAAATCAAGAGATCCAAAATTAGTCTTCACTGTCATTAGCAAGTGAAAGGACTAAAATGGGGTTAAAGAAGGAGTTTCTACTACTGATAATTTTGGCTTTGAGTTTTCTGCTTCTTCTTACTGTTGAAGGAAAAGTCCATTATCATGATTTTGTCGTAAGTCCATTATAAACTCTTTTCTTATTAATCACTTTGTATTTATTTATTTATTTAAATCAGTAAATTTTTGTATTAATTGCAATTTGATAAAAATTTATTCTTTCAGCTGAAAGATTTTTTCAGCTGAAAGATAAAAATTTTACAAGGTTGTGTAGCACAAAATCTGCTCTGGTAGTGAATGAAAGCCTTCCAGGGCCAGTGCTTTATGTGAACAAGGGAGATACAGTTTTTGTTAATGTTCACAACCAAGGAGGCTTTAAAGTCACTATTCACTGGTATGTAATTGCAGAACCACCATCATTTTTTTTCTTATTTAACTAATTCTTGGAGATTGTGCTTTGAAAACTACTTGTTTTAATTTTTAAAATTATCATTTGGTGTTTGTTTAGCATTCTAATTTGTAGAGTTTAGTGGATTATTTATAAGAAGCGATAATTTTATTTTTTTTGAAAAAAAATTAATCCAAAATATTGCTTTACCAACCAGAAAAAAGCTTTAAAGTTGCTTTACCAATCTCAATACAATATAAATTCATTAGTTATTTTTAGACTCTATTGGTTTTCGGAAAATAATTTGCTGAAAACAACTTACAGGAAACACATTATTTTTCCACGTTTGGCTTTATATAAACATTTTTGAAAAATATTTTTCAACTTTTGATATAAATTAAAAATTTTAATTTTCCTTTGTGTAAATGCATTTACACCTATCATATTATTTATAAGAATTATATTATTTATAAGAATTTATATTAAAGATAAATTTTTATAATAATTAGATTTTCTATTTAAAATTTATTCTCATAGTATAAATACTAGAATGATAATTAATTTAGTCTAATAATGTGATTTAATTTTTTTCCTTAATTGATAACTCATTTTCCATTGATCAACAACTTATTTTCTTTGAATTATTTTCTTTTAATGTTCCAAACAATAGAAAATTAGAGAAAATATTTTCTTGCAGATTATTTTATAGAAAACCTTAGATGCTGTCCAAATCTGAAAAAATCAAAGGTTATTTGTATTCGTCGAAACCCCTCCCCCACAACATCTTTATATTTCTTGACCCCCTATCAGCCAAACTACTTGGGCGCTGAGTCTAATGTGAGTAGGATCACTTAGCCAAGTGGAAATATATGCCACTCAGCCAAAGAAAAATGATAGAGAGTTAGCCAAAATGAGCACTAAATACTTTCCTCCTCTAATTAAATCATTGGTACCACCATCGAAATCGTGAGCATCAATGTGTAGGTTTCACGTCCAAATGGTAGTATCAAGTCCCTTAAATGCAGCTAGAATTACATAAATTTTTGAATTTTTATTTTTATTTTTTTTAATAGTTTATATCCTTGTCAAGCTTAGATTATTTATAAATTTTAATAGTAGGTAAACTTCATTTAAGCACAGTAATTTTCACAAAATTAAAAATGTAAAATTTGAAATAAATTTTTTATACAAAACATAAAAATATGGATTTGTAAATCAACTTTATACAAATAATCATTTAAAATGCATATGGATTTGGATTTGAGTTTCAAGGTACCCACCAAAGGGTAGCTTCTCTTCCTTTTTCCCTGTAAAAATTCAGGAGTATTAATTGAAATTGTGGCAGGCATGGAGTCAAGCAACCAAGAAACCCATGGTCTGATGGTCCAGAATACGTTACACAATGTGCAATCCAGCCTGGTACAAACTTTACCCAAGAGGTCATATTTTCTGATGAGGAAGGTACACTTTGGTGGCATGCCCATAGTGACTGGACAAGAAACACTGTCCATGGAGCCATTGTAATTTATCCCGAAGAAGGAAAATCCTACCCTTATCCCAAACCTGATGCAGAAGAAATTCTTGTACTGGGTATGCAAAAAAAACCTGATGCCAGAAGAAAAATCTTGTACTGGGTATCAAAAATTCTCAATTTCTTTCCAAATCTTAACCTATAAAATGTTAAATGGTTCTAATTAAAGAAGAAATTCTTGTACTGGGTATGCAAAAATTTCTCAATTTCTTTCCAAATCTTTACCTATAAAATGTTAAATGGTTCTAATTAACCACTCTTCTTTTTCGCTTTTTGGTTCATTTCCTTGCTTGCAGGTTCATGGTATACCTATGATGTGAATCTAGTAGTTGAACAAGATCTAGCAACTGGTGCAGATTTGCCTGTTTCTGATGCTTACACCATAAATAGCCAACCGGGAGACTTTTGCGCTTGCTCCAACGGTAAATTGACCTCAAAGTTTTGACTATTTATACCTCAAATTACAAGGTTAATTGACCTACATTGCCATTTTGGTTGCAGAATCAACATACCGTTGGCAAGTTGATTCTGGGAAGACTTATCTTCTTCGCATAGTGAATGCAATTATGAACGCAGAAGTATTCTTGGCAATTGCAGAACACAATCTCACTGTTGTGGGGATGGATGCAGCATATCTTAAACCTTTTGTAACAAGCTATATAATGATAGGTCCAGGACAAACCATGGACATTCTTGTGACGACAAACCAGTCTGTTGGCCGATATTATATTGCTGCTCGACAATTTTATACAGACAAAGCAATCTTTACTGAATATGACAAAACAAATGTTACTGCAATTCTTGAATATAGTGGCAACTATACTCTACCACAAGCTTCTCCTTCTTTCCCTTACACAACCCTTCCTTCTTACACAGACTATCATGCAGGAATTAGTTTCAGGAATAAATTGAGAAGCCTTTATAATCAGACCGTCCCTAAGAATATCACTACCCGGATGTATATAGTGGCTTCTCAGAACCAGTTCTTGTTTAACAATTCAGGAAATGTTACTATCTCTCTTGCTGCAAGCTTAAACAACGTTACTTGGGTAAATCCTAAAACGGATGTGCTTCAGGCTTACTACAGGTTTGCTCTTTTCTTACACCTTGATTAGCTTATGTTTGGTTCTGTAATTTATTTTTACTAAAGATATACTTGAATACATTATAACCAACTTAGCGGTTCTTTACCTCCTGATAGATATAATGAAGTGTAATATTTTTAGAGGACAAAAGTTAGAAACTAAATGTGAAATCTTTGTTACAGCAACATGAGTGGTTTTTACACTGAAGATTTCCCAGACATGCCACCGGTGTTCTATGACTTCGTTGCAGAAGGGTTGCCAACTAATACTACGCAATCGTTAATGGGGACGAAGGTGAAAGTGCTAGAATATGGAGAAGAAGTGGAAATGGTGTTTCAATCATCTAATGTACTGAATGCTTCAGAGGATCATCCAATGCATCTCCATGGACACAGTTTCTATGTTGTTGGATCTGGAGGAGGAAATTTCGATTTTGAAGAAGATCCCAAAACATACAATTTGGTTGATCCACCGTATTTGAACACTGCTACTCTTCCAAAGAATGGATGGCTTACTGTTAGATTCAAAGCACTTAATCCTGGTAATGGGAGTTTTATAATTAACCTTAAATTAAATCTTTTTTCAATAACTAGGCACGGATTAATTTCTATTAATCTTGCAGGAGTATGGTTATGGCATTGTCACTTAGATCGCCACTACAGTTGGGGAATGGATACAGTTATTATAGTGAAGAATGGCGGTACTCCTCAGACCTCTCTACGTGAACCGCCGGCTTATATGCCTTCTTGTGATGATTCACCGACAATTAAGCTTTGGAAATCTGAATTCTCATCTGCAAGTGTAAAAGGCTGATGAAATGTATCAATTAGAGTGTTAAGTTTTCTAATATCTATGCATGATTTTGAATTTTGGTTGGAGTCAAAAATTATGGGGAGCTAGATAGCACGTTTTTAATGTATTGATAAGCTAGATTCTTGTGGTCTTTTCTTTATTCTACAGCTACAAAGAACTTGATTTTGAACTTCAGATTTATATATACATAGTTGACTGGCAGTTTCAATACTGGCAACTTTCAGATTTATATAATTAGGAGCCTGTTATTTTTTACATGTACGTCTCTAGCATAATTAAAAATACTTCATCTAATGTCTGTTGGACAATATTAACTGTTTTAGTAGGGATTAGCTATTATAGTAGCGGTTTAAATGTTAAATGAATTTGGAAGGAAAAAAACAATGGTTATGATTGTCAAAAAAATTTAATTAAATGCTAAAAGGAAATGTTGTACTCTTGAAGGTTTCATAAAAAAAAGCTCCCTCAACCTATAAAATCTATTATAAAAACTATGTTAGCGAATACTACAATTAATAGAAATAGAGTTTTCATCAAAGGTTAAAAGTTAGTTTAAAAGCTGAACAATGTCTTAACTACACACATCAAGAGATAAGTGAAGTGGAGGCATGTATCACTTGACAATAAATTCAGGTACCAGTTCTCTTCTCCAATACTAAAAAAAAAAAAAAAAAAAAAAAATCCAATTACCTAAAAAAAAAAAAAAAAAAAAAAAAAAAAAAAAAAAAAAAAAAAAAAAAGAAAAGAAAAGAAAAGAAAAGAATCATCTAAACTAAAATTGGGATATTTTCAAAGGAGAAAGAAAATTGCTTAGATAGAGTAATAAGCAGTTCAAGTTATAAAGTTTGGTTATTTTTGGTTATATTGTAAAGATAATTGAGTGCTAACTTAAAATTCAGGGCATATATTTTTAGGGTAATACAGTATTTTGTAGTTTAGGTGACTAGTGATTCAAACCCTACCTCCCTTTAAGAATTTCGGTTATGAAAAAATTGGAAATTATGGACTTGAAAATAAATTAATAACAGCTTGAATATATTTTAATGCCAAGTTGGTATATATATATATTCCGTGAACCAGCGGCTAATTCTAAACAATATTTTTATTAAATGCCAAACCACGAAGAAAGTTAGATATCCTCGTGCTAGATAGGCGTGTGCAACATTCTTCAAGAAAAGGACATAGTAAGTACATTGGAATAGGAGATTTATTATATAGTTATTAGGGGCTAATATTTTATTTTGAGGCTAAAGCATCGTACATGATTATTAAGTACAAAATTTAAAAAAAAAAAAAAAAAGAAAAGAAAAGAAAGAAGATTATCAAGTGCAAGAACTAACTTGATGCCCTTGCTTTATTTACAGGAAATAATTAGAGAAATTATTTGATGACTCACAACATAAATTAGTCAAATCATGGAAGTTCAAATAATTGCTGCACATTATAAGGCCAGGTGATATTTGTTGATCCACTCCACATTAATTCTGATAATCTGAAATTTGCATGTTGAGTGGTATGGCCACCATCAAAAAACACATATTCATCTGGGTTTCTGCATAACTCATAAGGTTCAGTTCCACAATTAGATGCTCTATATGCTCCGCTGCCACAACATGCAACTTTACCGACCTTGAACCCTTCAAAATTACAATTAAAAAATATGATATCATTGTTTTAATATGGTTCAATTAATATATAAAATGTAAAGGGTAACTAAAGCATAAATTGTATATATATGACTTACCATATTTAGAAGGGTTATCTATCATATTGCCAATCTCAGTGAAATAATCAAAAATTGAATATTTAAAATCTTTAAGGTTTCTTTGAAGTTTGTCCAAGGCTTTGGACAAGGCAAGGTTGTGTTGTCTTGCCAATTGTAGGGGTCCTTGTGCACATTGATCAGGTGTACAGTTGAAAGTTTGCTTCATCATAGGCAGACAGCCAATGGGGGCCACATTCTGAAATGCAAATTTCCTTCCTCCTGCTTCATGTATATCCTTCAAAACAGAGTAGACCACAAGTAATGATTAAGCCTAGCTACAAAATTTTTAAATTTCAAGGATGTTTTTATCCATTCCTAAAATAATAAATTAGTTGGTCAAGCTAATTTAGTATCTAAATGCAAATTTTTTTTTTTTTTTCAAAATCTTCTATTTCAACCATAAATGTGTAATTACAAAAACCAATTGTGTTTATCAATCAACTTTGACTTAATATTATTAAAGTTGTCCTAGAATTAGGAGTTCACAAGCTCGAAATTTAGTTAGAATGTATTGAAAAATGAAGCTATTATTAAAAAAATTAAATTTTTGATCTCCAAATTCCAATACTAAATCGTTTTACAATATTTTCTCCTTTCAAAATCTACTATTTTAATTATAAAATATAATTACAAAAACCAATTGTATTTATGAATAAAATTTGAAGTTGTCCTAGAATTTGGAGGTCACAAGCTCGAAATCTAAATTAAAACGAAATTAATGGAAAAAATATTAAAATTTTGATCAGGGATTCCATTTAAATCCTTTTACAATACTAGTAGCATTTAATGGAAAAAATATTTAAAATTTTTGATCCTCGAAATCTAAATTAAAACGAAATTAATGGAAAAAATATTAAAATTTTGATCAGGGATTCCATTTAAATCCTTTTACAATACTAGTAGCAATATACATATATGAAAAAATAACTTCATATTTCTAAGTGTTATTGCTAAAATGATAAATTATCATACCTTTAGGCCTTTTGTCAAATTGCCAATTACCAAATTAACAAAGCCTTTCATCTCAGCTTGGGTAGCATTAGGATAATTGGTTGCAAAGTTAAAGTAATCATCTCCTCCCAAGCTAAACATGTAAACTGATCCTTTTGTAAGGTTCTTAGCCGCTTTGCTACCTAAATTATGTTTCATTGACTTGAGCACTCTCATCAAGTTTGTTACTTGCATTTTGAGATTCATCTGAAATATAAAATATATATAATCAACAAGAGTAAGGCATTCCTTTTTGTTCATTTTGCTTTATTAGAGGATGTAAAACAGAGAAAAGCAGAGCAATTTGCATACCGCATTAGCATGAATTTCAAGAACACCTGCCCCAGCTGAAGCAAAACTGGCTCCATCAACAAAATTTGAATTTGGTTTAAGAAATGGTGGAATTATGTGCAACTTTGCTGACAAGGCTACGAAAAAGTGAAGAACATTTTGCATTAAATAAGGCTTTTTTTTTAAAAAAAAAAATTGTTATTAGTGAATTAGAAAAAACAAAAAAATTTCTCCATAACCAATCAAATCTGATTTGGTTGGTTTTCTCATTTATATAGTAAGAGGTTTCAAGCTCGAGTCTAGAGCGTGGTTATACTTATTATGTACCTCGCAGTGCTATTTAGGCCCATCGGACTTTCCAACAAATAAAAAAAAAATTCGGCAAAAAAAAAAAAAATCAGCTTGCGAATTCAAACCTTAACGAGGGTCTAATTAATAGAAAAAAATGAAAAATAATAAATTTTGAAAAAATAAGGAAAACATTCTACAAAGAAAAAGATACCAATATAATCAGGGACAACAAGGCCATCAGAAAATCTGCCAGTTGAATGATTTCTCAAGCTCATTCCATAAGGGTAGTAATAGGAAGGGATATGTTGAGTAGGATCAAGGAATATGTTATTCCCAGGATCAAACAGTGAGTCTCCAAAAACAAACAAGAGCTGATGTTGATGTTCATGGCTATAACTCTTTGCTTGAGCAATGCACTGGCTGGTTGGAGTAGTAATTGTTATGCTTGAAATTATAGCATAGAAAATGTAACTTAGATAATTTGCCATAGGTAAGGAACGATATTGTGGTTACTTAGGTGCTTTCTTGCCCTAACTGGGTCTTTTCATTCCCTATTTGTACTACTTTGGTTCTTGAATAAGCAGAATTAGACAAAGATCACTTTCTTAATCTTTGTGCTCATTTTTGTGGTTTATAATCGATTATTTGTTTAGTTTTTGTTTTGATGAAAACACATTTGGAATGCAAGACAGACTAGTGGTCAAATTAAATAATTTGGCTGGATATTATCATCCTTGTACTAGTTTCAAATCTATGTCTGACTGTTTAGAGAAGCTAAACCCAGGATACAAAGCTCCTTGTTTTCTTCCTGAAAAGAAAGGTCATCGTTTATTAGTATACATAATGTTCCTTTTTTTTTAGCTAAAAGCTGTGCCTTTTCTTTTTAATTTTTAATTTTTTATTCAAGTACACAAATAACCATGGCCAAGGCCAAGATAGAGCTAGGTGTCTGGCTATCAGGTTAGGCACCTTGCCACTGGTGGGTGCAACTTACTTCTTTAATTATGATAATGAGCATATGGTTTTAGACTTTGACAATGGTTTCGATCTTTTAGGGGCCCTTTCTTTCATCTTTTTTCATTTCCTTTTTTAACAATAGTTGTCCGTCAATTATTTCTTGTTACGATTAATTTTATTTATTTATTAAGTTTAGGTTTGATACTGTTCAACTCGAAAATTTGTCGCTGTCTATTGAACGACAGGCCATTCAGACTTTGTTTGGATGGAGTGAGGGAAGTTTTATTAAAGTAAGGTACAGAAAAGTAAATTATGAGAAAGTATAGTGAAAGGGTTTTTTGTGTTTGGGGAAAAAATAAGGTAAGCGAAGGTTTAATAATATTATTTTGTTTGATTTCATGATACCGAAAGTAAAATTCAATACAAAAATTATGAAAATACCATTGTCATAGATGTTATTAATTTGAGGAAATAGTAATTTATATATATTAAATTAGTTCCTAGGACATAAACCAAAAATTTTATTAGGAATGAAAATATGATGACAAAATATATTTTCATAATAATATATACTACTTAGAAATATTAATTGCTTCAATAGTTCGCATTAATTTATATATATACTACTTAGAAATATTAATTGCTTCAATAGTTCGCATTAATTTATTATGGCTATACTATCTAAATTATAATTAGGGTCATGGTTTTTTATGACAAAAGTGTGGTTAAGTTTTCTTATTAAGTAATTAGGATTAAATTGATGTGGGAAAACAACTTTAATAGTTAGGGATTTTATTCAAATGGCTTGTGAGATAGTTGTATGTTAGTTGTGCATTTATTGTTGCTTGACTGCCATTCTTTTCGCTATGTAATGCAGTGACGTAATTGTTCGAAAATGCTTAGGCTTTTAATGACATTTGATACCTATGGTTGCAATTGGGCACGGCTACGCTATGGTTTCAAAATCGCCAATTTCAGTATTAAAATTGTCGGTTCCAGGTATAAAAAAGGTAGAATCAGAACCGAACCGCTTTTAAGTGGTTTTTAAAACAGTTTTGAACCTGCCGATTTCAGTTTTATTCTGATTTTGAACCGAAATTAAATCATATATTTTAAACTTTTTAAAATATTTTTTAAAGATTTGTAGTTTGAATAAATAATAATAATAAATATTACTTTTGAAAGAAATTAAACCAATTTAATAAAAAATCTTAAAAGTTATTTTAAAAAATATAATAAAACAAAAAGAAATAAATTGGGATTTTTTTATAAAAAACATGTTTTCACAGTTTTAAATCGGAACTGATAGTGTTATTTTTATAGTATTTTCAATATAGTGTTATTGGGAGTTTTTAGTATTTTTAATTATTTATCTTAATTTTATTTATGTTTTCATTATAAAAGCTACTTGGAATCTAATTTCACTTGCATCAAAACATGTTTTCACAGTTTTAAAATCGGACTGATAGTTTATTTTTATAGTATTTTCAATATAGTGTTATTGGGAGTTTTTAGTATTTTTAATTACTTTATTTTAGTTTTTATTCTTAATTTATTTAATGTTTTCATATAAAAACTTACTTGAATATAATCCTTGAATCATAATTCACTTGATCTTAAGGAAATTTGTAGGGTTTTGGCACAGAAAAGAGTAAAATAAAGCAAAACACTCAGGCTTTAGCACACCCAAGCCGTGCACATCAGCACGCACGTGCTGGAATCAAGGAGATCAAGTGGAGACTCAGAGTCTAGCACGCCCAAGCCATGCTCCCTAGCACGCCCGTGCCACAAGTCCTTATCCAAGCGTACCTCTGAGCACGGTCCGTGTTGAACTCCCCATAGACTCAGAACTTGGCACACCCAGACCGTGCTTCGCAGCACACCCATGTTAAAAATCAAGTGCTGATTTGAGTCAAAATTTCCAACCATTCCTTATCATTTCCATGAGCTCACCTTGGATACTTTCTTGACATGCAAATGCAAATCAAAGTTTCACATACAAATCAAGCCTTAATTTATGCATATGGAAGACATGATTGAGAGAAATTCAAGGCTTGATTGAGAACTTTATTCCATAAACAAGGTGGAACCTAAACAATGTGGATTTATTCCCTAAACAATGTAGAAGTTCTCTCCCAAGAAGTCTATATAAAGAGAGGAAGGATGCATTGTAAAATCATCCCATCCTCGTCCCGTCTCATATCCCATATCTCGTCCAAGATCTCATTTTTAGTCCTGTATATAGTTTCATTTCTTTAAGAGTTCAAGTATTCAAGAGTTGTGCAAAGATTTAAGGAAGCCATCTCGAGCCAATTATTAACTAGTTCTTATTTCTAAATTCTTAATATTGTCATTTCTTTCATTATTCTTATCGATTATGGAATATTTATCAAGCATTATTGAGATTATGGAATATTTATCAAGTATTATTGAGTTTTATTTAAGTACTATATTTAACTAAACTCTCATACTAGGGATTTGATATAACTTAATTTCTTTTCTAATTTATAATATTAGATTTGTTTTTCTTTATTCAAGTTATGATTTATTGATAAACTTAATACTTCCAGGCAGAGGTTCTCCCCTGGATTGATTTATTTCATTAATCACTATGGGAAAAAGGATTTTTGATATGAAAAAGTTAATGAATCACGTGAGAATAATAACTTGATGCGGAAGCTATATGGTTTGACTCATGGGGGGTTTTCATGAATTAACAACTTTAATTTATGAATTTAATGAATCATACACAAAATACAAAACTTAATTGATTTAATTCATGTTTGATTGTACTTATTAGAAGATAGGTAGTTAAACGGAATTAAAATAAGCTAACATACTCGGAAAAGCTTGTTAGTGATTTTTAGAGTTGGTTTCCCCCTACTTGAACAATTAAAAATTGATTAGTGAAACTAATATAAATTTGGATAGATTAAGTGAAAATCAAAATCCCTAGTAATTTTTTAATCCTTGTTTTCTTTATCAATAATTGTTTTGCTTGGATCCTCTGTAATTTTGTACTTGTTGAATTTAAATTCTTGAAAACAATTTCCTCATTTATTCGTTTAAATAATAATAGGTTAACATAATTTTTGGTATTGTAACAACCCTCGTGGCAACGATATTCTACTCACGTGGTATTACTTGTGGTGATTTCGTACACATTTTGAAAGGCACTGTTCAAAGTTTTGGCAAACCGTTGCCTTTTGGCACCGTTGCCGGGGATTGGCGTTACCAATATCAATACTAATTAACCTATTATTAATTTAGACATTTTTTTTTGTTGGTTAATTGAAATATCTGTTTATATTATTTGTAATTTTTTTTATTTTATCGATTTTTTTTATCTTTCTTGCGAAGTATTTTGAGATGTTTCATCAACAAGTAGTTGCAAGTTTTATTCAACTAACATTTAGAGCCATTTTATGCAGCTTGGGCAAGATTTAATGAATTGTTGGAGAGATTTTCTTGTTATAATTTTACAAATAAATATCTCACTTACATATTTTATTGTAGATTAAATGAAGAAACTAGAAATTGGGTAGCTAATGGATTTTCTAAAACCGGCATTCACCTTCTGGAAAGCAACTATGAAGATGTACTGTAACGCCCCATTTTTCTTGTGTTTCAATAGTAGTTTACTGGTCTGTGAATAGTACCACCGGTCCGGAAGTTGGTGTTATTTTTGGTCCGGAAATTGGTGTGGATTTGATGCATGATTTGATTTTATTATGTATGATGAGCATGCTCGGGCATTGTCGCGCAAATTTGAATGCCATTATGATAAGAAGCTTGATCATATGCTAGGCACGTGGGTGTCTTATGTTAGGGCCGACGCGCTCTATTATGTTTATGAAAAGGGTTGGTGACCTAAGGCCATTATGAATAAGCTATGAAACTTATGCTGCTTCTTTTTCTCCTAACGTGTAATGTGGAGCCCTTATACAATATTTTTAAGGAAGTGAAATAAATGAGATTCACTTATGTTTAATAACTCTTAGTTTAACGCAAGCAACGTATTTATGATATCAAAATGAATTTCTAAAGTATTGATGTGTTGGTGTGCATATGTAATACATGTTCAAAATTTAATGATTTTATGTATATCAATGATTTTTTTTAAGTAATGTTGTTCATCACAACATTGGTTTGGTTGTGTTTTTATGAGCACCACTCACTGCATTTTATACTCAGCGCGTTGATTTTATCAACGCGCAGGTGGAGATTGTGCTTGCTGCTTAAAAGAACCCTGAAGAGTAGCATCAGAGCTGAAGAGATATTTTGATAGTTACTTAAGTAATTTTTTTTTTTTTGGTACAACTAAGGAAATTATGGCATGTATAAGTATTAATTTTTGGAGAACTGTATTAGTTAATTTATAACTTAAGCATATTGTTGTAAATTAATTTTGGTGTATATATTGGGAGATAAACTGGACTTAATTTAATGGTTAGAACATTTAAGAAGTTGATATGTTTAATGAATGTATTGGAATTGATGAATATTATCATGTTATTGAGGATATGAATGATCAGAGTGCTATTGTGTTGTTATTATGAAGTTTGGATGGAGTTTGGAGTTTGGGAATTGGGAGTGCTTTGTATTCATATGTTTGGCAAACTTCTAATTTTTAGGCAGAACTCTTGCAGTTTCTGTAAGGATACTCTCCCAAATCATTTTCAAAACAAAATATTATTACTTGCTAACATATGAATACTAAGTCACTTCTAATTCATAATATATTGTATGATTTTAATTATGTAGGTTAGGACGGTGCCTCCGGCACCGAATGTGGCATCCATGCGTCGGGTCTTCGGGATTCGGGCAGTGGGTGTACATTCTACTTACAATGTTATGACATTGGCAGATTTTGACTACCAGTTGGCAATTTGGATTCATTCACTGCGGGGTTTGGAAAATCACGCAATATCCTCAAAATTTTTTAGTTGAAGAAAGAAAAACAAAAGAATTTAGAGAATTTGATTGCTGCCCCTTACTAATATCTCACATTAATTTATGAATGAAACTCGAGAGAGTTTTTAAGATCCAACAAGCAGCAATAAAGAATTTGGAGGTAACAAGCACGGAATTGATGACCATGGCCATTACATAGATAACAGATGAATGAGTACAAAGGTGAACCTGAGGAAATTCATGGAAAATTGCATATTTAGAAAGAAAGTAAAGCCTACATGGGAAAACTTGCTATTCCTTTGAAGACGGATTAAATCTCAATTTCTGTTTCGCAAAACATGATTATTAATGATCATAAAAAAATGAAGGGTTTTTCCCCCCAAGTTCATCATTCCATCATTCAAAGCGAGATGTTGTTGATATGACGAGCATAAATTTTCTCAAACTAGTCAATCTTGAGGGCATTTTCAACTAAGACCCATGTGTGATACAACATGATACATACTATGGGCGAATGCCGTTACTTGATAAACTTCTTAAAAGTAGAGTTTAAAGACTTTAAACAAAACGCTAATGGGAGGCAACCCATCATTTTCTTTCTCTTCCTTTGCAATCTTTTTTATTTTATTTTATTATTACTTGTATTTTTCATTTTGTTCTCCCATCTTTAAACCATTATTTTCTTTTATTTTGGTGTTTTGTACTCATACTGCAGGTCAAAGAAGGATTAAGAGGCTTGAAAATTGATTGAAAGTGCCACAGTCAGGCTCTAGCATGGGTAGGGCATGCTGTCCAGCACCTCTGTGTTGTTTTCAGAGAAAAATACGCCCATAGTCAGACTCTAGCACGGTCAGGGCGTGCTCCTCAGCACCCCTGTGCTAGGCATGGCCGGTTCAGTGAACCGCCGGTTCGAGATGTTTAAAATTTTGAACTGGAACCGACCCTTGAACCTCCGGTTTCGGTTTCGGCGAACTGACGGTTCAAATTATGGTTCCGATTCGGTTCCGGCATTATGCAAATTTTTAAAAAAATAATAAAATTTTGATTCCGAATTCATGAATAAATAATAATTTATAATTTTAAAAAATGTTTAAATTTTATTAACTAAATGAAATTATTATAAATTTAAGAGAAGAAAAACTTCGTATTAACTAACTTAGGAGAACTATTAAATTACATTAAATACAATTTTTTGTGCTAATTTTTACTAATATAAAGAAAAAACTATAAATGGAATATTTATAATAGTGGTTTAGATTTAGGAATTGAGTTGGAAAAATTATTATTATTTAAATACTAAGAAAAAAATTATTTTAAAAAATCAAATGAAGTAAATTTATGAATGGAAAAATTGTGAAGATTAGAGAAAGAATTTGGATTGGATGTAAGAAAATAAAAAATAAACAATAGATAATTTCCAATATTAAGGAATATAAAGCAAATAGAAAAATAATGAATTAGGGAAATTTTGAGAGAATTTTGATTGAGAAAAAAGAAAAGAGTTAGGATTATATTGTTGTGAAATAAAAAATTATCAAAACTCATTCATATTTATACATGTTACTCATGTTATTAGTTTTCCAAATTGTCCCTTTATAAGAAAAAATAATAGCGATTATAATGTTTTATGGATTAATACTTGGTAACTTATTACAACGTAAATAAATAAAATAAAATGATTACAAAAATGAAATAAAATTTATTTACCAAATAAATAAAAAACCTAATCATATCAAAAACTATCTGTTTTACACTCTTTTTTTTGTACACTTGAAAGTAATTTTTTTATATAAATCACTATTCATGTCATTATTTTTATCCAAATTAAGTTTAAAAAATGTGTATTTTTTTCACAGAACTTTTTTAATAACTTAATGTACCATTTTTACTTCTTTTCACCAATAAAATCAAATCAAACTAAAATCAACTACAATCAAATCAAGTGATATAAATTTTTTTATAAAAATTTTAAGCTACAATTTTTTGTGCATCTGGTTCGAACCGGACCGGAACCGCAGGTTAACCACCAATTTCGGACCGATTTCGGTTCATATTTTAACATTCACATGAATTTTAACTGGCCCTTGAACCGTCGGTTTCTGTTCAAAATTATGAACTACTGGTTTCGGTCCGGTTCCAATTTATCTAAGTACGGTTCGATTCCGGTTAGAACCGAACCGGTGGCCATGCAAGGCCTGTGCTTCCTAGCACTCCCAGGCAGCACGGTCAGGCGCACCTCCTTACTCTGCTTTTAATTATTATTATTATTATTTTTTTTACTCTAACTACTTTTTCTTTCTTTCTTTCTTTTTTTGTTCTCTGCTTTTTTTTTTTGTCCTACTCTACCCACTTTTTCCTTCTTTCTTTCTTTCTTTTTGACTTACGTTCACTTTTTTTTGTCTTTAATTATTTGCTTTTAATTATTTTTATAGGAATTTTTCTTTCCATTTTTTATTATTTTTGTTTCAATTTTTTTTTCTCTCCTTAACAATTAGGTCTATATTATTATTATTATTATTATTATTATTATTATTATTATTATTGTGTTATGTTTTTCTTTCCCATTTTCAGAATTTAGCCATTGTTATGTTTTTTCTTTACCATTTTCAGAATTTAGGCCCATTAAAATCATAGCACCCCTTGCTATTCTCCTTGGTCTTTTATTGTATTTCGTCAATAACATACGGTGGTAAGGTGCTTTTCACTTTATCATATTGTTTTCTTTACCGCATTGATGATTTATGATAAGTTTGGAGAATTGGTCTTAATTTTTATATAACTTGGCGGACAATGTGCTACGAGTAAGTTGGGGATTAAAGGACAAATTCAGATTAATTTTATTCTTTTATTATTAATTAATTAGGTTTTCGTTTGTTTATTTCAAGTTTAATATGGTTGGAATTAATTACTCGAGCAAGTTTAATAATTTCGTCAATATTTCATTAACTTGCAATGAATTTAGTTGTTTCCTTTCGAGTTAATTATTTTTTCAGGCTTGAATTTTAATTTTTGACTTAATATGATTCTTCATATGATTTAACATATTTGGTTTCTAAAGATTATAAACACTAATTTCTTGTGAATTCTATGCTATATGATGTGTTTAATTAAAATTTATTTAACCCTCGCGATTCCTAGACCAAATTAAAAATTCTCTTCAAGACAAAAATTTTAAATGCTTACATTTTATAAGAGATGATTTAGGCATTCTTTTGTTAAAAACCTCATAATTTAAGCTTAGACCACTAAGTAAAGTATGACCCTTGCAATCATTTTGAAGCCTATATCAAAAATTTATTGTTCCCCATATTTAAAAACCTAAAATTAAACCAAATTAATTTTCTATCCTAGTGCAATAATGTGTAATTTGAAAGGATTGTGAATATTTTAAATAATGTGTAATTGAAGGATTTGATTTTTATTAAAACATAGCAACAAAGGGAGAAAATTTCATTAATACTAGCAAATGAGGAAAGCAAAAAAATATAAATAAAAAAAATAAAAAAAAGAAAAAGAAAAAACACCCCATAAGAGAAGCAATTAATCAAGAATTCAAGTTTGGAGAACTTTAGCAAGGAAGAAATTATCAAAAGTGCTATGAAGAGACCTTGCCAAAAATTACCTCTAATTTTGAGCTGGTAAGGAACTTCAATTTAATCTCCCTTTACAAATCAAAATTTGTTTTTAATATAAATAAAAATCCTGATATTAAACATTCTTTATACTTTTGTCTACCATGTTATCCTTTTCTTTGTTTAGCTAAAATTATATCTCTAAAACCCCACTACAACCTAAATAAAGACCTTTTGATCTTTTAAATTCTATGCATGAAATATCCCGAATTTTTATTTTCAAATCTTTAGAATTTTTATTAAATCAAAAATTCGAATTTTTGATAGTATGGGTTGTTAAGACCGAAAAAATTCGAATTTTTGATAGTATGGGTTGTTAAGACCGAGCAATTCTAACTTGAGCCCAAATTTGAATTGGGCCCAAGCCCAAAAACGGATTATTTGAAATTTTTGATTGGACAACGCTTAAAATTTTGATGAAGTAAAATGGGATACAAATTATTAATTGATTTTAAATTTATGTTTATGTATGTAATTGGTATATAAACTAAAATAAAATATCATTACTGTCACTATTTGTATTAATATTGAGTAAATGGGAAAAATCTTACGAAACCAAATTAAACAATCAACATAAATTGAACCGAACTAGAAAATTAATTTAATTTGTAGAAAAACCACATGAATGACCGGAAAACCGAGCGAAAAACTCAAAAACCAAAGAAAATATCAAAAACCAAAGAAAATAAGGCCAAACTGCTAAATCGGACCAAATCGGTTCGAATCGAACCGAAGTGGCTCTGCCTACTTTCCTTCCTTTCCTTTCTTTTTCTTTCTTTTCTTTCCTTCCTTTCTCTCCTTATTCTTCCTCGCACGACAGCACCCTCTCCCTTTGCTCTCTAAGATCTCCGGCCACTACTCGATCTGAACGAGTGGTGATAGGTTCGTCTGACGCCGGTGGTCACGATTCTAGCCTCCCTTCACGCCGATCGGACCTGCAGCGGCGAGGATGGAGCTGTCTTCCTCGCGACAGTCGCTCTTCTTCATCTATGGCGATCTACGCTGTTTCCGGCGGTCCCAGTGGAGGAGACAGGCGCCAATCGACTCTCCACGACGCTGTGAGTAATTCCCCTCCATGACTTTGCGATTTCATCGAAGTTTGAGACGTGGTTGTGTGCGAAGGTGCAGCAGCTATCGGGCCCGATCCAGCCAATTAGAGGACTGATCTCACTAAATTAACACTAGAAATGGAATCCTTGGTGAATTTTGAGTCGAGTGGTGTGATTGTTGTGAATTTCTGGGCGGTTTGATGTGTCCAGCCACCGTGCACGGCGGCGGTGGCGGCGGTCCAGTGATACTCCGGCGAGGACTCCGAGAGGCAGAATGATTTACTCTTCGCGCGAATCACGAAAATCGAATCCGATTTTTGATCGGTACATTGTAAGGCCTAGTTGCTCGTTTTCGGTATAAATTTCAAAACTTGGATTAATTAATTAATTGAATATAAGATTAATTGAATTAGTCAAAATTGGAGATTTATGAATTTAGATACAGATAATTGAAGTATATGAACATCAATTATAAATTGGACTTCTAGGTAGTTAATAGATAATAAAGATTTTCACCAAAAATAGAAATGCTTAAATTCTAAGATATCAATCAAATTAATACGTAAATATCGTTAAGTATGATTAATTACATTAATTTTGATATAAACAAATAAATAAATAAACAAGAGATAAATATCGTTAAGATATAGATTAATTACGGGATTAATTTTGGATGATAAACAAATCAAATAAATAAAACAAGAACTATGAAATTTATATTATAAGTTTAATAAAATTAATATATTATTATCGTTATGAATAATATAAGGCTGACAATAGTATTTCATATCATTGATATAATTAATATTATTATTAGTTAATTATTATTATGGATTTAGTAATTTTATTTATTTTTGATTCATCAATACAAATTTATTACTGATAACTAGATTTCCATTTTTAATCTCATAAAGAATAAAGTTAGGAAAGAAATTATAATATCAGATGAATAAAGATACATTCTATAGAGATAAAGTTTAGTTTGATCAAGTTAATAACCGACGGATAACAAAAAGGGGAAATAAATGAATGTAAAACTGCAATTTCCCAAAACAAATAAATGAATGTAAACTGCATTTCCCAAATTAGAAATCTTATTTAGAATTTTCTTATTATATAGATATTTATAAAGTGTCGGAATGTGAACAAAAAAGGCTAGAAGCGCACAATAAGAAAGGCAATCCTTTTAAGGACAACAAAAACTGTGAGTAATGTTAGATAATTCGCCTCATCTGCCTGCATTCATGCATTTACGACTAAATGTTATCATGCATTATCGCCATATTGTGATGCACTATTTGTTGATATTAAATATTGCTTGATTACTTGTGCTGTGATATTGCTGTGCCTTGTTTGTGTGGAATTGGGATGAAGTGGATCACCATGGGTTTGTGAGACCGTTACCGTTATATGGATCCTGTTATATGGATCCCTAGATATATGATTATTTGGTCGGGTAAATGGGAAGAAAGATCGGCGCCCCCACCCATCGTGTGCACCACCTTACCTACCGTTACCCATTAACCCTTGTTGCTTCTTTATTTGGGCGCACGCTGATATTTAAGATCCTGATCGCAATCGTGCTCGCAGGGTGGCCTCCCTTTTTTGAGCGCCTGAATGATGCTCTAATTTGATCAGAGACGACCGGGTTGCCTCTTGTTGGTATGATAGGGAGTAGACGGATACTAATTTTATAGTATAGGATATATATTATATTATATATATATATTCACTCAATATATATGAGGTATATATATAAGAAAAGAAAAAAGAGAGATTGCAGATAATAAAAATTTAGAGGAACCTGGCTATGGGTGTGAAGGATATATTGGTCACACCGGCCAGCTACCAGAATGGGGGTATTGGCTCCCATGGTGGCCACACTGGATGGGCCATTGTGTGAGGACGGCTCATCGGGTTCGGTTACTCCACTGACTCAAATTTCCATGTGAATATGATTATATGAAGGTGATATAATGTGAATTCAGGCGTGATTAGTTTATTGCCCATTTGTGTGAAACTGCATGATCATATAACTAAACGGGTGAACCACAGTTAGATAATTTTAGCTTTGTAATGACTGTGTGGATGAGAGGGTTATCCTTAATCCTACTCCACATGGAGTCTAAGTAACTCAAACCCCTCCCAACCTTCCCTAGGGGTAATAGATAGGAAAGGAATAAGAATCCTAGAGTTCTCAATCGACGAGACAAGACTACACGAGGTAGATTAGGAGAAATAATCATTTTGGTAATTGAATACGGTTAATGCAAAGGTTAGTAGTAAATGCAAAGGTTAGTGAATTATGGAGTAGAGTTCCGCAATTGTATTCCAACTTGGTTGTTAATGAATAAATAGAGTATAAACATTTATTATTTAGATTGTACTTTGGATATAATTGTGAAATCAATTATTAGGCCTGAATCCACAATTGTGAATAGAATGCGAGTTTTAAATAATACAGGCTTACTGCGGGCTTCGGGGGCCTTAAGCCCACCCAGGTCCTAGTGCCGATTCGGTCCATGGAAATGAGTCGTGACAATGCATTATAATTGTGGAGAAGGGATGACTAATTTTGCCTATGGGAATGTTGATCTTATATTTAAACCTCTTATTTAAAGGTTAAATGATTTTTGTGAAAATTCATACTCTATCTATCATAAGTTGAATAACTGTTGGTGTTAAAAATCTTGGTAAATTTTTTTTTAAATTAAGGACTGTGTTTTATTGAAAATTAATTTTTTTTGTTAGAATATAATTAGCATAGGAAACACATGATTTATTCTCATGTTAATGACTTTTGATACTTATTGAAATTGTGAATAATTATTTAATGACTTTTTGAGGTACTATATATGTGGATATTAATTTGTGGAATAAGTTGTATTCCTTCTACTATATTAAGACTAGTTTTGGGTTTTGCTATTTTAATTTGTTGGACCTTGAGGAAAGGCAATGGTTTTTAAGTTTGGTATGAATTTTGATAGTTGCTATTTTTTATAGTATTTCAATTTATAGTGTTATTGGGTTTTAGTATTTTTATTACTTTATTTATTTTTTATCTTAATTTTTATTTAATGTTTTCAGTATAAAAAGTTTCCGTTGAATCATCCTTGAATCATAATTCACTTGATCTTAAGGAAATTTGTAGGGTTTTGGCACAGAAAAGAGTAAAATAAAGCAAAACACTCAGGCTTTAGCACACCCAAGCCGTGCACATCAGCACGCACGTGCTGGAATCAAGGAGATCAAGTGGAGACTCAGAGTCTAGCACGCCCAAGCCATGCTCCCTAGCACGCCCGTGCCACAAGTCCTTATCCAAGCGTACCTCTGAGCACGGTCCGTGTTGAACTCCCCATAGACTCAGAACTTGGCACACCCAGACCGTGCTTCGCAGCACACCCATGTTAAAAATCAAGTGCTGATTTGAGTCAAAATTTCCAACCATTCCTTATCATTTCCATGAGCTCACCTTGGATACTTTCTTGACATGCAAGAGCTCACCATGGATACTTTCGTTGACGATGGGCAAATCAAGTTAAAATCGTAATCTATGCAACATGGAAGAGTCATGATTGAGAGAAATTTTAAGGCTAATGAAGAACACTTTATTCTTTCTAAACCAAAGCTGGAATTTATTGCATCCGCTAAAAACAATGTGGTATTCTTATTCCCTAAACAATGTACACGAAAGTTCTCTCCCCAAGGAAGCCTAAACAATGTGGATTTATTCCCTAAACAATGTAGAAGTTCTCTCCCAAGAAGTCTATATAAAGAGAGGAAGGATGCATTGTAAAATCATCCCATCCTCGTCCCGTCTCATATCCCATATCTCGTCCAAGATCTCATTTTTAGTCCTGTATATAGTTTCATTTCTTTAAGAGTTCAAGTATTCAAGAGTTGTGCAAAGATTTAAGGAAGCCATCTCGAGCCAATTATTAACTAGTTCTTATTTCTAAATTCTTAATATTGTCATTTCTTTCATTATTCTTATCGATTATGGAATATTTATCAAGCATTATTGAATTTTATTCAAGTACCATGTTTAACTAAACTCTCATACTAGGGATTTGATGTAGCTTAATTTCTTTTCCAATTTATAATATTAGATTTGTTTTTCTTTGTTCAATATTATGTTTTCTTTCGCATGGTCAAAATGTTAATGATCTGTTATTCTGACTAAACTTAATGCTTTCAGGCAGATGGTTCCCCATCGGATTTGATTTATTTCATTAATCAGCTATCTTTGCAGGAAGAAGGATTTTTGATATTAGAAAAGTTAATTTTTTGAATTTCAGTGAATCATAACTTTATCAACTTTGATGGCGGAAGCGGCTAAATATATAGTGTCTGGATTTGAACTTTCAATGCGGGGGTGTTTGTAGTTTGCATGAATTAACATACCTTTGTGTGAATTAGATAATATGAATTAATTTAACCCTCGATTAACCTTACAATACTTTATGAATTTTGAATGGTTCATGTTCTGATTAATGCATATTCGAGAAATGATTATAGGATAAATTAAGGGAAGCGAACACTTAAAATAGCCTCTACAAACATCGGAGAGCCTGTTAGTAATTTTCCAGAGTTGTTTCCTACTTGAAACAATTAAAATTGATGTTTTGTGAACTAATAAAATACTGATTGGTAGAATTAATATTTGATTAATCAAAATCGATACCCTGTAGTATTTTAAATTCCTTCTTTTTCTTTAATCAATAATTGATTGTGGATTTAAATGAAACCCACTATCATGGTCTATTAACTTTACCTTGTTGAAATTTAAAATTCTTGAAAGCAATTTTCCTCATTTATGTTTAAAATAATTAATAGTTATAACATAATTTTGGTACTTGGTATACAATTCCTCGTGGGAACGATATTCTACTCATCATGTATTTACTTTGTTGGCGACTTTTTTGTTACTTCACCTGCGAAGCAACTGGTAGTTCATGGGCGAATCGCCTATTTCGAATTGCTCACAAAAATAAAAAGAACAAAATGCAAACCTTAAGTTGCCACAGTTTTTTTGGGTTGCTACATCGAGTTTTGGAACTCAAAAATTGTTTGATTTCGGCTTTAACGATCTTAGTGCATAATTTTGGTACTTGGTATACAATCCTCGTGGGAACGATATTCTACTCATCATGTATTACTTGTGGCGATTTCGTACACTTGCGAAAGCACTGTCAGGAATCGCCTATTTCGATTGCAAAAAATAAAGAACCAAAATCAAACCTTAAGTTGCACAGTTTTGGTTACGGTTTGGAACCAAAATTGTTGACTACGATTTAGTGTTGATTTTGATTAATTTGATTTCGGTTTTATTCTAGTTTGAAACCAAATCGTGGCATTCCTAGTTGCAATGAACATTTTAATTAATTTATACTATTGTAATGTACAGATTTTGTAGAAGTAGACTATGATCTAATAGTACAATATGGGGGTGAGATATGGGTGAGTGAGGTTATTTCAATAGGAAGTGCTAAATTTAGTAAAGTGTAATGCAGAGACAATGTCTATGGTGAGGATAGACAAACTTTTGATAGATAAGAGTTTTGTGGGTATTATGAAATACCATTAGTTTGCTTAGACAGAGTAATGAGTAGTGCAAGTTATAAATTTTGTATACAGTAAAGGTATTTGTATTTTGGGTGATTAATGATTCAAACCCTACCAATCCCTTTAAGAATTTCAGTTGTGAAAAACAAAAAACATGGAAATTATGGAGTTGAACGTAAATTAATAATAGCTTGAGTATATTGGCTCCATCTTAATATATAAATCGTTTTAGAGCTCCAAATATATTATATCAGTTTCATAATACTTGTCACATTTGAAAAAAATAGTTTATTTCAAAATACTTGTCACATTTGTAGTTTCAAAAAATAATAAATAGTTTTTTCCATGTTTACCATTTTTATATAACCAATAATTAATACTTCAATTTAATGGTTTTCTTATAAAATTAATATTAAATTAAGTGTAATATAGTCAATTTACTCAATGACTTATATCTTGACACGTGAGGAGTAATTTAATGCTGGTGTATATATATTCCATCAGCTAATTCGAAACAGACTCATGCTTCGATACAATATTTTTATTAAAAGCCAAACCGCGAAGAAAGTTGGATAGCCTCATGCTAGATGATAGTGTTAATTTTTATAGTATTTCTATTTTAATTTTTACTAAGATTTATAGTGTTTTTAATTTATCTCAATTTGTTTTTATGCAACATTGTTATGTTTTTACTTAAAAGCTTCCTTGAAAACACAACTCACTTGATTTTGAGGAAAATTGTAGGGTTTTGCATAAAAAAAAGACAAAGATGAGGCATAATATAAATTAGCACGCAAGGGCGTGCTAATCAGCATGCCCGTGCCAATTGCAAAGCAAGACAGGCAGAGGAAGGACGCGCACACGCCCCAGACCATGCTGAGCGGCACGCCCGTGCCACAATTGCTCCAGACTTCCAGAGGCGCGCACGCCCCAGCCCGTGCCAAGGAGCATGCTCGTGTTCGCACTGGAGGAAAAGACTTAGCCCGTGCAGCTGAAGCACGCCCGTGCAGCTGAAGCACGCCCGTGCTACATATGCTCCAGAGTTCCAGAGGCGTGCACGCCTCTGGCCGTGTCAAAGCGCACGCCCATGCGCTGAAGCCTGTCCTGGCCGTGCTAAACAACACGGCCCGTGCTGAAGCCTCTAGACTTCCAGAACCTGGCACGCTCCAAACCGTGCCAGGCAGCATGCCCGTGCCAAGCAAGAAATCTTGATTTTGAGTCAAAAATTGCCAACTTATTCCCACCATTTTCATGAAATCACTTTGGATACTTTCTTCACAAGCAAATCAATCCTTAAGCTATGCACATGGGAAAGTCATGATTGAGAGAAAATTAAGTAAGGACTTCCAGAAACCTGGCACGCTCCAAAACCGTCGGCAGGCAGCATGCCCGTGGCCAAAGCAGATCTTGATTTTGAGTCAAAAATTGGACCAACTTATTCCCACCATTTTTCATGAAATCTACTTGGGATACTTTCTTCACAAAGCAAATCAATCCTTAAGCTATGACACATGGGAAAGTGATTGAGAGAAAATTAAGGCTTGATTGAGGATTTTAATTCCTAACAAAGTTGGACGTTATTCCCTAAACTATGTGGAATTTTCCTTCCAAGGAGTCTATATAAAGGGGAGAAGATCTCATATCCAAGATCATCTCATATATCTCTCTTTCTCTTAGTCTTGTACATAGTTTCATTTTCTTTAGAAGTTAAGTATTCAAGAGTCGTGCAAAGTTTCAAGGAAGCCATCTAAGCAATTTATCACTAGTTCTTATTTCTAAACTCTTAATCTTGTTTATTTCTTTCATTATTCTTATTGATTATGGAATATTTATCAAGTATTAAATTTATCAAGTATTATTGAGTTTTTATTAAGTACTCTATGTGTAACTAAATCTTATACTAAGGGGTTTGATGTAGCTTAATCTCTTTTCCCAATTTAATGGCAACTAGATTATTTTCCTTATTCAAGTTATGTTTATTAATGAACTTAATGCTTTAGGCAGAATTTTCCCCCTAGATTGATTTATTTCAAATTAATCACTATCGAGAAAGATATTTGATAAAAAAGGTTAATAAAACATGAGAATAATACTTGATGCGGAAGCTATATGGTTGACTGCATGGGTTTTTTATGATTTATCAACCTTAAATTGTAAAATTTATAAAACAACTACATAACATTAATGATTTAATTCATATTTGATTGCACTATTGGAGATAGGGTAATTAAATGGAATTAAAATAGCTAAAAATACATCGGAAGAGTTTGGTTAGTGAAATTCTAAGAGTTGTTTCCTCCTACTTGAATAATTTAAATTGATTAATGAACTAATGAAATAAATTGGATAGATATTAAGTGAAACCAAAACCCCTAGTATTTCAATTCCTTGATTTCTTTTAATCAATCTTTCGTTTACTTGACTCTTGTTTATTTTAACATTATAAAAATAATTCTCTAATTATTTTTTAAATAAACAAGATACATAATGTTGGTATTTGGATTAAATCCTCGTGGGAATGACTCGTGGGAATGATATCTTACTCATCATATATTACTTGTAGCGATTCGTACACTTGCGAAATAAGCTGTCAAGTTTTTAGCGCCGTTGCCGGGGAATTGGCAATACCAATATCAATACGAATTATCTTATTATTAATTTAGACATTTATTTATTCATTTATTTATTCATTTAATTTTTCTATAGAATATCTCAGGTTTTATGCAAAGAAGATTTGGAAGAACAGAACCTCTGATCTTTGATCCAGAAGTTGAGAAAACTTGCAGAAGAAACAACGCAGCAAGGAGAGCACGAGAAAATAAATCTGAACAACAATCAAATATGGACGAAATTAATCCTCAACTTCCGAACATACCCCTTGCTGTGAATCCTCAGAACAGACAGCAACAAAATATCCGCACATTGCGAGATTATACCACGCCTTCTCTTAATGGAGCTACCTCTAGTATCACTAGACCAAGAGTGGAAGCTAATAACTTTGAAATCAAGTGGAAGCTAATAACTTTGAAATCAAACAGTAATTAATTCAGTTGCTTTCCACTTCTATTACAATATGGAGGACTCCCTAGGTGAAGATCCCAATGCTACACATCACTAATTTCCTTAGAAATTTGAGAATACTGATACTTTTAAACAAAATGGTGTTTCTGAAGATGCCATTAGATTAAGACTCTTTCCTTTTACTCTAAGGGACAAAGCACGATCATGTTTACAATCTTGCCCTACTGGAAGTTTTACAACTTGGGAAGAGTTAGCCCAGAAATTTTTTGGCTAAATTATTTCCATCTTCTGAAATAACCAAATTGAGAAATGAGATCATGACTTTCGTTCATCATGATCAAGAAAGCTTGTATAAAGCTTGGGAAAGATTTAAAGATTTGTTGAGAAAATGTCCTCACCATAGTTTGCCCAAATGGTTACAAGTTCAAACTTTTTATAATTCATTGTCACCTAATAATAATTTAAGATTACAACTTGATGCAGCTGCATGCAGGAGGAATCTTTTCCGAAAAGAAAGGAAATCGATTGAGGCATACGGATTTAATAGAAAAAATGGCAAGAGCAAATAGCCATTATCAAAGCAGTTCCTGAAAGAAGCAAAAACTGCTGGGATCTAATGAAATTGATGCCATCACAACACTAAATAAATGCAAAGGTTGACAACATGGTAAGAAATTAGACTTACTAACCACTAAATCTGTGAACTCCATCATACAAACTTGTGACAGATGTAATGAACCACATGGGATTGGAGAATGCATGTTAGATTCTACAAATCCATAAACTTTGGAGCAAGTAAACTATGTGATGAACCAACAGAGGAGGAGTTACCCATATTCGAATCCTTACGATAACAGGTTGAGAAATCATCTGAATCTTTCATACGGTAATTCTACCAACACTTTAAATGCACCATCAGGTTTCTTGCCTCCTGAGAAAAAGTCTTATGATGATCTCCTTACTGCCCTTTCGAAATCACACATGGATTTCAAGAATGAATGAAACAAGAGAACACAACAAAATCCAATAAGCTGCGATAAGAAATCTGGAGATCCAAATGGGACAGTTTGCAAACATGATGGTAGCTAGACCTCAAGGTATGTTACCTAATAACATTGAGAAAAATCCTAAAGAACAGGTACAAGCCATAACCTTGAGGAGTGGTAAAGAATTGGAGGACAAGCCCAGAAAAGAGAAGGAAAAAGAAGAAGAGAGAAAGGCATCTATCATTGATCTGGTGGAGAAGGAAGAAGTGAAACCCTATGTTCCACCCGTTCCATTTCCACAAAGGTTGAAAAGACGCAGGATGACCAAAGCTTCATGCTTCATGAAATTTCTTTGACGTCTTCAAGCTTCAAATAAACATTTCCTTTGCTGAAGCTCTTGCTCATATTGCCCAGCTATGCAAAGTTCTTAAAAGAAATCTGAAGCAAGAAAAGAAAGATTGAATGATTAGGGCATGGTGAAACTGACTGAGGAATGCAGTGCAATCATTCAAAATAAATTGCCTCCTACACTTAAGGAACCAGGGATTTTTTCTATTCCTTGTAATATTGGCAGATATAAATTTTTTGAAAAGGCTTTAGCTGACCTAGGAGCTAGCATAAATCTAATGTCTTATGAATTTTAACAATGCTAGTGAATGGGGAACTCAAGCCAACGAGGATGTCTCTATAATTGGCCGATCGGATTGACTCAAATACCCAAAGGAATTGTGAGGGGACGTACTAGTCAAGGTAGGAAAATTCATTTTTCCAATTGATTTTGTCATCCTTGACATTGATGAAGGAAGAGAAGGATCATTGATTCTTGGAAGACCTTTTCTTGTAACTGCAAGAGCTCTAATTGATGTACATGACGGGAAACTGACATTGAGAGTAGGTCAGGAAGAAGTTGTTTTTGATGTGTTAAAATCTCGTAAATTTCCTATAGACAGTGATGATTGTTTTAGAATAGATGTAATTGATAAATGTGTAGAGAACACTTTACATAGCGTAGATAATAATGAAAATAATACAGAAGAAAAAGAAAAAGAAGAGAAGATAACACCTTACCAAAACAAGAACTGAAGCAGCTCCCTCCCCATTTTGAAGCATGACATTTCTAGTGAGGACAACTCCCTTTCTTTTGTTATTATTCCCTCTCACTTAACGCTTTGAAATCATAGAGGAAGGGTTGTTTGCAGGTTTCTTCGAAAGCAACAGAAAGCAATAAGGATGGTATTTCCTGATCTAAACAAGGGATAAGCCCCGAGTGTAATGCATGCATAAGTCTGATGGAAGAAAGACTACAAACCCTCAAATCGAGCAATCAAAGACAATCTGAAATCCAAAAACATGAAGGTAAGTGAAGGCTAAAATCAATAAAAAACTTCTGGATGCTGGCAATTATCTATTCCATCTCCGATAGTAGTTGGGTAGTCCTGTTCAAGTTGTGCAAAAAAGGGAGGTATGAACTGTTATCTTTAATGAAAAATGAATTATTCCCACTAGACCAGTCACAGGTTTGGCGTGTGGTGCATAGATTATAGACAATTAAACAAAAGCAACACGTAAGGACCACTTTCCCTTACCCTTTATTGATCAAATGCTTGAAAGACTTGCAGGTTATCCTTTTTATTGTTTCTTTGATGGCTTATTCAGATACTTTCAAATACTTATTTTGCTCCTGAAGAATCAAGAGAAAACTACTGTCAACCTGTCCCTTATGGCACTTTTTGCCTATAGGAGAATGGCCTTTTTTGGACCACTTTTGCCTATAGGAGAATGCCTTTTGGACTATGCAATGCCCCTGCAACTTTCCAAAGATGCATGATGTCCATATTCTCTGATATGGTAGAGAAATCTATTGAGATATTTATGGATAACTTCTCTGTATTTGGTTCTTTTTTTTATGCATGTCTTCATAATTTATCCTCAGTAATGAATGATGTGAAGACACTAACCTTGTTTTAAATTGGGAAAAATGTCACTTTATGGTTAGTGAATGTATTGTCTTAGGGCATAAGATCTCTAAAAAGGGAATTGAAGTAGACAAAGCCAAAATCGAGGTAATTGAGAAACTACCTCCTCCTAACTCAGTGAAAGGTATAAGAAGTTTTCTTGGTCACGCAGGATTCTACAGAAGGTTTATCAAAGACTTCTCGAAAATCACAAAACCTCTTTGTAATTTATTAGTAAAAGATGTGCCTTTTAATTTTGACAAAGAGTGTTTAGATGCTTTTAACAGGTTAAAGAGGGAGTTGATCTCAGCACCTATCATCACTACACCAGATTGTCTTTCCTTTTGAAACTTATGTGTGATGCTAGTGATCATGCTGTTGGGCCGTTCTTGGGCCAAAAGAAAGGAATAAGAAAGTTGCATGTTATCTATTAATGCTAGTCCGTACATTGAATGATGCCAATTGAATTATGCAACTACTGAAAAAGAATTGTTAGCTATTGTTTTTGCTTTTGACAAATTCAGGGCTATTGAATTGGAGCCAAAACAATATTCTACAACAGAACCGACTCAAGCTATCAAATATTGCTAGAGAAGAAAGATCGCAAAACCAGAGACTAATTCGTTGGGTTTCTCTTATTGCAGGAATTTAATCTGGAAATTCGCGAACAAAAAGGGAAACCGAGAAATCTGTAAGGCTGAACTCAACCTTTCCCAGGCTAGAGTTGGGGGGAAAGAAGATACAACAAGCTACAAATCATAAAGCTTTCCCCATGAGCGAACTTTTGCTAAAATGGCAAATACTCAAGCCCCCTGGTATGGCTGATATAGTGGTGACATCCCGACGCGGCAAAAGCGATCCGAGGGATGGCCAGGCTTAGCTAGGGTAGTGGAATGCGGGACAACATGAGTGGAATCGAATCATATAATTGAAATGGGAAAACTAATCATTGAGAACTAATCATTAGAGGCGCCTTTTGGTGGAATGGCTGGAGAGTTGGAAGAACTCCAGGGTTAAGCGTGCTCGCTTAATAGAAATCTCAGGATGGGTAACCTCCTGGGAAGTTTCCCATTTCACCTGTGGGAGAAAACTGTGAGGTGTAGGGCGTGTGGGGACTACACGACGGGGTAGGGCATCCGTGGACTACACCAAAGCGGACAATTCCTCTGGTGATTAGAGTCAGGGCGTGACATATAGTTAACTATCTTGTTTGCAAAATCACTCCTCCCAACTTTTTTATCAACAAAAGAAAAAATTCTTCCATGATATCATATACTACTATTGGGAGGAGCCCTTTCTGGTCAAATATTGTAGTGATCAGCTATTCCGGCGGTGTATACCGGAAAGTGAAATGGAAAGTGTCCTTAAATTCTGGCATTCAATGGAATGTGGAGGGCATTTTGGAGCAAACAAAACAGCAGTAGATAGACATTACAATTAGAGCATTAAGACATAAACAGCAGGATCCGACTAAACCAAAGAAATCTCACACACCAGTATATTAAAAAGACGTTTTATTGCCTACGAGATTGATCCTAATCCTATAAATATTTAACTATCTGCTCTCGCTCTCATGTACCAGTATGTCAATGTAGGAAACATAACGCAACATAATCGATCTAAAAGACTTTGATATAGCTTCCTGGAAAGTCGAATCTTGATTTTGGGGTAATCGGAATCATACCCAATTTATCCAACATCATCATACATCAAACCAATTATACACTCACACACTTAGTCGCGCCGTGAAAATTATTGTGTCAAAATAAGCGCACGCACGCATTATACGATATATATGACTTCCCAGGGTCACCACACTCTACAAATCACATGCTCAATGACCGAGTACCTGGACGCTACAAATCTGAGGTTGAACGCTATGTCTTTCATCTATATTATCTGTCCACTGGCACTACAATGACTGAAGCAAAATACCTCGACCATTAAAAGCTTCACACATATTCCAACATCCTCAGAAATCGATCGTATAAACATATAAACACATTATTATCCTAATATTCATCACTTCGTATAGCCACTCCCATATAGCCATCTCTACACTACTCCAGGGCAATTAGATTGACATACACTTTCAGTAATACACCTATATCGCGATTCGATGCAAGACGTTTCTTCTATGCCTAATCAAATCCAGATATCCCTCCCCACTCACTTCTCACTATATACATCTATAACCTCTCACTAATATACTCACTTCTTACTCTCCATCATATTACAGATCATATTGACCATAAGCCACCAGACCGAACCAAAAATAATTCCCACTCTCTCACTTATTATTATCCATCACAATAAGCTTGACACTAACCACACTCGCTAAGAGAATTATATAGCATAAGTTCCCTCTAATTATAATCTTACTCAGATATCCATAATTCTTAATTATATAACTCTCAATCTACTACTCCCAAATTAGTCACTTCTGCTTTGATAGTACTCTTCAAGTCTTCAAGTAGCAACCATGATCCTCAACCTACGCGTGATAAAAAATCGACACGCTGAGTATAAAACTCAGTGGTGCTCATAATTCACATACTTAACAAAGTGTGATGACAACTAACTTAAAATACGAAGTTCATAAAAGCATTGATAATCATAGAATCAGTAAATTTTAACATAAATGTATCTTGATAGCAAAGAATAAACTTCTAATTCATAAACATAAATAATTTACTTCTAATTATCTCATAACTCCTTTACATGAACCTTTAATCACACATATCATATTCACACATATCATGAATACTATCATGAATCTTTACCTGCTGTTCATGTATGTTTGGTAATGACTTATGCACTCTTTTTGTCGCAACATCATAATAAGTTATGATTAATAACATCTCATAACTATGTGGCTCCTTAATTAAATAAATAAACTTATAAGCATATATAGCATTGTACTTTCATGATCTTACCTGATGTTCTTTATGCTGTATGAATTCTGTAACTTTTATTAAAACTTAGTGAATATCATAACGAATAAAGAAACATATAAGCACATACATATGTAGAAATAAACATGTACTCACATATGGAATGTAACCACACATATCATGATACTTTCATTATCGTACTTGCTGCTCATTATACTGTATGATTATGCAATTTGTAGTCAATATAAATGTATAGCTCCATAAGATTATAATGAAACCAAAGTGAGAAGAAGAATTGTATGAAACTGGATGAATACTGTATGACTGGGCTGCTATGGCCATTATATAATCATATCCACTCAACGGCCTGTAGCCGGAGTACCAAGCCTGTAGCCGGAGTAAACCAAAACTGTATGTGGGCGCAAATCTGCTATCGGCTATTGTCTGCGACATAGCCTTTTATCCTAGTGGTTTTTTATAAACTCAATGGAAGCATATTAATGGTGGTCAATAGATAAATACAAAGCAATAGTAAATTGTGGTCAATAATTTAGCATGCTTGTGTCATGTTATTTTCAAACATGCTTGTGTCCATAATTTGCCATGCTTGTGTCATGAAATTACACACTGCTTCATAAATTTCAATACACCTTACTGCTTACCTTGTATGGCTGATAGCTTGCCAAAGGGGCAAACTTGTGTCCTGCTTGTTTCACATCAATTTGCAATGCTTCGCATTTTGTGTTTAACTGTGTTCCATGTTGTCTTTTTGTTTTAAAATGAATTGAAGGCATAACAAGTTGAGCAAAGGAAATAACAATTGGCATAGAATTCAAATAACTTCATACACCATAGTTTTAACCTCATTTCACATCAAATTTGCCATGCTTTGCATGTTGTTTTGAATACAATGTTCTCAATGTTGTCTTTTTGTTTAAAATGATTGGAGGCATACAAGTTGAGCAAAAGGGAATACAATTGCATAGAAAATGAAGTCCAAAAAGAGCATCGAACACCAATTCGCCGCATAGAAAAAGAGGTTCAAAAGAGCATCAGAACACAAGTCGCGAGCGCGAGAAGCACACATGAGGGTCAGTGAGTTTACAAGCAAGATTCGTGAGTGCGACATGCAATTCGCGAGCGCGAGAAGCTCCCTCACGAGTTAGAGAGGTTACAGGCACAATTCGCGAGCGCGACATGCAATTCGCGAGCATTCGCGCTCGCGAGTCGTGTTTTCCAGCCTGCGCAGTGTGTACTATTTTGGTCATATCGCTCAATTTATAACTCCAATTTAGGTAATTCAAAAACCCATGGATAGCTAACACATAGAGGAACAAATAACTCTTCTATGACACTTCCTAATTCCATCAGTAAATAGAGTCAAAATCAAGGTGAAGTTACTGGTTACTTTTCCAGCAAAACCTATTTCAGCATGAACTCAATATCTACTTCATTTATTCATTTCGTCTCATGCTTTTTCACCATTTTCAGTCTTCTTACTCAACATTAAGCAACATATCTTCTCATTATCAACACACCACACAAGTGCTCATGCAAGGAAATTAAATTATATAACTAAAAGAGATGAACCTTCAACTCCATAGATTGACTCCTTCTTTTTAGCTTCACCTTTTTCTTCTACCTTTGAGCCTCACCTCTCCTTTACATGTTGAATGAAACATCTACAATATAACTAATTAAGAGGTTGGAATAACATAGAGCTTAAGAGATTTTTATTGGATATGTTGGATTTGTTGAATTGATAATAGAAGTTGAATTAATGCTTGAATCCCATGAAAATTGATGGAGAAAGGAAGGGAAAGTAAGGTAAAGGAAGTAGATGAAGGAGATGAAGAAGATAAACATGAAAAATGGGAAAGTGAAGGAATATCTGTATGCTGATCATTTATGTAAATACACCAATGAATATCTGTATATATGTATTCTATCCAGCAAAATGCTTATCTCAATACACCAGATTGTAACATACAGGATAATATCAGCATGACAAGACATATATGACTATTGAGATAAGCATACAGGATACATGTTATTTTGATACATGTTCTCATGTTGTCTTTTTGTTTTAAAATGATTGGAGGCATACAAGTTGAGCAAAGGAATACAATTGCATAGAAAATGATGAAGTCGCAAAAGAGGCATCAAGAACACAATTAGCGAGCGCAGCCAGATGCAAAGTCGCGAGCGAGCGAGAAGCACACAAGAGGGTCAGAGAGTAAACCAAAATTCGCGAGTGCGCAAATGAAAATTCACGAGCGAGAAGAAGTTGTAAAAATGAGAAAGTCAGAGAGTTCACAGCGCAAATTCGCCGAGCTCGAACATGATATTCGCAGAGCGGCAGTTGCGTCGTGTTTTTCCAGTCCTGCGCAATCTGTACTCATTTTGGCTTCATATCTCTCAATTTACAACTACCGTTTTGGGTGATTCAAACCCTGAAAGCTAGAACAAACATAGAGGACAAATAACTCTTCTTATGACACTTCTAATTCCAGGGTCAATTAAAATAGGGTCAATCAAGGTGAATTTAACTAGTTACTTTTTTCCGCAAAAAACCTGTTTCAGCGGATGAACTCAATATCTACTTCATTTATTCATTTCGCTCTCAATGCTTTTTCACCATTTTCAGGGGTCATCTCACTCAACATATTCAACAACAATATTTTCTCATTATCAAACACACCACACAGAATTCTCATGCAACGGAATTAATTAAACTAAAAAGAGATAGCACACCTTCACTCCCAAAAAGCTTAAAGCTTCTTTCTTTTAGCTTCTTTTTCTTCTACTTTGAGCTCACCGTCCTCCTATTACAATAAGAACTTTTGATGAAAACATCTAACAATATAACTAAATTAGGGTGGATAACATAGAGCTTAAGAAAGTCTAAACTTCCTTGAGATAAAATAAGAAGTTTTGATTAATGCTTGAATCCCATGAAAATTGATGGAAGAAAGGAAGGGAAAAAGTAAGGTAAGGAAAGTAGAGTGAAGGAAGATGAAGAAGATAAAGATGGAAAAATGGGAAAGTGAAAATGGAAGTCTCGGGTTAGACTCCAAAAAATATCATGATTTTGTGTGTAAAATTACCAAATGGTCCCTCAGTGTCAAAAATGGTACAACTTAATACCTCAACTTTATTTTTAAGTGCAAAGCAAGTCCTTAATTCCTTATACTTTGATTCTTTTTGTTTCCTCAGAAAGGTTAGGTAACATTTTGAAGAGACATGAGATGCCCTTGAATAGCATTCTTGAAGTCGAAATCTTCGATGTTTGGGGTCTGGACTTCATGGGATCTTTTCCATCATCATACTCAAACCAATACATCCTAGTAGCGGTGGACTATGTATCAAAATGGGCAGAAGCTGTTGCCCTTCCTAATAATGATGCCAAAAGTGTGCTAAACTTCATCAAGAAATATATCTTCACACGACATGGTACTCCGAGAGCAATAATCACAGATTGTGGTAAGCACTTCTGCAACAAATACCTTGACTCCCTACTTTCTAGATATGGTGTTGGTGTTACTCACCGTGTAGGTACCCCATATCACCCTCAAACGAGTGGGCAAGTAGAAGTCACGAACCGGGAAATTAAAAAGATTTTGGAGACAACAATTGGCCAATCAAGGAAGGACTGGTCAAAGAAGCTCGATGATGCTCTTTGGGCCTACAGAACTGCATTCAAAACACCAATTGGCCCATATCGAATGGTATACGGTAAGGCTTGTCACCTCCCTGTCGAGCTTGAGCACAAAGCATATTGGGCAATCCAATTCCTCAACTTTGATACCAAAGAAGCTGGTCAAAAGAGGCTGCTTCAATTAAACATGATGGATGAAATGCGGCTCCACGCTTATGAAAATGCCAAAATCTATAAAGATTGCACAAAAAAGTGGCATGATAAGCGTATCATCCTTCAGAATCTAAGGGTGTGTACCCCTTCCCAAAATATCACCGGCATATGAATGCATGTGACTAAAGGAAGAAATGCACGTGAGTGTGTGAGTCGCCACCTTGTTTAATTACGATTAAAGAAATTCTCCCGCATTGGAGCAGTTGAGCATATAATGGATGGTGACCACGTTTCAAGGTTTAATGCTCACCGTTTTTTGACCCCGTTTAAAAATCGCCTATCAGTTCTTGAATTAGCCCGTTAAAATCGCTATCAGTCTTGATTAGCTTGAATCAGGTTCAGTACGTCGAACTTAACGACGTTAAACAAAAGTGCTCATGGGAGACAACCCATTTTGATTATTTTGCTTTATGTGTTTGTTGTTTGTTTTATTCAAATTACAGGAATAACAAAGAATTCAAAAGGGAGCATGCCCTAGGTATGTCAATTAAGTTTTTGGTTCAAAGAAAAAAAAATTGAAAAATGAGAAACAGAGGGCAGCATGCCCTGGACCGTGCCATACAGCATGCCCAATGCAAAACCATTGGCACGCCTGTGTGAGGTAAGTGATTTTCGATATGCAGGTAAAACATGTGCACGCCCTGAACCGTGCCATCCAACACGGCCGTGCCCGTTGTTACCTGGACTTCCAGAGGCTTGCACGCCCTCAGCCGTGCTGCTCCGCACGGCCGTGCCAGGTAAGTCAGATTTTAACCTGCAGGAGAGATGCGCGCACGCTCTAGGCCATGCCAAGGCGCACGCCCATGCCCGCATGCACTTAGACTTCCAGAGAATCGCACGCTTCCACCCGTGCTACTCTGCACGCCCGTGCAAGGTAAATGACATTTCATCGGCAGGAAGGATGCACGCACGCCCATGCCCATTGATACCTGGACTTCTAGAGGCTTGCACGCCCCAGCCCGTGTCATTCGCACGCCCGTGCGCGCTATCAAATAGACTTCCAGGGGAGCGCATGGTCCAGACCGTGCTGAACCACATGGCCGTGCGCGCTATTCTATTTAAAAAGCACGCCCTTGCTTTATGTCATTTCCAGTTGCACGCCCTAGCCGCCAGTTGCATTTTCTCTCCTCCTCTCTCATTTTCTCTCGTTTTCTCTCCTAAACAGGCATAAAAACTTCAATTTTTCTTCAATATTCTTTATAATCATGCCTCCCACGTATAAACGTAGCAGACCTACTTCATCTGTAGCAGCTGGATGTCGCTCCTCTCGATCTTCCACCGCATCTCCACCATCTGACAGTCCACCACTTCCTCCGTTTGAGCTGGGTTCTCCCGAGCAGCTGGAAAGGTACCATAAACTCTCATCACGCCCTATTTTTCCAAATAAATTTATAGATGAGAATGCCTTGTCAATTGTTGGGCTTAGGGATGCGATGGTAGAGCCACTTAGGCGAGTGGGGTGGGGAAATTTTATTGAGATGAAAGATCTTGTGTATGCCACTTTAACTTTGGAATTTTTAAGTTCATATTCCTCCACTATTAGATTCCCAACTGGATGTATTTGGGATTTCATTCGATTTAAATTACTCGGGAGAGATTTTAAACTGACGATAAATGAAGTTAGTCACATTTTCAGTTTCCCCACCGAAAATGCGATTACACAAATCCGTGTAGATTCTTTTGATTCAGATAGGTGGCATGAATTGACAGGTGAAGACCATTATAATCCTAGGGTCTCTAAAGCATCGAAATTGAAAAGCCCTGCTTTGAGGTATCATGAAAGCCCTCTCCCTGCTTTGAGGTATCTACATAAATTTCTACTTAGTACCATTTTTGGTAGAAGTGAGAGTGACGGTGTTTTAGGACGAAATGAACTCTATTTTTTATGGGCCATTAACCACGGAGTTTTGCTAAATGTGGGCTATTGGCTATGCTAAAAATGGGCTCGAGTTGCCAGGGCAGACAAAGGGGCCATCATGATAGGTAGTTTTGTCAAACGCATGTGGAACCCGGTTAGACCTATTTATGATAGTCTTGGTTGAGGCAGAGGTACCAGGTTAGATATCGATATGATGATCCATATGAGGATAGTGGAAAAGGCCTGTGAATCTTATCGTTTAGTGGGTGCTCCAGCAGACAGTTCTAATCATGAGGCACCTCAGGATGCCGGTGGCGCTAACACAGAGGAGGATATTCCACCTCCTTTCCCTAGTTTTAGTGTTGGTGCAGGTACCTCCGGAGCTGGACCTTCATTCCAGGGCACTTCCACTGTGTCCAATGATGAGGTGCTTGCACGACTACTTTCTCGCATGGATGTAATGATGAGGTGCTTGCACGACTACTTTCTCGCATGGATGTGTTCGATACTCAGCTGACTGGCATGGAATCGATGATTGCTGACCGATTCTAGATGATAGAGATCATGCACGGCAGCCTCGATTCCCGCCTGGACACTCTGCAGGGTCACGACCAGGGGCTCTCCACTCAGCTTCAGACTGTGATTCAGTTGCTGCAGCCTCCTCCACCTCCACCACCAGAGGCCTGATATCTTTCACATCATTTTGGTTATTCCCTCTTATTTTTATATGTGTCGAATATTTCACATTGGTTTTTGTTTGAATAATTTGGATTTCAGTTGGTTGCAGTTACATATTTGGGCTTTTAATTGTTTTTCAATTTCAAAATTTTGGTTACCTTTTTAGTATTGTTTCTTACTTCATAGCTTGGATGAACTTCGCCACCCGACTTCCTCATATTGTCTCAAAATCAACGATGGTACTTTCCTCCACTTCTTATTCTTTATTAAAGTTTCCATAATATCATAAGATTGGGGAATTGCATCTAGCTCATTGAGGACAATGTACTCAATTAAGTTGGGGGGAAGACATTTTATCTAAATTTTTGTTTTATCTCTGTTTTATTTTAGTAAATAAAATAAGTATGGAATGATCATGATCGAATTTAAAAACGTATCTTAAATTCATTAGCCTTTGATTAAATTAATTGTGTTTCCAAAGTTAATTGCTTTTAGCCAAAATTTATATTTTTAACTCAACATACTTCTTTGATTTTTGAATTTAACCATTTTGTTTCTAAGATTATACAACAAAGCCCACTTTTGTTTAAGCATATGTGTATGTTTCAATCAATTTAATAAGATAAAGGGTATATGAGAGAAAAAGCAAGATTAGGGAAATAACGGAAATCCATTTCTAAGAACCAAAGTGTACTGCGAGCATTTAAAATGCAACTACTTATTGGCTTATATTCCATCAATATAATACTATATATATATATATATATATTATATATATATATTATTATAATATATATATTATATATAATATAATATATATATATATTTATATATAGATGGAGCAAAAAATGCAACTACAAAAGAGGCAAAAGGTAAGAAGTGGTATAGAGCATAAAATACAACCACTTTGTGTGATAGAAATAGGTTACCTAAAAATACCTTGAAATGAGAAATATTACATGTATGCTAAATTTATTGATTTGAATACTTACTATTCTAAAGAAGGAGATAAAAATCTTGTTAACTCATGTTTAATAAAAAGAATATGTTCCGTTGAAAATTAAAATTTTGGCTAAAAAAATAATTGACATAGGAAACATATAATTTATTCTTAAAATAATTGACATAGGAAACATATAATTTATTCTTATGTTAATAATTTGGATATTTATTAAATTCATGAATAATTATTCCAAACTATTTTAAGATAGCATTGTAGTTTTCCTGCTTGAGGACAAGCAATAGTTTAAGTTTGGGGAATTTTGATAGTGTAAATTTTTATAGTATTTTTATTTTAATTTTTACTAAGATTTATAGTGTTTTTAATTTACCTCAATTTGTTTTTATGCAACATTGTTATGCTTTTACTTAAAAGCTTCCTTGAAAACACAACTCACTTGATTTTGAGGAAAATTGTCGGGTTTTGCATAAAAAAAGACAAAGATTATAAATTAGCACGCACAAGGGCGTGCTAATCAGCATGCCCGTGCCAATTGCAAAGCAAGACAGGCAGAGGAAGGACCCGCGCACGCCCCAGACCATGCTGAGCGGCACGCCCGTGCCACAATTGCCCCAGACTTCCAGAGTGACGCACGCCCTAGCCCGTGCCAAGGAGCACGCCCGTGTCCGCACTAGAGGAAAAGACTTAGCCCGTGCAGCTGAAGCACGCCCGTGCTACATATGCTCCAGAGTTCCAGAGGCGCGCATGCCTTTGGCCGTGTCAAAGCGCACGCCCGTGTGCTTAAGCCTGTCCTGGCCGTGCTAAACAACACTACCCGTGCTGAAGCCTCTAGACTTCCAGAGCCTAGCACGCTCCAGACCGTGCCAGGCAGCACGCCCGTGCCAAGCAAGAAATCTTGATTTTGAGTCAAAAATTGCCAACTTATTACCACCATTTTCATGAAATCACTTTGGATACTTTCTTCACAAGCAAATCGATCCTTAAGCTATGCACAAGGGAAAGTCATGATTGAGAGAAAATTAAGGCTTGATTGAGGATTTTAATTCCTAACAAAGTTGGACTTTATTCCCTAAACTATGTGGAATTTTCCTTGTGGAATTTTCCTTTTTCTTATTTAACTAATTCTTGGAGATTGTCCTTTGAAAACTACTTGTTTTAATTTTTAAAATTATCATTTGGTGTTTGTTTAGCATTCTAATTTCTAGAGTTTAGTGGATTATTTATAAGAAGCGATAATTTTTTTTTTTTGAAAAAAAAATTAGTCCAAAATATTGTTATACCAACTAGCAAAAAGCATTAAAGCTGGAAAGAACAATTCACCAATCGCAGTACAATATAAATTCACAAGTTATTTTTAGACTTCATTTGTTTTCGGAAAATAACTTGCTGAAAACCACTCACTGGAAAACACATTATTTTCTAATGTTTGGCTTTACATAAACATGAAAAATATTTTTCAACTTTTGATATAAATCAAAAATTTTAATTTTCCATTGTATAAATGCATTTACACTATCATATTATTTATAAGAATTTATATTAAAGATAAATTTTTATAGTAATTAGATTTTCTAATTAAAATTTATTCTCATAGTATAAATACTACAATGATAATTAATTTAGTCTAATAATGTGATTTAATTTTTTTCCTTAATTGATAACTCATTTTCCATTGATCAAAAACTTATTTTCCTTGAATTATTTCCTTTTAATGTTCCAAATAATAGAAAATTTGGAAAAATATGTTCTTGATAATTATTTTACAGAAACGAACGGAACTCTAGACGCTCTCCAAATCTGAAAAAACCAAGGTTATTTGTATTCCTCAAAACCGCCTCCTCCACATCACCATTCAATATTTCTTGCCCTCATATCAGCCAAACTACTTGGGTGCTAAGTCCATTGTGAGTAGGATCACTTAGCCATGCTTCATAATTAGAAAACCGAGCACCGTGGAAATACATGCCACTCAGCCAAAGAAAAATGATGAAGGGTTAGCCAAAATGAGCACTAAATACTTTCCTCTAATTAAATCATTAGTATAACTATCGAAATCATGAGCATCAATACGAAGGTTCCAAATTTAAGTGGTAGTATCAAAGTACCTTAAAAGCAGTTAGAATTACATAAATTTTCATAAAATTAAAAATGTAAAATTTGAAATAAATTTTTTATACAAAACATAAAAATATGGATTTGTAAATCAACTTTATAAACTTTAGAGTTCATTTGGACAAATAATCATTTAAAATGCATATGGATTTGGATTTGAGTTTCAAGGTACCTACCAAAGGGTAGCTTCTCTTCCTTTTTCCCTTTAAAAATTCACGAGTATTAATTGAAATGGTGGCAGGCACGGAGTCAAGCAACCAAGAAACCCATGGTCTGATGGTCCAGAATACGTTACACAATGTGCAATTCAGCCTGGTACAAACTTTACCTATGAGGTCATATTTTCTGATGAGCAAGGTACACTTTGGTGGCATGCCCATAGTGACTGGACAAGAAACACTGTCCATGGGGCCATTGTAATTTATCCCGAAGAAGGAAAATCCTACCCTTATCCCAAACCTGATGCAGAAGAAATTCTTGTACTGGGTATGCAAAAATTTCTCAATTTCTTTCCAAATCTTTACCTATAAAATGTTAAATGGTTCTAAATTAACCACTCTTCTTTTTCTCTTTTGGGTTCGTTTCCTTGCTTGCAGGTTCATGGTATACCTATGATGTGAATCTGTTAGTTGAACAAGATCTAAGAACTGGTGCAGGTTTGCCTGTTTCTGATGCTTACACCATAAATAGCCAACCGGGAGACTTTTGCGCTTGCTCCAACGGTAAATTGACCTCAAAGTTTTGACTATTTATACCTCCAATTACAAGGTTAATAAACCTACATTGCTATTTTGGTTGCAGAATCAACATACCGTTGGCAAGTTGATTCTGGGAAGACTTATCTTCTTCGCATAGTGAATGCAATTATGAACGCAGAAGTATTCTTGGCAATTGCCGAACACAATCTCACTATTGTGGGGATGGATGCAGCATATCTTAAACCTTTTGTAACAAGCTATATAATGATAGGTCCAGGACAAACCATGGACATTCTTGTGACAACAAACCAGTCTGTTGGCCGATATTATATTGCTGCTAGACAATTTTATACAGGCCAAGCAACCTTTACTGTATATGACAAAACAAATGTTACCGCAATTCTTGAATATAGTGGCAACTATACTCTACCACAAGCTTCTCCTTCTTTCCCTTGCACAACCCTTCCTTCTTACACAGACTATCATGCTGGAATTAATTTCAGGAATAAATTGAGAAGCCTTTATAATCAGACCGTCCCTAAGAATATCACTACCCGGATGTATATAGTGGCTTCTGTGAACCGGTTCTTGTTTAACAATTCAGGAAATGTTACTATCTCTCTTGCTGCAAGCTTAAACAACGTTACTTGGGTAAATCCTAAAATGGATGTGCTTCAGGCTTACTACAGGTTTGCTCTTTTCTTACACCTTGATTAGCTTATGTTTGGTTCTGTAATTTATTTTTTACTAAAGATATACTTAAATACATTATAACCAACTTAGCGGTTCTTTTAACTCCTGAAAGGTATAATGAAGTGTAATATTTTTAGAGGACAAAAGTTAGAAACTAAATTTGAAATCTTTGTTACAGCAACATGAGTGGTTTTTACACTGAAGATTTCCCAGACATGCCACCGGTGTTCTATGACTTCGTCGCAGAAGGGTTGCCAACTAATACTATGCAATCGTTAATGGGGACGAAGGTGAAAGTGCTAGAATATGGAGAAGAAGTGGAAATGGTGTTTCAAGCATCTAATGTACTGAATGCTTCAGCGGATCATCCAATGCATCTCCATGGACACAGTTTTTATGTTGTTGGATCTGGAGGAGGAAATTTCGATTTTGAAGAAGATCCCAAAACATACAATTTGGTTGATCCACCATATTTGAACACTGCTACTCTTCCAAAGAATGGATGGCTTACTGTTAGATTCAAAGCACTTAATCCTGGTAATGGATGGCTTACTGTTATAATTAACCTTAAATTAAATCTTTTTGCAATAACTAGGCACGGATTAATTTCTATTAATCTTGCAGGAGTATGGTTATGGCATTGTCACTTAGATCACCACTACAGTAGGGGAATGGATACAGTTATTATAGTGAAAAATGGCGGTACTCCTCAGACCTCTCTCCGTGAACCGCCGGCTTATATGCCTTCTTGTGATGATTCAACGACAATTAAGCTTTGGAAATCTGAATTCTCATCTGCAAGTGTAAAAGGCTGATGAAATATATCAATTAGAGTGTTAAGTTTTCTAATATCTATGCATGATTTTGAATTTTGGTTAGGAGTCAAAAATTATGGGGAGCTAGCTAGCACTTTTTTAATGTATTGATAAGCTAGATTCTTGCGGTCTTTTCTTTATTCTACAGCTACAAAGAACTTGATTTGAACTTCAGATTGATATACACATAGTTGACTGGCAACTTTCAGATTTATATAATTAGGAGCGAGTTATTCTTTACATGTACGTCTCTCTAGCATAATTAAAAATACTTCATCTAATGTTTATTGTAAAGATATTGTAAAGATATATTTTGTAGTTTAGGTGATTAGTGATTCAAACCCTACCTGCCTTTAAGAATTTCGGTTGTGAAAAAATTGGAAATTATGGACTTGAACATAAATTAATAACATAAATTATAAGGCCAGGTGATATTTGTTGATCCAATCCACATCAATTCTGACAATCTGAAATTTGCATGTTGAGTGGTATGGCCACCATAAAAAAACACATATTCATTTGGGTTTCTGCATAACTCATAAGGTTCAGTTCCACAGTTAGATGCTCCATATGCTCCGCTGCCACAACATGCAACTCTACCGACCTTGAACCCTTCAAAATTACAATTAAAAAATATGGCATTAAAAGACAACATAATTTAATACCAAAAGTAATAATAAATGTAAAATAGGTATCACTATTAGTGTATTTTTTTAATAATCGAGAGATTAAACAATAACTCGTTGATTGTTTTAATGTAGGTCATTTTTTCTGCATTTTATTCGTCGGAATAATTAAATTAGCATGTCTTTTTTTTTTTTTTTTTTTTTTAAATTTTTAATACCAAAAGTAAATTAATAAATAATAAAATAGGTATCACTAATTATGTGTTTATTTTTTTAATAATTCGAGAGAGTTAAAACAATTTAACTCGTTCATTGTTGTTATGATATTAGGTCATTATTTTCTTTCATTTTATTCGTCGAGAATATATTTAAAATTAGCATTTCTTTTTTTTTTTTTTTTTTTTTGTGAGAAGTTTTGGAGAGTGTTAAATTAATATATAATATGGCAAGGGTAACTAAAGCATAAATCGTATATATATTGACTTACCATATTTAGAAGGGGTTATCTATCATATTGCCCAATTCTCAGTGAAGTAATCAAAAATTTGAATATTTTCAAAATTCTTTAGTCTTCTTTGAAATTTGTTCAAGGCTTTTGGACGAAGGCAAGCGCGTTGTCTTGCCCAATTGTAGGGTCCTTGTGAACATTGAATCAGGTGTCTATTATTGAATATATATAAATTGATATATTATATTGTCTATTAGTTAAAAATAAAGATAAAATCTTTACTCTTGAGGATTCCAATTTAAAAACAATAAAATATAAATAATCAATTATTAAAATACATATATATTATTATTAAAATATATATATATGTAAAAAAACAACTTTAGAAACAATAATATGCGGTTTTATCACAAAAAACTGCAATCATCTGAATAATTGGATTAGTATTTTCACTTGTTTTATCCAAACCGATTACGAGAAAATATCCAAATCCAAAAGTTGTTTAATATATGTGTTCCTGTCTCCAAATTTGCAGTTTACACTCTTAAAGCAATTGATTAATTAATATAATTATTTAATAAAATTAATTATTTAATCCAACAAGTCACAAGAGTCTAAATAAAAATTACAAAAGCAGTTATATTTAAATCCAACTATCCAAATAACAATTAATATAATTAACATTAAAAAAAGCATTCATTAAACTTTCAGTTACAAAATTACAATTAGTAACCAATTAAGCATGACGTTCTTTGTCAATGATCTCAAAAGTTATACCATATTTTGTTACTTGTCACAAAAATTATAAAAATATAGTTTGCACTCTTGGTTTTATTTTAATACGGGGTAAAAACGCAACGTTTTAATAAAAAAAATCTGAGATAAAAAAAATATATCTTAAGTACTAATATGGTTAATTTGAATTAACCAAAGTTTTTTATTAGACTAACCGCATTATAACCGAAAAACCAAATTAATGTTTATAACTTACCGATCAAAATCAAAACTAATTTATTGGTAGCCGAACCAAACCAAATTACTCGGTTCGGTTTGGATTTTCGATTATATCCGCGAATTGCTCACCCCTAATATAATCAATAGAAACAATGAAAAATAATAAATTTAGAAAAAAATAAGGAAAACATTATTGTCGTAAAAAAATTAAAAAAAAAAAAAAAAAAAAAAAAAAAAAAAAAAAAAATAAAAACCAGAAAAGATACCAATTATAATCAGGAAACAATAAGGCCATCATAATAATCCTGCCCAGTTTGAATGATTTCTCAAGCTCAATTCGCATGAGGATAGTATAGGAAGATGATATTGTTTGAGTAGGATCAGGTATATGTTTTATTTCTCAGGAAAAAAAATTAAAAAAAAAAAAAAAAAAAAAAATAAAAACAGAAAAGATACCAATATAATCAGGAACAATAAGGCCATCATAATATCTGCCAGTTGAATGATTTCTCAAGCTCATTCCATGAGGATAGTAATAGGAAGAGATATGTTGAGTAGGATCAAGGTATATGTTATTCTCAGGATCAAACAGTGAGTCTTCGAAAACAAACAAGAGCTTATGTTGATGTTCATGGCTATAACTCTTTGCTTGAGCAGAACAATGGCTAGTTAGAGTAGTAATCGTTATGATTGAAATTACAGCATAGAACATGTAATTTGCCATAGGTTAAGGAATGTTATATTGGTTGTTTAGGTATTTTCTTGCCCTAACTGGATCTTTCAATTTCCCTATTTATACTACTTTGGTTCTAGAATTAGACAAAGCAGTACAAGATATAGATCACATTCTTAATCATTGTGGGTTCTAGTGAACAATTATCACAAGGTTTATAATTGATTATTCCCTTTTTTAATTATCTAAATTGAAACACGGCTTCCTTGGATAAAATGGAATAACAAATTTAGAGGCTAGATAAATTTTTAAATTTGGTTCTAAATACCTAGAAAAAAAAGAGCATACAAAATATCCAAAATAGAGAAAAAAAATTACTTAAGAAAAGAAATAGAAAAAATTCTTGAGATAAGAGCAAATTCGAAACACTATGAAAAAACCAAGTGTCCCTAATTTCTTGAAAACAGTTTCAGGATATCCAAACTAATAGATTTTCCACCTGCAAGAAGATAAACTCATCCTAGCAGAGCCAAACTTGCATCACATCAATAAAATTGCATTTTTATTTACTCTTCTTTTCTTTCCAAATAAAGCCTTACTTTGGTAATGACGTGGACAAGACCTCTCCCACCATTTCGTTTCGCCTTTCCATCTCCATCTTGAGTCTTGACTAATACTCTCCCTTCGCTCTCCACTCTTTTATAGATTGTTTGGATGAAAGTTATTTAGTGGATTTGTAGAGTAAAGTAATATAAAGAGAGATTATTTAGTTATTTGGGAAGAGAGTTTGAGAGAGATGATGATCTTTTGAAAGTTGTTTGAGGATTTGGAAACCCATCTAAATACTTCAATCTTCAACTCGCCGAATTCAAGTGTAAGGATGCTTAAAAGATTTGATTTTCAAAATTATCGATAGTTATATTTATAATCTTCTATGACAAGGTTATTTTTATAATATATGTATTTAACATTACCTTACTTTCATGTACCATCAAAATAAACAAAACAATGTTATAAAACTTTCATTACCATACCTTCTCCAACAACTCCCCCACTAATTGAGCTTTATGCAGAAGAAGAATATAATCTCTTGGAATAAGATGGTTACTAGATATTCTAGGTAGGTTTGAGTTTCTCTCAATTTGACTGTATTATTCTCTTTTTTTTCCCTTTTTTTTTTTAATTATCTAAATTGATATGCCTCTTCCTTAGAAGAGATGGGATGACAAATTTAGATGCTAAATTAGTTTTTAAATCTGGTACTAACTACCTACAAAAAAGAAGAGCATACGAAATATTTAAAAATAGAGAAAAAATTTTTAAGAAAAAAAATTTTTCCACCATCAAGAAGATAAACTCATCCCAGCATAGCCAAACTTGCATCACATGAATAAAATTACATTGTTATTTTCTTTTCTCTTCTTTCCAAATAAAGCCTTACTTCCTTTGGTAATGACATGTACTTTATCCAACCTCTATCTTTAGGCAATGATGATATGGACACAACCTCCACCACTATTCGGTTTCGTCTTTCCATCTTCGTCTTGAGTCTTGAGTAATACTCTCTACTCTCTACTCTCTAGATTGTTTAGATGAAGGCTATTTGGTAAGTTTATAGAATAAGGTAATATAAAGAGAGATTATTTAGTTGTTTGGGAAGAGAGTTTGAAAGAGATGATAATTTTTTGAAAGTTATTTGAAGGGTTATAAATTCATCTAAACATCTCAATATTCAACTCTCCGAATTGGAGTGTAAGCATAGTTAAAAAATTTGATTTTCAAAATTATCTATAGTTGTATTTATAAATCTTCTATGACTTTTATAATCTATATATTTAAAATTACCTTACCTTGTGTACCATCAAAATAAACAAAATAATATTATTAAACCTTCATTCACCATACTTTCTCCACAATCTCCCCACTATTTGAGCTTATGCAGAAGAAGGATATAATCTCTTGAAATGCAATTGTTACTGGATATTCTCGGTAGGTTTGAATTTCGCTCAATTTGACCGTATTATTCCTTTTTTCGGTTTTTTTAAATTATCTAAATTGACATACCTCTTTCTTGGATAAGATAGGATGAAGTTTAGAAGCTAAATTAGTTTTGGGAAAAGGGTCATTTTGACCCCTAAACTTGTACATTATATTCAAACTGCCCAGCATTAAATTTTTAGGCCAAAAATCTCTAAACTTTCTTGTTTTAAGTTCACTTTGCCATTTTTTTTGAAGGTCAGCACGAGTGCTTACCTATCATCATAACAACGCGTGCTTACTCATCATCACAAATGTCGTCAGTCAACCTAACCTCCCAACCATCCTAAAATTCCACAGACACATCAACTCGTGCAGTCAATAGATCAAGGAGGCAGTATTCCAAGCATAGAAACTGTTATATATATTACAACAGACCTAATTTCCCAACAAAGCTTCAGTGCAGAACTGCAGAATTGCCATAGACGAAGATAAGCAATCTCAGACCAATGTTGCAATCAAATGAACCTGTTTAGAAGCGTTAAGCAATTAATCAACTTATGGCATGAGATTTTTGAAGATGATTTTGATAGTTGGAATCATTTGGTTTTTGTTTAGTTTTTTTGGCAGTTACTGTCATAGGATTTCTTTTTATCAAATATACTTATATTTAGGGCTGCACATGACCCGTTCTAACCCAACTCAACCCGAGTAACCCAACCCAACTCGGCTGATTTTAAGATATAATGGGTTGAGATGGATGGGTCATTTTTATAATTCACGGATTGAGTTGGGACATGGGTTCACTAGATAAACTCACATACCCAATCGACCTAACCCATAAATAATGTCAAATAAATAAATAAATATACGTGTCTGTGTGATTATGAACCCATAAATAATGTCAAATAAATAAATAAATATACGTGTCTGTGTGATTATGAATTATTTAGTTAATTTGATTTGATTTGCAATTTTGAATATAAACACTAAATTATTTACATATTTAGTAGATATTGCCTTTTAATTGCTTTTTTTCTTTAGTATAAACTTGTTTTAACTTGTTGCTATTGTAATATATTATAGTCTAAAAACTTATTGTATAATTATGTTACCAGCTATTTTTAATTTTACTAGTTGTCTTTTTTATTAGGAAATTTAATTTTTCATTGTTGATTATGATTTTGATGACAATAATCATATTAAAAAAATTTAATTTTAATATTATTATTGGTATATATTTGTAGTTTGTGAAAATGATTGTATAATTAAGTTTTAAATATTAAGTTTTAAATATATTTAATTTTTTTAGTGATCTCCTCATAATTATATTTTATTTAAAAATATTATTATTATTATTTATTTGACCAGCGGATTTATGTTGAATCTGTACTCAACTCAATCCGTTTATAATTCTTATATTTAATGGATTGAATTGGATCAAATACTTTAAATTAATAAATCCGATCCAATCCACGTGTGCAACCTACATATATTAATAATACTAGCGATTTCCTATTTTAAAATATTATTGCGGTAAGATTGTGCAACCTACATATATTAATAATACTAGCGATTTCCTATTTTAAAATATTATTGCGGTAAGATTATTGCCGTCAAGCATTGCATGTACTTGACCACCATACTTTTGAATTGGATATGGTGAAAGAGCATGGCATACCTGAAATTATAATTAAATCATATTAAAAAAGTCATATAAAATTATAATTATTTTTCTCTCTCTTGTCCATACAAAATAATATAGGTAAAGCAGTAGCTAGTTCCTGATATTTGACCCAATTCACTAATCCATCCTTCTATTTTGATAAATCTAATAAGTAGTCTCTTAGTTTTGATTCCGTTGAACAATTTAATCATTCTGTTAAAAAAATAATTATTTTCCCATTAAATATTACTGAAAATCCAAAAATTAAAATAAAAGAAATTTCCAAAATAGAAAATTTTTTTTTTTAAAACTAACAGCTTATACTCATCTCTCACCGCCACGGAATCGTGGTTTCTCTCCATAACACATGCCCCGTCTTTCCATCGAGCAACGCCTCCGTTTTGTTTGCTATTGAAGTTCTTGACTTGCTCTTCAAAGAATCAAAGATTTTTCGTTTTTTCCCTTTTATTTATAATGTGTTCTTATTGTTTGGGCTATTCATCTGCTATTGAGTATTTTCATTTGCTATTTTAGCACAAAACCACCCAAAAAAAAAAAAAAAAAAAAAAAAAAAAAAAAAAAAAAAAAAAAAAAAAAAAAAAAGAATAAAAACTGAAAGATTTGATGTGTTATGATTATTGGAAAATAAGAATATTGTATCTCTCCTGCCCGTGTCTTGAAGACTGTGGTGGATCCAATTAACGTTGGATCTCACTGTCCTCACCGTTGAAGGCTCTCCAACTCCTCTTATCGGCAACATGCATGCTATTGATTGTGTAGAAGATGATCCGACCTACACTACAAACACTGATTCAAAATTCTCCCTCCTGGATCCAACCAACGCTTCAAAAATTTCCACGCCTCTTAAACCTCCTTTCTTCGGCGTTCGTTATGTAAGTACAATTAAAAATAATTGTATTTTTAAGGGAGGAATTGAAAAATAATTATCGAGGAATTGAAATATAAGTACAATTAAAAAAATATGCAGTATAGTTGAGGAATCAGCTGTGAAAATAAGCCCATTATTCCGTATACAAATTCTATCATTTTTGTCTTTCCGTAGACTTCATTTATTAATCGTTAGTCTTTTTATGAAGTGCGTTGTACATTTATTATATTTGTTCTGTGTACTTATTTAATTCTTTTATTTATATAATATTACCGTATAAATTTTTATTTAAATTAAAATAAATATAATATTTATTTACATTACACTTTGACGTAAAAACTACTTATTATACCAATTTTATGTACTTAATTCTTTTTATATAATGAAATTGTCTCAAAATAAAGTTCAACTCAACCGCTAAATTTAACTTTAGCCCCTAATTTATACATGCTGATTCTTGAAACCTTAATAGATGTCCAAAAAGGATATCAACCATCACTCAATCTCCAACCCTATCCCCAACCCTAGATCAAGATCTATAGATTCAGATCTATATATATATATATATATATTTATAATGAAAGTAAAAAAAAAAAATATATTATATATATTTATAATGAAAAAGTAAAAAAAAAATATATTTCTTCTTGGTAGGTAAAAGAAAAAAAAGTAACTTAGAATTTTTCAAAAACAAAATGAGCCAAAATGCTAGTGGTAATCACTTTGGCTATAATGATATTATTACTTATTTAATGCATTAGAAAAATGAACATATTTGTATATAGGGATCCTTGAACCGTAAAAAAGTAACTCAAAAAAGAAATATATAGTTTTGGTGTTCTTCTAATTTTTCAAACACTATTTTCCTTCGTTCAAATAAATTTAGGATATAAAAAAATATATCCAACATTAAAAATATTTAATTATCAAGAGGCCATCTATTTATTATAAAGGAGATACAAATATTTTACTAAATAAAAATGATAGTAGTTACAAATTGATTCAGTAATGAAAAAGAAAATTAAAAATTAAAAAATTATTTTTAGAACTCAACATATAATAAGAAATAAATTACTTTAAAAAATTACCAATTTGAATCTTAAAAATCAGTCCCTTCTTCAACTTGAAAAGACATGATTTAATGAAATTTGATTTTGATGGATTAAAAAAAATAAAATAACAAAATCAAATGTTTAAAAATAACTTTGAAAAGTTAAAAATTTAAAAATTTTCAAATGCTTTCTTTTCATTTATTTATTTAAAAAACTTTTAAAAAGGTTAAAACTTACAAATTTTGAAAGATTTAATTATTTACACTTATTTATTTAAAATATCAGTTTCAATAAAATATATCCCATCAAATAAAAAAATTTAAAATATTAATTTTATATAATTACTATATTGTAGAAAAATAAAACGATATAGAAATTTAAAGATAAATATTTGTTTTAAAAAATAAAAATAAAATATTTTCAACCGCTTAATTATGTGTAGATGTATATTTAAAAATAAATTAAAAAAAAACCAATCAAATTGTGAAAAAAAAAATTAAAATAAAATCAATCATAATCAAAATTTTAAAATTACAATCAAATATTATATATATTTTAATATTTTTTCCTATTTCTTATCTCTCCTAATCAAAATATTATATATAAGACTAAAATGAAATCCAAAAACATTGTTCATAGAACAATGATATTCCAATAAAACCATGTCGTTTTCTTTTTTTTTTCCCATCTTGCCCGTTTATTATTTTATATTATAGTGTTATTTCAATTAAATCATGTCTTTTTTGGCTTTTCAATTTTGTTTTGTTTTTTTGTTTTTTTTTTTTTTGTCATATTCGTAGTTTTTTTCAGTAAAACCAAGTGTTCATCATGCTTTTTTAATTTTGCCCTTTTGTCGTATTAATTTTCTCATTTCACCCTTTCTCCCCCAACTCAAGTAGAGTAAGATGCTTCCTATTCGGAGGCTATAAATAATGATATATACATTCATATATATTCTTTTTTTTTTTTTTACATAATCTTTTAATAAATAATCTATCTCAATAATAAGTTTTATCTATTTGGATTTGTAATTGTATTCCGTGAGTAATACAGTAATAAGAGTTGCTATATATATACAAGGCTAGTTAGGGCATCGTACAAGGAAACTAATTATGTACAAGATGTATTACACTAACACACCCCCTCAGTCTTAGCGGGAGTGGAACAAACTCTAAGACTGTCTCTGAAATCAGCAAACAGAATGCGAGGTAGCCCCTTGGTGAAGATGTCAGCTATCTGATAACGAGAGGAAACATGATGAACACGGACCTCTCCCTTTTGAACTTTTTCCCTCACAAAATGAATGTCCATTTCAATATGTTTTGTCCGTTAGTGTTGAACTGGGTTCCCTGAGAGATATACAACACTGACGTTATCACAATAAACTAAGGTTGCTGTTTGTATTGGACAATGCAATTCCAGAAGAAGATTCCGAAGCCAACAAGATTCAGACACTACATTGGCAACTCATCTATATTCAGCTTCAGCACTAGACTTGGAAATTGTGGGTTGTCGTTTGGAACTCCATGAAATTATATTAGAACCCAAAAAGACACAGTAACCAGATGTCGAACGACGAGTACCGGGACAGCCTTCCCAGTCCGCATCCGTATAAGAGACAAGAGAATGTTTAGGAGACTTGGACAAAGATAAACCATAATGTATTGTCCCTTTAATGTAACGCAGGATTCTTTTCAAGGCATTCATGTATTGTTCAGTTGGTGAATGCATAAAAAGACATACCTGTTGGACAGCATAACATATATCAAGCTTCGTAAAGGTGAGATACTGAAGAGCACTAGCTAATTGCCTGTATTTTTGAGAATCTGAACCTAGTGGGCCTGGTTGAGCACTCATCTTGCTCGCAGTATCAACAGGTGTAAGACTTGGTTTACAGTTTGTCATTCCCGCACGCTCTAAAATTTTCGAAGCATACTTGTGTTGCGTTAAAAATAATCCAGATGGAGTCCTGCGAACAGCAATACCAAGAAAATAATGCAAAGGACCCAAGTCTTTCATGGCAAACTCCGTACTCAAACGGGCAATGATATTTTTGTGGAGATCATCAGATGAAGTTATCAAAATGATGTCATCAACATATAGCAAAAGATAAGCAGTATCAGAACCAGAACTGTATATAAATAGAGAATGATCCATTTGGCTATGAATAAAATCGATGGAGGCAACATAATCTGTGAAACGTTGATACCATGCTCGCGGTGCCTGTTTTAAACCATACAGGGATTTTCGCATTAAGTAAACATGAGTAGGCCGAGAGGGGGTCTTTGAATCCCAAAGGTTGATGCATATAGACTGTTTCAGTAAGAGTACCATGCAAGAAAGCATTTTTAACGTCCAATTGATGAATGGACCAAGATTGGTTGATGCATATAGACTGTTTCAGTAAGAGTACCATGCAAGAAAGCATTTTTAACGTCCAATTGATGAATGGACCAAGATTTGGAAACGGCAAGACTGAACTGTTCGGATTGTTGCTGGTTTAACAACTGGACTGAATGTCTCATCACAGTCAATGCCTGCCCGGTGTGACCTGCCATCACCTACAAGACGGGCTTTATGACTCTCAAAAGAACCATCAGAATGCCTTTTATGTTTACAAATCAACATAGAGCGAATGACATTCACATTATCATGATGAGGTACTAAATCCCACGTCTTATTCTTAATTAAAGCCTCATATTCATCAAGCATAACATTTTTCCAGTTCGGGTCTTTTAATGCGGATAGAGGACTTGTGGGTAATGGGGAAACGTGTGGTGTAGTGACAAGAAAGGACTGATTGTATTTTGGATTTGGTTTAAAAATTCCAGATTGACTTCTGGTGGTCATGCGAGATGGAGCGGCTGGTTGGGAAATATTTGGAGCATGGGCAGACGTGTGACATCCCAGGTTTGGGGCACAACACCTTAGGCGAATCCCACATCGGCTACGCACAAGGTGGAAGTCCTATACATAAAGGGTGGCAACCTTGGGAAGTGCCTAGGATACAGGAAATGGGTGGGGCGACTATCTTGGATGAACATGGCCCTAAGAATTGTAATCAAGCCGGCCGTTTTGGGGCTGCGCAGAAGGCTCGGAGAGGTAGATTTGGTCCGCTTTGGGCCACACAAGCCCGCAGGTTTCCCTGGCCAGAAACAAAGACCGTGCCGGGCTGTTTGTGTCCTGCAAAAGGCCGACAGAAAGTATCTGGAACCACCATGTGCCTCGGACTCGTTACAATTTGCGGTATCAGAAGCCAAGCCTTGCCCCTTGCCTCGGCCGAGGCCTGGTGGGAAGACAAACCCTCAGCGAAAGGGCAGCGCTGAGTCTACCATCCGTTCTAAAGGTGTGGGTGTTAGTGCCGTATGCACCATCCCAGGTTTGGGGCACACACAATCCTTAAACACCTTAGGCGAATCCCACATCGGCTACGCACAAGGTGGAAGTCCTATACATAAAGGGTGGCAACCTTGAACATGGTAGACGCATTTTGGGCTGGTAGAGTGGAGGTTTCCCTGGCCCAGAAATAAAACCATGCGGGCTTGTGTGGCCCAAAGCGGACAATATCTACCATGGGCTGGGCTGTTACAAGACGAGTTTGGCTGGTGTGGTGAATTTGGTGCGGCTGGTTAAGGAGACGGTAAGACCTTGGCAGGAGATAAGGGAGTAGAATGGAGACGATACAAGGTTAAAGGTGACCCTGAATCGTCCAAGAAATCATGGTCAGTGGACGGTTATGAAGAAACATTGGAGAAAGGAAATATGCTTTCATCAAACCTCACATGTCGACAAATTATAACTTTCTTGGTGGACAATTCATAGCACTTGTACCCTCTATGATTAGAAGATTTCCCTAGAAACACACATGGGGTTGATCTTGATTCAAGTTTATGAATCGTATTAGACGGAATAAGAGTGTTGACGCGTAATTTTATGCCTCCACCTGACCCGATGATGATATGAGGACAAAGGATGAGGCTTCACAATAAACCAGAGGTGTCTGAATCAAAAATCACAATAAACCAGAGGTGTCTGAATCAAAAATCGAACCAAACCGCCCAAAGGAAGCCTAAACGACCCATGTTAGGGCTGCGTCACGTAGCTATCACCTGCGTGACTCCACTTTTAGCTGCGTCACGCAGCTCTAACGGGTCTGACACCCTTGGCGCGCCCCCGTGCAGTGGCCTGCACTGTTTGTATGGATACGCGGCAACTGTACGAAAAGTAAGTCGCATCACGAAGGCTTACGGGTGCGTCACGCAGCTCCTACCTGTGTGACGCGACTGTCCTGTCGCCCTAACCAGATAAATACTGCATTACACAGAAATACTGCATTACACAGCAAAAACGGGACTTTTTGGAACTTTTCTCATTTTCTCTCAAAAAAGACTAAGGCATTTTAGACTAAAAGAAAACGATTGCAGCTAGGGTTTTCCTCCAAGACTCCAGTGAGTAACTTTGAGGAAGATCAAGCCATTAGGCACATAGATTGAAAGCTTAAAAATATAAAAAGGACATAAAAAAAAAAGAGGAAAAGATAAAAAAAAAAGAAAGGTTTTATTGTTAAGATTGGGCATTGAACATTTCTGAGATCGTGAAGCTTCATCCCTAGATCAACCATATCGTATGCAATCCTCACCTTTTAGATTCTGTATATATTTATTCTGTATGTTCTAATTCCTTCTTTATATTTTCTTGAAGGGTTAGGTTAAGATCATCTAAACCTTTTGTTTTGCACTTTTCTTACTAGTTTATTTATTTTGTGAAAAATCCCCATTTTTCTTAGTATTTTAGTTAGTTTGGTTTTGATTAAACCACATTTCCCACCCCCCCATTTTCTTAGTATTTTAGTTAGTTTGGTTTGGGTTAGATTACATTTTGCCCATTTTTGAGCGTTTCTGAATCATATTAAACCTCTGTTGATAAAAAGAACACGTAAAAGAGGGGATTTAAATGGTAGTTGCGGACCAGAGCAGCCGCGTCACGCAGCTATCACCTGCGTCACGCGACTGTTCATGTCCAAAAGTCTATAATATGGATTGGACTACCTGCGTAACGCGGCTATTCGCAAACCCAGGACATTTTTGTATTTAATGTGGTATTTCGGATGAATAATCAATAAAACTGAGAATATTAATAAGTCGCGAATAGTTCCGTCACGCAGCTAGGAGTTCCGTCACGCGACCGTTCTTCATAGTCTTCAAGAAACCAGCCGCGTAGCGCAACTGTTCCATTTCCAGTAGCACAATAAGAGTTGCCGCCACGCGACTGTTCTTCATAGAATTACCCGAGTGACGCGACTGTTCTATAAAGTTCCAGGATGAATGAAGGGAGTCCGCGTCACGCGACTGTTGCCTTTATGGGACACCTGCGTGACCGGCAACTGTCTCAGAATTGTCAGTGTATTTTAAATTATTCACTGTGAATTTCATACAATTAAACAGATTTTAATTTTTAACTCAGAAAAATGATCAAACATGGGCAAATTAGATTTAATCAAATAACTAATTATTAATGATTTTGAGGTTTTAGGATTTACTTCTTTTTACTTATTGCTTATCATGTTATCAAATTCGGTTTGTGGCCCGCCTTTAATTATAAGGCAAGAGCGAGTCTTCTCTTTTATTTTAGTACGTGTTGTGGATAGATGGTGGATGATATATCTTATTTGTGATGAATGCAATGGATGAATTTAATTGGGACAGTTAATTACTTTTCCACATAGGAACTCGGTTCGATTCATTCGGGTTGGGTTCAAATAAATTGGCTTTCTCTAAAATAAAATCATTTTAGAAATCGTAGGTTAAAAGAGGCATCGAGTTAAAAAGAGGCCGGCTTTTTTTTCGGGCGTCCGGCTTCCAACGGGCCGACGTACCCAATTCCTTACCTAGAATCTCATAGGTTTCGCCTGACCAGTTTTCTAAAACAAAAGGCCTTGAATAAATGGATTAAAAATGGAGTCACTTTTGTAAAGTAAAAATAAAAACGGTTCCATTGCGGAAAATAATGGGTGGGCGACTAAAAAAAAAACCCAATTTTTTTATAAGAAAAAAAAAAAACCCGAAAAATTCATCGGCATCGCACATCCAAAAAGGTTTTATCACTTTTTTTTTAAATAAAAGTATCAAGTACACGCAAAAATAAAGAAAAATCTTCGATCTTTCTCCGGGGGGAAAAACAGTTTGGCGACTTCATTGGGGAGTTTGCAGCCCACTATCCCCGGTTTGTTTTTAATAACAATATAGTAGTTGCAATAGGAAATAACTCTAAAGCCTACTATTTCTAAATAAAACCATTGTTAGAAAAAGCCGATGGTAAAATTATTAACTGTCCCGTATTGTTTAAATGCTTTCCTTTTCTTTTTTCCTAGGATTTTTGCCATTACATTCGCAATCCTTGCTTCTCAACCTCATTCTACCCATACTACCCTTCGGTACTGGGTGTTTAAGTTTGACCGGTGGGTCTAGCCTAAAACCATGCGTTTTAGTTCATCCAATTCGAGACATTAATCATTACTACCAACGCGCAAAGCCCTGTACCTTAAAGGTGCGTCAAAAAGGAGTAGGCCCAACAAAGCCGAATCCCTGTTTGCGGAAACCCAGACTTTTGGCTAAAGCCCAATAAGACTAAAGCCAATGCATATATGTTGAACAGCCTTGTTTACTTCCCCTAAGGGTGCACCCAAATTCTGTTTGCCTGTTTACTATTGCCACAATTCATTTTCGAGAGTGATAATCGTCAAATCTCAAAATCCCCTGTTGGTTGTCGAGATTAGACCAATGTCTAGGAAACAGATGTCGAATTTATTACCACGGAATCCGTTGTGTAAATAAGGTTGGAAGGCATGCATTTCCCAACTCCCGTTCCCCTGTATGATATAAATTGTTCATATGTTGTGACATTCATGCACCATGTAACACTTTCTTTTTCAGCCATGCATTAATAAGAGCTAATGTTCGGTATGGAAATTTGACTTTGATTTTGAGACCGGATCTCGAATTCGTTATGAATAATGTAATGCAATCACTTATAGTAAACTAATACCCAAAAGAAAAGGGAGTTATAAGGGGGTTGCAGTTTCTTTGTATTTCAATATTTCTCGCATTATCTGAAAATTAGTGAGAGATTATAAAATTCTGTAACAAAATAACAGAAAATCCTGCTTGGGACCATATGTTCCAAGGCAAAAATTAAGGAGGCAAAAGTAAGGATACAAAAAAATAATTAAACAACTAAAAAATAAAATCCTCGCTCGGAAATTCCTTTCACTTCCGAGGCAAAAGGTTAGGGATTCGAGAGAAAAAATAAGTCCAACCGTAATCAAAAAGGAACGATTGACGACAGATAATGCTTAAAATGTTCAAATACAAAATAAGTTATTGATGTATTATTCACATGAATTTTTGATGCCCGGTCGTTGAATCGAGGATCTTAATTTCCAATATCGGTTTTAAGCGCATTAGAAATACATTCTCCATCCCTATGTGCTCTCATTTTCGCATGCATACATGCAGGACCCCCTGTAACTCAGAATTTTTCTTGTCAGAATTGATCCTTCCCGGGAAACCACTTTAAGAGCTTGGAATCGGCATCTCGGTCAGCGTTTAATCAGAACATCCCCAATCCCCGAATTGGCTCCATTCCATTCCGTGAATCAGTCCAGTTCATCAGATTCAGAACCCGACTCAGATCCAGTAGAAATGGCGGACAACACAGAAAATGAGACCGGAAGCTCTGAAAATGAGACCGGATTTTCTGAAGCTCAGATAAGGACCTGCTCAAATTGTGGCTGCGGCTCTTGCTCAAGACAGGGCCCAAAATCAGAATACTCCCCCTTCGGGTAGCCAACCTGTGGCTGAAGAGAGACCGATACCAGAACCTGTGTCAAGTAATCAGGCTTCCGTGGGAAACACTGTCCCAGTCGAAAGTGATATGCTAAAGCAACTCGCCGATCTGAAAGAAAGGTTCGACAAGATGGCGGCAGTAAAGGAGAAAGACCCGGCCACCAATTTTCACATAACTGAGTATGTGTTGCACCCGACCAGTTCGGCCTCATTCAAGACCTTCAAACATTCTATATTTGAAGGAGATAATGATCCTCGCTCTCACTTGTCTGAATTTCTCCGAGTATCTCAAATGAACCGATACAACGAGGAAGATGTTTTGCGCGCATTTCCGCAAACCCTGCATAAAGACTATCGAAGGTGGTAAGATGGTCTAGATGAGGAGGTTCAGAAGAATTGGATCAAATTGCAGACAGCTTTTCTCAAACATTTCAAGACTGAAGAAAGTGATGAGTTCAGTCTGCGTGATCTAGAGAGTTTGAGACAAGCGATGGATGAAAGTTTGAGACAAGGGAAGGATGAAAGCTTTTCGGATTACTACAGAAGGTGGAGGACCAAGCTATATAGAGTTCAGACAAGGCCAAAGGACAAAGAGCTGATCAGAATTTTTAGCAGGAGTTTGTTACCCTTTTTCAAGGAAAGGATGTTGACTCAACCTCTCACCGATTTTTCCTTGGTCCAGAGTGCCGGTTTAAACATTGAAGAGTTATACAAGGAAGAAAAGAAGAAGAACAGAGGGTTTGGTAATTACCGAACTTCTTATGGTGACAGAGGTGCTGGAAGCAGTAACCAGAAACCAGAATCAGTCAGGAGCCAGTAATGCCGTGAAAAATGCCCCCCCCCGGTTTTGATAGGTGCAGTTAATGAGAGAACTAGGAGAGAAGTTCACTGATTTAGGAAGGCATTTGAGCACAGTATTTGAGATCTTGTATCAGAACGGGGTTGTTGTCGAAGCTCCAGTCGATCCGACTAAAGCCCGTGCGAGGGAGGTATAGTGAACCGAAACTGTGATTACCAATCAAGTGCAAAGGAAACATTCCAACTTGTTTCAAATTGAGGCACGATATTCAGGATTTGATTGACAGTGGAAAGATTACTAAGCCTTCGGACAAGAGCAAGCCAAGTACTAAGAACAACCTGCTTCCCCAATATCAATACAACTATCCGTCCCGTAAGACTCAGTCGGGACGATCAGTCAATGCGATTGGGAGTGGATTACCAGAAGAAGTGGTATTTGGCGGAAGCGGAATGGGAAGAGCAGATGTGCGCAATGTTGAACATATGGGATGACTGCAGTAGCGATGAGGAAGAGAAGGTACCAGTAAAGGCTGAAATCAAGAAAAGCATCACAGTGAAGGTGGGTGATGTGCCGGAAGATGAGGATGAGCAACTCCAGCTTGCCATTCAAAAGAGCTTAGCCGACCAAGAGTCGATCAAGAAAACAATGGTAATTAAGTGTGAGGAAGAAGTGAATGAAGGTAGTGTTGAGAGCTTGACCCGCAGCGGGCGATGTGTACAACCCTGAGGAATAATATGCAGGCTAAGGGAAAGAGATTTGCTGTTGATGGAGCGAGAAATGACAGAGAAAAGGCGTGGAGAATCCGAAGGAGAAAAAGAATGAAGAAGAGATAGCTAAAGACA